>JAFMSR010000003.1:2567198-2888238 GCA_022818135.1 Saxidomus purpurata | reverse complement strand
CTGAAAACATACTATTCAAAACAGTAATAAGTGACATCACAAGAATTCTTCACAGTTAATACATTTTTGGAGACAGTTTTTTTACACTCAAATTTTTTACTTCAATTAACAAAGCTTATAAACAACTATGCAATGGACATTCCCAAATACACAAAACGCTTTCACTCAATAAAATAAGTATGAATAAAATTAATGAATGGATCAATGACTGATATGAATGAATGATTGATTGAATGAATGAATGAATGAATGAATGAAAATGATGACTTACTTTCGATAATTACTAAATGAGGAGTTTGGGGTTGTTACTGAAGAAGAACTAGATGGCGTTGAGATAGTGGATGCCGACGTGACAGCAGACGATGAAACTGGCAGTGTGGTTGGTGCTGATATTCTATTATTAGCAACGTTTTCTTTATCACTTGCTTCTTTGTCGTTTCCCAATCGTTCCCTATCTTTACGCTCATTTTCAATCTGCTGGCGACGGTAGTACGGGACATATGAGGACTGATAGGATGAGGTTGAGTTAAAACTGGAACCAGCAGAGTAGCGGTACGGGTTTGTGATACCCTGCGACCTGAAAGTATGAAGGTCAAGGTCATGCAACATGCAGACGATTAGTATGTGAAACTCTCCAGCCATGCTAGAGATTATAAATAAAGCAAACTATAGCAAAAAAATAACTTTCGCTTCATATCTTGGCTAAATATGTTACTCTTTAAGAACTGTACATTCTTGTCAACGCTATTCACTTTTTATCTTTTGAATAGAATGGAAAATGACACGGCTAAGTACAAAAAGTTTCTTAACAATGAGAATATGTGACTTCCAAAAGGAAATCATTTTTAAATATCTTTACAAACAAGCTATCAAATAAAAATTTCTCAGCAACTGCAAGCTGGTGAAGACAGTACACAAGTCTGTATGTCTTTACACTGAATATTTCAGACAAGGCAGTATGGCAGTCTAAAAGAAATCAAAATTATCTTGCATTTTTATCAAAGTATCTCCCTACATACAAAGTCATCACAAAGTTACATGTATATCTGTCTCTAGTTTCACAAAACTTTTATATGTCAGATTCTCAAGTTTTTGTCCAGTAGTTTTAGCATTCTCCGGCATATCAACACGAGACCAGAGTAGCGTATTAAATTGCCGCGCACTTTAAATCAATGTTACAGAAAACAACCTTAATAAACTTTATTTGCCTGTGAATGGACAAGAAAGTGCTTTTCACCATGTAATTTTGAACAACTTTAGCCTAAAAACCACCTAAAAACTGCTGCTTTTCAGATCGTACACTGGATAGTTTTACTTTTATGCAAAAAACAACAAACTTAACGTTCTTTAAAATACACCCTTTTACCCAGTCAGCATCTTTTTTTATATACATATATATATGTCTGACAGAATAAAAACATAACAAAGCAAAAACACAGCCCAAGATACACATTAAATACTTGAAAAGGTCCTCACAGTGCATAGGGTCCAAAACATATATGGAAATAAAGTGGAAGTAATTAACAAGAGCTGTCACATGACAGCACGCTCGACTATTCGAAAGACTGTTGGTAAAATGGGTTTTTTGTCAAAGAACAGGAGTATTGTGTAATTGTCTGTAAGAATTAAGGTCAAAGATATGAAACTTGTTCAAAGACCTTTGTAAATGTACATTACATTCAAAGCCTTACTCTGGATTCTGTAAGCCAAGTGGAGGGAGGAGGGGATAATTTCAAAGAAATGCATAACCTTGTAAATTTGATCATGAATAACTTTTGTAACTTTTCAAAATTGAAATGTATAGAATTAAAAAGCATGACCGCTGCATGCTGCATAATTATTCTATGATATTTCAAAAGAAAGCCATTTCGAGTATTTCCATGTTAGTCTGGTAAAAACTGTGACAAAATTCTAAGTTAAAAGGGGCTAAATGTCAAAAATCAAAAATATTGGTGAAGATGTTGACAGTAAACATACATTTTAAGTCCATAAAAAATCAAAGTTAAAAAGGGGCATAAATCTGTCAAAAATCAAAACAGAGTTATGGGGATTGTTTCCTCAGATGTAGATGTTGATGGTAGACACATACTTTTGAGTTTCAAGTCATACCTTTGATAGTATTCAAAACTTTGACTTTTATAAAATCTTTTACCAAATATTCTAAGTTAAAAAGGGGCTAAATCTGTCAAAAATAAAAACAGAGTTATGGGGATTGTTTCCTCAGGTGTAGATGTTGTTGTAGACACGTTCTTTGAGTTTCAAATCAATACCTTTTGATAGTATTCAAGATATTTGATTTATAAAAATCTTTAACAAAAAAATCTACGTTAAAAAGGGGCATAAATCTGTCAAAAATCAAAACGGAGTTATGAGGATTGTTTCCTCAGGTGTGATGCTGATGGTAAAGATATATTTTGAGTTTCAAGTCAATACCTTTGTTAATTTGCAAGATATTTGAATTTATAAAAACTTTAACCAAAAATTCTAAGTTAAAAAGGGGCTAAATCTGTCAAAAATCAAAACGAGTCATGGGGATTGTTTCCTCAGGTGTAGATGTTGATGGTAAACATACAGTTTGAGTTTCAAGTCAATCCTTTGATAGTATTCAGGATATTTGACTTTTATTAAAAACTTTAACCAAAAATTCTATGTTAAAATGGGGCTAAATCTGTCAAAAATCAAAACAGAGTTATGAGGATTGTTTCCTCAGGTGTAGATGTTGATGGTAAAGATATATTTTGAGTTTCAAGCCAATACCTTTGAAAATATGCAAGATATTTGAATTTATAAAAACTTTTAACCAAAAATTCTAAGTTAAAAAGGGGCATAAATCTGTCAAAATCAAAACAGAGTTATGGGGTTGTTTCCTCAGGTGTGTGTTGATGGTAAAGATATATTTTGAGTTTCAAGTCATACCTTTGATAGTATTCAAGACATTTGACTTTATTAAAAACTTTAACCAACGCAGACGCCAGGCGAGTGCATGTCTCCTTATCTTCGATTCGGCTAAAAATGACAAGTGGGAACGATTAAATGTGATTGAGTAAAGATAATTAAATTCAGTTTGATTAAAATATAAATATGTCAATATCTAAGAAAACAAATACAAACAGATATTATCTTGGTAACTTCTAATGAAAATGTAGCCTATAAATAAGAATACAGACAAAGCTGAGAAATACACAAAAGAATGGCGGGTCATGAGCCTGAAAATAGACAGAAAACAAACAAACAAGAACACAAATAGCGACATGTATCTATTCTTCACTTTGTCTTTTCTCTTTGTATCATGCATGTTTCATTCTGTATGCATATACCTTAAGTTTATTTATATCACTTCTTGATCACAAAATACCCAAAGTTTACTCTTACAATAATTTCTACCAGTTTAATGAAGTTTAAATTTGAACTTTTTTTCTGCAAATCAAAATTTTTAAAATCTAGCCTGTATCTCTAAAATGAGCCTGCATAAAAATCAGCAGATTTTCTTCAGTTTTTATATATTTCTTCACCTTTTAACTTATGTATGCATAATTATTTGTCAAAATAGCTTTTAACTACAGTACATCTATGATCACTGCAAACCTAGCAAAAATATTTTGTTTTCAAAACCTTAGCCAATTAATTAACAATTCAAGATCCCCCACCCCCTTCAAGTATAAATATAACGCAGCTCTGTAATGAAGCTAGTGGTTAACGCACTGGACTGGTAATCCAGGGATTGCAGGTTAGATTCCCCACTCCTCCACTAACATAACTAATGGTCTTTCCGATGAGACCTAAAACAGCAGTCAGATGTATCGGTGCTGTATCTTGCACTATCACCCAAAACCTAAAATAACTACCCTGGTCTGGGGGCATTAGTCATATGGATTATCCAGTACAAACGATGAAACTACTATACAAATGACAGGTTTAAAGTCAACTTCCTGGGTAAAGCCAGTACTGCAGAGCTGTGTCACTATTATGGTTCTAACTAAAGCAACCAAGCTTTACCCACAATGCAACCTATCAATGATGTCCTTAAATTTGTTCCCAAATATTCTTTAAAAACTGTTATCGCAAGAGATATTTTGCACTATTTAGTTTTTGTCTTTAAAATCAACATAATCCAGATTAGAATATACATGTATTGCATATTTCTTAAACTTGATAATATTATGGTTGTCTTTCCCTATAACACAGACACAGAAAACATGAATGTGAACAGTGAATACATATGGGAAGCCTGTACCGTCTCTGTATCTTCCCTCAAAGCAGAGGATATGGGAAGCCTGAACCGTCTCTGTATCTTCCCTCAAAGCAGAGGATAAGAAGCAGTGAATGTAAGCAAGGACACCAACTGGTGAAAAAAGGGGAGACAATGCTAAAATTGCTTTACAGGTCCTCTGGTAAAGGAAGACAGTGCTTACTGCGTTACAGATTTCACTGGTAAAGGGAGACAATGCTAAAAATTCTTTACAGATTCCATTGGTAAAGGGAGACAATGTTGGCAAAGGGAGACCATGCTTACTGCCCAACAAGGAACCTATCAGTGAGCTTCATATTTCTTTACAGATTCCACTAGTAAAGGAAGACAATGTATATTACTTTTAGATCTGCTGGTAAAGGGAGATAATACTGACAGCTTATAAGATCTGTTGGTAAAGGGAGACAATGCTTCTAGTTTTATAGATCTTCCAGTAAAGGGAGACAATATTTATTGCTTTTTATATAGGCTGGACAAGTCTAAAGAACTCCTAATCTACTATGAAACTGAAACAGATACTGGTCAATATCATCATAATTATGTGACTTTGAAATTACTTGATACACAGCCCGACTTAATGTTGATACCACAGCCATTGCCATGCATATTTTATTAGCAGTTACTCAAGGGTAAAGAATTCACCTTTGACCAACAGAAATTTTGGCAAAAAGCTTTCTATACATTTAGTACATTTTAGTTTTCTTAGCCTTTTGCTAAACCCTTTGCATTATTTCTACTCTTTTTTTAAGCCATTGCCATTCACAAAGTAACACTTTTGTATACTGTCTAATGTATTTAAAGCTCCCTTTACTATCTCTTGTCCCCTTTTTCTAACCTTGCCCTTTTTGAAACCCTTTCCCTACTTTTGTGGTATCCCAGAAAATCTTTAACGAAGCGCTTGGGACCCATTTAAAAAGCTTAGAGGAACAATTTTTAAAAGCGAACAAGATGGAATACATCTGGATATACTAACAAGAGGGCCAAGATGGCCCTATATCGCTCACCTGTATATCAATTGCCAATTCTACAAGGGGTCATGATTTAAACATAATTCCTATAGGTTCACTACACAATGCTTAGTAACATTCCAAATATCTAAGCTCTGCCTGTGGGCCTTGTGGTTTTTTGAAGTTTTCCCTATATAAGCCTATGCACTTCTCCTGCCCCCTCCCGGGAGGGGTTAATTTTCACCAGGGGTCATGATTTGAACAATCTTGGTAAAAGTCCACAAGGCAATGCTACATGCTAAATATCTAAGTTCTAGGCCTTGTGGTTTCAGAGAAGAAGATTTTTAAAGTTTTTCCTATGTAAAATCAAGAGAACCACCAGGCTGGGTCATTTTGACCCAGGGGTCATGATTTGAACAAACTTGGTAGAAGTCAACTAGGCAATGCTACATCAAATATCTTAGCTCTAGGCCCTGTGGTTTCAGAGAAGAAGATTTTTAAACGTTTTCCATATACAAACCTATGTAAAACTAAGTGACCACCAGCGCGTGGTCAATTTTGACTTTGGGGTCATACTTTGAACAATCTTAGTAAAGGTACACTAGACAATGCTACATGCTAAATATCTAAGCTCTAGGCCTTGTGGTTTCAGAGAAGATTTTTTTAGTTTTTCCATTTTTTTGCCATAGCAACCAGATTTCTGCATGGAATGGAATTCTTTGAACAATTTTGGTAGAGCTTCATCCAAGGAATATCCCTGTCAAGTTTCATCAACATTGGCCTAGTGGTTTCAGAGGAGATGTGGTTTGAATTAAAATGTTGACAGACGACAGACAATCATCCACTAGAAAAGCTCACCCTGGCAGAGGCAGGTGAGCTAACGAACAGTAAACAATACGTCTAACTTGAAAATGAACAAACCTTCTCCAGCGTTGAAGTCTATATTATATGAAATATAGTGAGGTCTAAAGTTACAATATATGCGCTTAGAACATAGCATATGTGTACATATTACAGGTGGGTGTCCTTGTGTATTGTCTTTCACGACAGTCATTATCGACAAGATAATGCGTTCTCTTAAACAAACCAAGTCAAAGCCTACAGACTTGAATGATATACTGTAAAAGTCCTCTTTTTCGTGATTTTTTTATCTTCACTAATTTTTGTGAATGAAGCACTTTGCAAATTTATCGAATTCAATAATAGCAACAAATAATGACTAAACATAAAATAGAGCACGCTCGCGAATTAAAAAACTCACGAGTAAATAGAAAATCGCGAATTCAAAACCTTGTGAATACAAAGACTTTCACATTAAGTGAAAAAAAAAATACTCCTAAATATAAACACACAAGACCATACAACACAACAACAAAAGTGATTTTTAAACCTGTAAAACATTTAAGTGTAAACATACGACTGAAAACTGATCTTAAATTGAATGTTATCTGTAAAATTGAAATTTTTCTTCCCAACATAACTTTCAGTTTGCAAATGACGACCTTCCTGAATACATTTAAACATGGGAGCAAATTATATAAGATATATTAGTGATAATATTAGTTTTACAGGCAAAACTTGACGCAAGGTTAAAACATCGACCCACCTTTCAGTCACGCTGGAGTTGTTGTGATCTGCTGTCGAAAATGAGGAAGAACCGTGATAGGGCCGTCTTGACACTGGCTTGTCCTAGTAAAATGAAAAGCGGCAAAACTTAGACAATATTCTTTAAGTCGGAAGGTACTATAACAAACGCGACTTCTTAGCCCAGCTGCGTGAAAAACCAATGTTATGAATTTGCGGCCACCGTTTAAACATTTGTAATTTAAGTTATGTTTCACAGTGATAGTTTTTTCACTCTTATTTAAAACCACTATGAGCTTCACGAAATATATTGGTTCTTACACAGCAGACATCAAATAATGCAGCATAAGAAGTCAAAACCGAAAGATGATAAAAACACAAGTAAGCTGCACATTTAAAACAATAGCATACAAAATTCCGTTTTTCATTTTATTTAAGTAACAAAATTTTACATTTTTAAAACCTAAAAATACATACAATTACATTAAAAAGGAAGCAACAAAATGTAAGATTGAAATAATGCTGTATCTTAAAATGCAAAAACAAAGCTTTAAAGAAGATTGTTACTGAATTATTTTATTTTTAAATGATAGCAAAGAAGACTGTTAAATAAACAGCACAAATAGGAAAAGACTTTCCACAGAGATCGAACAGCTTAAGGCTTTCTAAGTTAATTTGTAAGCATGTAACTGGATACTTAGGTGGTGGCAGGGTGTATATGGATCTAAAGTGCATTGTGCAGGAAAATCAATTTGTAGAGCAAAAAATATGGTTAGCAAGTTGTAGTCACAATTAAACTGGTGTATAATGAATGAACCTGAAAACTGAATGAAAATGGCCGTATTACATGGCTTCTTGGAAGATGATCTTTTAATAGCAGTTAGTTCTGTTACCAACTGGAAACGCAAGCTGCAACAGTTTTAACAAGAACATAATATAACATTCTTCCCATAACAATATCTCTCTGCCAGCAGTCATCCGCGCAGTAACTTACGTTCTTTTCATTTTTCTTATTTGCATCGTCCTCGCCAATTCTTGGACTGGATGCCGACCGAGTTAAATTTTTATCGTCCTCGACTGGCTTGTTCACGGACGAGTCATGTGGAACCATGCTCGTACTACCAGTCTTCCGCAGTCCAAGTCGCCACGAGGGAATCTCATTCTCACCTTTATTGTCGTCTTTCAGGGATTTGGTGTTAATGGAAATCTTTGGTACCTGAACAGCAGACATGCAGAAACATCAACCAAAAAGCCAACATATAACACAGAATTCAAGCTCCAACTGTTTTAACAAACTCAAGCTCAACTGTTTAAAGAACTCAAGCTCAAACTGTTCAATGAACTCAAGCTCAACTGTTTTAAAATACTCAAGCTTGAACTATTTAATGAACTCAAAAAAAACTGTTTTAACAAACTAAAGCAAAACTGTTTTGACAAATTTAAGCTCAACTGTTGCCATGAACTCAAGTTCCAACTGTTTTTACATTTTTCAAGCACAAGTGTTTTGACAAATTCGAGCTCAACTGTTGCAATGAACTCAATTTCAAACTGTTTTAACAAACTCAAGCTGTAACATTTAAACCAATCTTTTTTTTTAAACAGAGTAGTAAAATCAACTGTAATTAAATATGGAACAAATAAAATCGCAAGCACATTGCCCATCATCCTGTATCAGCCTGTAAGAATTGCCCTGATTTATCCCTCTACAACATGATCTAATGCTCAAACTAGCCAGGGTAAGGAAAACTTGAGTGAAGCATTCAAAACCTTATTTGTACATCCACTTTATGATTTTGTTTCAATGCATACTGAAATTGCTATTAAAAGGGAACCAGGCTTTCAATTTCAGGTGAGAATTATTAAGACATTGAAGACTTGTTAAATGTTAAGGAAAGTATAATCTGTCTGTATGTAGCACAGGTGTAGCAGAAAAGATTTCAACAAACCTATGCAATACACTTAATGGGCCAAACAACTGCAACTTTTAGTTTCAGTTTAAGTCTTCTAGGAATATTTTGATCTTATCAATGAAAATTCATTCCTTAAAGAAGTACAAATGTACTAGTTCGTATTCACTGAACAGTAATTTCTTCAATAAATTTTCAAATTCATGTAATAGTATTTCCTTTTATAAACTTTCATATTCATGCTATAAAGTTTTTCAATTTAGAAAAGATCATGCAGGCAGTAAAATAAAAATTCTTTTTAAATCTTGAACACAGAAAATCCTTTTCATGTAGATGCTAGAAAGCAGAATTAAGTAAGAAATGCGGGCATTCAATATGTAGAGGAAGCCCTATGGAAAGTAGAAACATTTTCTGTTTATAACAGCATATCAGACAGAAAGTTAGTGTAACAGACATTATCTAAGTTCTGATTAACAAAAACAAACTGATAAATAAACAGAACTAAAGTAAGAAGCCAGGCACAATAACTGCAACTTGAGAAAAACATACCTGCAGATGGACAGACGAACAGTCAATGTTAGAAGTCCATGGAATCTCACTACTTTAGGTTATATTATAAACCATGGGTAACTTGTCCAACAAAATCTTGTCCTCATGAATGACATTTCATTTGCTATTTTGTAAGACTGCTTGAAATAATCAGCCAATGATAATGTGCGGCACTGCCATTCTGAATGCAAACTACATGCAACTTCATCGGCCAGCAAGTCACTCATTAATATTCATGAGAACAGAATTTTGACAGTCAACCCTCCCAAAGTTTATAATACAGTTTTAACTAAATGTTGACCACAAGTTCTGAGCACGTCAAACAGTAAGCTGTTGTTTACATTCCGGTAAAAAATCTACGCTGCCTACCTACCTACCTGCCTACACATGCACTTCTGTCACTGCGACCAAATTTGAAGAACTGACTGAGTGAACTCACATCACTAAATGTCTTGCGCAATTTCTTGAGTTTTCCATTTTCCTTGTTGTGTATTTATTTATTTAAAATACATTCAAATTATTTCATAGTTCTGTATGATTTAATGTTAAATTAAGCCACTCCCACTCAGGTCGATTAAAAGATGATGATGGTAATGTGACCATGCATCATTTTGATATCAACTGGGAAAACAATGGTGCTTGTGAAATCTGGGCTGTAATGATACACCTATGTATTTGTTTTGATTTTTTTCCTTAATGAACTATCAAAAGACAACAAATATAAATACTTGAAATATACCAGCCATTTTTTTTAAGGTGACAAGTTATCAAGGCCATTAGGGGAACGATCAAAGCACAGCCTCTTTTTAAACTTCGCCCCAAGTGTGAAATCTCTCTTCTATGTTGAATGAAATGAGCATGGGCAAACTTACCTCATAACAAACGGTTTCCATGTAAGAACAGATAGTATTGGACACATCTGTTGGATGAGCAATGAGATAAATAGTGCATAGGGCTGTTATATGTTTAAGGTATAACTGGTTAATAATGTGGTAGTTATAGGGTAGTTATTGTTAAGTCAGTGCAAACCTTTCCAGAATATTTTGTTTACTTTGTTACGTAACTGAGACGAATATTATAATTTCTGATAAATTCTATTAGCTCTCCACAACCACACTGCAAGAGGATTCTGGTTAATATAACGGCATGCACGTGCAAGACAGTATCAACACAGCAGCACGTGCACAGTGCATTTACCTCTGTCACACTCGGAGGTGCGCTAACCGTGCGTTTCAGACCCTCTCTGTCTTTCTTTGGTGCCACATTTTCTATCAACGGTGTATCTTTATCAATTTCTTTCTCTTTCACTTTTTCAATGACTTTTATCTTATCGACATCTTTGTCCAAATTTTTCGTCTTTTCCTCATTGACGTCAAGTTCTTTCTTCTCCTCTTTATTATTATTAATGATTTCCTTATCCTTCAGTGCATCGTCAATTTTCTCTGGTTTAAGCGGACCCTTTTCTTCCTTTTCAATTTCCTTTTTGTCCTTTGTAACAATTGAAATCATAAGAATATTTCTATCCTTTGAAATAATTAAAATTATAAAGTACTGATGCCTATAGTAACTACACCAAATTCTTCTATACTGTATGTTATGTCTGTAACATGCTTAATATTTGAAACATGCCTTTTCTCCGAGTTTTAGAAACATGTACTTTATTCCTTGTGTTACTGCATGCAGCTCGAGGACAAAAAATTTATTACTAAAACCATGACCCTGTTAAACTTCTTATCTGTTCCGCCTTCATATTTGGACAGTACCTTTAATTGTTTAAAAGTGTACTGACTAAAATATTTTCCCGACTTGATGCACTAGTTGTAAAGACAGGATCACTATCAGCATCATGTTAACACTTTTAGAATTGCCCAAATTCTAGTAATATATGGGAAACATGCATTTCTCTCAGTAGTTACAATGGGCGTGGCACATGCAAATATATACATGTATTATTATAGACTACACAATTGCTCATGCAGCGTTTTTTTTCTCACTTTGTTTCTCTCTCAAGACTTACCTTCATATCACAGCCATCAGAAATGACAGATTTCCCAGAAATGACTTATTAAACCAGTATCAACTTACCTTGTTAGCAAAGGTGTTCGTGAAATTCTGAATGTATGAATGTACTCAAAAAAAACATTGATAAAATTCAAAAAGTTACATTTAAGATTCTTATACAGTGTTCACTTTTTGCAGACAGACAATAAGCTCTTTGTATGGTAACCCATTCTCCCTCAAATTCTTAACATCAGCACAAAATGAAACAAAGAATGTGTTTTAGGTAAATGGCTAATTACTACCTACATCGAATACTTATGAGTCTAATTTAAGACCAACAACCATTTACAACAAACAGGGAAATTATTTTCTAAAACCAAAACCTAGACTCCATCAAAGTTACTCAGCTGCAATCCATTTTTTTTTGGTGAAAGTTTGAAATTGCGAAATTTAACAAGGATCATGACCCAAAATTTTGCGGATCCTATTCAAAGCTGAAATTGGAACCACGTGACCTCATTATGACTGAGGTTTATTAAGAGAACACTAGTTACTGTTCAGAAACCATATTTGCCCATAATAGATCATGAGGACATGACAGTAAACAAGGCAGCATCGGCAGTAAAAGCTAAATACTTTAAAGATCGACCATTATTAAACAGCAAAATAAAACCCCACATTTTCTAGTCATAGGCATATTATGTGACCATATCCTGACAAGCCTAGATGCCAAAAAATGTGCATGAGTGCTCCTTCTCCCCATTTCTAACTTTTCTCTATTTTCCTTTTGCATCTATACACAACCTTGTAAATACTCTTTATTTTTACCAGTCCATTTACACTGACACATAACTGTTTGAAAACAAACACCAACAAGTTTCTACAACAGAAAATGAACAAGGTAAACTGGCAAAATATCCTTCTGTTCCATTACTTACGTTGTTGAAGATCTTGACGTCCTTTTTCAGTCCATCCCCAATAACTTCAGTCTCCTTTTTGAGATCATTCTTAATCTCCTCATTTTCATCAATAAATTTAATGTTTTCTTTTTCTGTCGTTTCAACAGTTTCCTCTATTTTGGGCATTTCTGGGGTTTGTTTCTCTTTTATTTCCACTGTCGTCATGATGGGTGGCTTGTCTCGATCTCGGGGCTATACGCATGCACAAAAATGTTTTTTACTGGTATGTTAACACACAACACATAAAGAGTATACATGTGGCAATCCAAAATCCATCCAGTTATCTCTTATCACTGCTACCAGGCAAATCACCAGATGGGTTTTTGTAAGTTTTTTTTTTGTTGGAAATACTTTTCCAGTTTTTAAGAGGCATAATAAATTAATGAAATTAAAAAAAAAAAATACCAAAAATAAAGGTGAGAAATAGATTTATAATATAAAATTTTTCAAATCTTTCATTACTGCTGATATTCAGCTAACCACAATGCAATTTCAACGGCAGTGATAATTCCAATGGCAGAGATAATTCCAACAGCAGTGATAATTCCAACGGCAGTGATAATTCCAACTTGTAAGGGTAGATAACTGTGTAAGAGATTGATGATAATCGTGCACACTTATAAATCGGCTAATGCAGTTTCTCAGGAATATCCTGCAAAAGCTTCCTGTTCATTTTATGATTCACATTACATCACAAGTACAAAATTTGTTTGGTTGTTGTTTTTTTTTTAATCTCAAAACAACATCAATTATATTATGCCATCCTTCAAATCTTTCTGTATTGCACCTGGATATTTGTTATTGTTGCAGTTTTGTACAAAAAGCGTAAAAATGGCTCAGAAAATGGGTTTACATCAAGGCAAAAATCTTATTTTCTGAAAATGTTTTTTTTTAAAATCAGGGATAGTTAGCATATGAAAAATGGCATTGTTTGTTAATCTCACTAAAGACAAGTCACATTATAAACATACAGTCATACATTGTTTCAAATGTCTCATCATGCCCTCACATACAATGACAAATGCTTCCTTCATGCTAGAGCACTTCACTAGAAATTAAAGCAAAAACGTCCAAACTCTATACAGGCAAGGCAGCAGATAGCTGACTTTTGCTTTAATTTCTAGTTTACCTTTCACAATAAATTGAAAGAATAGATAAATAACATCTAAATATTTCATCTTGTTTAGATTTCACAATGACAGAATTTAACTTAAATTTATTTACTTCTTGGTATAAATTTGTATCAAAACAGGACTTTAAAGTGGCTTGTGTAATCATTAAACATACAGAAAACAGTCTTGCATACCTGATTCTGTTGCGACGTCTTTTTGTTAATTTCATTTTTCTTTTCTGTAAGAGATATAGCATATCGTTATATACATAATTCTTTTCTACATCATGCACAAATAGCAGGAAGACCATATAAGCTCAATACAGCATCAAATCACTGTCAGTAAGCACTCTGCTTGAAAACTGTAACCTAAACTTTTACATTACTTTATCAAGAATTTATAGTTGAAACCTATTCTAGGATGACTGGAAACTAATGATAGTGCTGTCTTCAAAAGTATCTCCAATGCCATCAAATAGTTTAGTTTCATAAATTCCTATTTTTCTCTCAAATTTTCTTATTCTGACATATCATTAAGTTCACCTATTCAGACATATCTGCCTCTGATTTGGACATATCTCTCTCTGAATCAGGTATATCTGTCTCTAATTCAGACACACCTCTCTCTGATTCTGACACTGCTGCCTAAGATTCTGACAAATTTGTCTCCACTTCTGACAACTGGTCTCTCATTCTAACAAACCTGTCTTTGTTTGCGGGCTTTGACACACCTGTCTCCAATTCTGGCACACATACCTCCATTCTAACATACATATCTCCAATTCCAACAAACCAATGTCTGTTTCTATTTGTTTTTTAACCAGTCTCTGTTTCTATCATACCAGTCTCTGCTTCTATCATACCTGTCTCTGCTTCTTTCATACCTGTCTCTGCTTCTATCATACCTGTCTCTGCTTCACTGTCTCTGCTTCTATCATACCTGTCTTTGCTACTTTCATACCTGTCTCTGCTTCTATCATACATGTCTCTGCTTCTATCATACCTGTCTTTGCTTCTATCATACCTGTCTCTGCTTCTATCATACCTGTCTCTGCTTCTATCATACCTGTCTCAGCTTCTATCATACCTGTTCTGCATTCACCCTCTCTCCCCCCCTATCATACATGTCTCTGCTTCTATCATACCTGTCTTTGCTTCTATCGTACCTGTAACTGCTTCTATCATACCTGTCTCTGCTTCTATCATACCTGTCTCTGCTTCTATCATACCTGTAACTGCTTCTATCATACCTGTCTCTGCTTCTATCATACCTGTACCTGCTTCTATCATACCTGTCTCTGCTTCTATCATACCTGTCTCTGCTTCTATCATACCTGTCTCTGAGTCTGAGGTCTCCTCCTCCTCCTCTTCCTCCTCCTCTTCTTCTTCTTCATCCTCACTACAGGAACTAGAGCTGCTTTTTGCTTTCTCTTCTTCCTTTGTCGGGGGAATCTTCACATCCAGAGTTGCCCGCTCCTGTCCATCCACATTTTTCATCACATTGTGTTTCTGTTCCACACTCATACGTGTGACAGAACTCCTGTTAAAATGTAACAAAAATCTCAATTAGTTCATGTACCAAGTTTCATATAATTTCTTCACAAATAACTTTTGTTTCTGATAAAGATACAAGTTCTGCATTTTAAATGTCTGTGTATATTTTGGTATATCTGCCACAAATACCCACAACAGCAATCTTTAAGTCCAAAATACTTTACAGTAATACAAGGTTAGGCTCTTACACAAATAAAAGAGATATCGCAAATTTATCACATCAAATATAGTGACTGAAATATTTTATTTACTTCATACACAGACACTCAACCAGACAAAACTGTATCTTTCATTTCTAAAACATGCAATGGAAAATAATGCACTCCAGTCACACAAGAATTCACATTTTAAAATGAAAACAAGAACTTTAACATAATGCTTTCACCCAAACACATATTTGTCTTGCAATAAACAAACATAAACTCAGTAGTGCATTTCAAACTAATTTTTACAAAATGGTATTAAATGACTAAACTTTTAATACAAACTACATTCAGTTTCGATGCAATTACCACATACTTAAACAGTCAATTGGAAGTTAGTATATAACAAACTGTTCACATGTTAGCCTAAATTAGCACCTCAAGAAGGTTAGTAAACTTCAGAAGAAGTTAAACATTAGGTAAACCAATCCCACAGAAAGGTCTGTAAGATAATGACAGGGATATCTTTTTATAGTAACAAGAATATCTATTTATAGAAATATGGACTATAGATAGTAACATGGACTATAAATAGTAACAGAAATACAGAGGTTGAATTTAACAGACAAATGTACAAGTTTGCTGTTAAAAGTTGTAGAAGGTAATTTAGTAGGACAATGACAGATGGACGAATAAGGGATAAATATAGCTTTCTGTATTAGGTCCATAGAAAAATCACACGGTAGGTAGTTGAAAATGATATGAAAATTAGTGCCTCTTGACCAAAGGACTTTGTTGCTAATTTGGAAATGTAAAATAGATATGGTATATAAAGGTTTTTCATTGTCAGGCCTGATTAATAAACCAGTTTTAGGGTTAGGGGTTAATCCAAACTGTACCTCTTTTGTAAAACAGACTTAGTCCCCGAATCATGCATATCAGGTGCGGAAAACCTTTAATGAAATACTAAATTATTACTACACCTGTTAAATCTAATTCAAACTGTATTTCGTACCAGATTCCTGACATGCAATATGTTTAATATAGTATTGTAGTATTGCTGAATTTATTAATGATTTAAACATTTCACAACGAAAGTTTACTCCCAGGTATTTGTACAGGAATACAACTAGAAGCCGTTCTTGCTTTTACCAGAACAACATACAAAATCCCTAATGATACAGAATCTGGTTTCAGTTATTTCTAAGTTTTATGTGGTTAGTAACAAATTGTCACATTGAGTTTATTTGAAACTGTGATATTCTTTGATTAACTGAGCAACGCTGTGCAATTACCAACATCTTAGCAATTTGAGTCAAAATATATGTATCTTTCCAGTTTATATTATTAACATTTTCATACGTATCTACTGAAAACCCATACCAATAAGATTACCCAAGATTTCTAGCAAAAATATGCATTGAAATCAGTTTTTTTGCTGATGTACATATTGACCATGATCTACACTGTCACGAAACTCTAGGGTTGGTTTTTCGGACCCGTTTCTGAGCACGGAATCACTCAGTTTCTGAGTATTATTGATGTCATAAATGGCATTTTCTATGTTCAGTACGGCTGTGAAGTAATTTTAAAGAAGCTTTTTTCCTACTTTCAAATAGCTCATGCTATCAGTATGCCAGTAACCCTTTTCAGTCCATAGTACTGATTCCCTTAGTTATGCAAACATCTGCAATAAATGACTAAGGGAACAGTACCATGTTTACCGGGGGTCACTATACCTGAGAGCCATCTTAACTCTCTCTCGTAGCCATAACCGTCTGCAAGTATAACGTCATAATTTAAAGTATATCATCAAAGTTGCTGTACTTGCAAAAATGCTGCATTTGGCTTTATTGTAATGGTGATTTCAAAAGTGAGGCTTGACGTACATTTTCTTCAGGGTTTTTATCGTTGTATTCTGATACCCTTGAATTTCAGACACGGCTCACTGATCAAAATTGATCTCTAAATGCTTTGGCAACTTCTTCATAGATCTTGACGGGAAACTAAATATTGTTAAAACTCGTTTTTTTCTGAACATAACTTGCAAAGCCAACCCCAGTCAAACATGTAGGAATGTTTTTATTTTATGAAATCTTGAAATAATATAGTTTGTTCCTATTTCCTATCAAAATCTATCCTTTTTCATAAAACTGTTCTTGTATATTATGTTTAACACTATTTCTAGCAGAATGTCATTGACATATACAGTGACTCCTTCATTATATTGTCTTACATCTAGTAAAATAAGCCTTTAAAATGCCAAAACTCTAGGAGCAACAAAACTACCTACCTGATTCCCATCTTTAAAGTTCTTCTATATTAATTTCATTCCAATGAAAAAACGATCTACGAACAATGTTATATAGGATATTCTGATTACAACTTGTTAATTCTAAAAATAAACTTATGCATGTCTAGCGTCCATAATATAAACAGCTAGGATGTTGTTTTGCAAAATCTTTTCTTGCCTATTTAGCTATTCCATTCTTTTTGTACAATTTTGTGGTTTTCATTTCAGTTACTTAGGGTTTTCAAAAAAAAAAACATACTCCAAGCTTAGAAAGTTAAACACATCAAAGCCCTTAAAACAGTCTTTTCTTACCTTTTAAATCAAACTGATTAGGAAGTATACAAAAATGACACAAGTTGACTGCAATGGAAAACTGCAGCGTGAAACTAGAAAAATCTGTTTCCTTTTAAATGTAAACTGATTTATTTCAAGATAATGATTTTTTGTGGGGTTGATTAGGAAAAAAGCAGCATTGTTATATTCCGCACACGTCACACACGTGGCGTAAATCAGAACTAAAATTGTATAATCAGTATTAAAGAAAACCAGTCAAGCATTATATAGCTTTCTTATCTATAAAGGTTTTAGATTTCTTTTATAATAACATTTCTTACAAAGAAAGCTATTTCCATGCAAATATAAATAACTGCATATTCTAATCAGCGGATTCAACTCTTACCCTACTATCGGCGATTTATTCGACCTTTACTAACAGTGCAGATCATGATCAGCTTGTATATTCATTCAATCTGATCATGATCTACACTGTTTGCTATTCAGTTTAAATTTTCATTAAGCACCCCTTTGAACAATAATGGCAAGTTCCAAACTGAAATATGGGCAAGTCCATTTTAGAAATTTTGCCGGGTAAGGGTTAAAAGGCATGATGCAGATTTTAGGCATTCACTGTTAAGTTCTGATATGTACATATATTAAAGCTAGATGTAACAGTTACACAAATACATGTACTATATGCCATACATATAGCTAAAGATTAGCTAGGCATAAATTTCTGTAGAAAAACAATGTTCTCTGGAAAAACGGAAAAATAAGTTTTACACGTAACGTCAAAACTTCAAATCTGATTCTTCATATTTCTACTTTAAATTCAGAACTATCCAGTGTTCTAATCTAGCCTACTTTTGGTGTAACTAGACTTGCTATATCCTATGTATATGTAATATATTTAACCAGTTTCTGCAATCTACTGTCATGTTTTCACTCTGATTACAATTTAGTTTCTTCATCCAAAATTTTCTAATTATAGAAGGGGGTGGGGAAAAGAGGGACAGATTTTTTGGTAAAGATATTTAAGTTGCAAGAAACGTTCTAATTTAGTTTTCTTAAGAAATGGAATCATTTATTCCTACCTGCCTTATATTGATAAAAAGAATCAGCCTTAAAGTTATAGTTTATAATTTACTATGTGAAGGTGTTCGGTTGTTTAGGATTTTGTGCACGAGAACTTTGACACTGCGCACACACACACAACAGACATGGTGATAATGTTCTACTGTACTCTCTTTATTTCTTTATTATGCATTTAGTTTTATGTTTTGATTTAATAATTTTTGTTGAGCTCTGTTATTGAGTCCCACTGTGCAAAAACCAACAGGCCTATGGCACAAGAATGGCATTTTTGTCAGTCAAATCTGAATTTGTTGTTGTTGCTGTATGAGTTTAACAACAGTTTCAACCGCATTTCAGTCATTTTAAGGCGCCAGTCTACCTAACCACTGATCCTGGGAAAAACCAGATCCATATCCTCCATAAGACACTGCCAACTTTTCTGAATCTGTTCTGAACATTTATCCATCAAAAACAACTCCAGTTATGTATAATTAGAGTTTTATCGTTAGTACCTGATAATCCATATGACCAACGCCCCCAGAAGAGGTTAGTTACTTAATTCCAGAGGCACCGCTGGTTCTTTTATATGCCAGGTGTACAGCATCCATACATGATGGGACCTTGGTTTTATTAAGTCTCATCCGAAACACTGTTAGTAATTTTAGTTGGTCAGCCCCAGGAATTGCACCAACAACCCAAAGATTACAAATCTCATGCTCTACCTATCAAGTTAACCAGGCTGACAACACCTCCAGTTAGTGATAGCAATTGTAATTTTAGGTATGTCTAACAATGTCAATGGTGACTCTTCTTCCACTTCAGTGTACAATTACTTTACAGGTAAAAATGAAGGTTGATTTTTCCACAGTGGGTCTCAATTATGCAACAACTGTTCAAATTCATAAAGATAAAATATAAATCATTTTAAAAGTTGTAAAACTAACTGCATCAGGGTACAGAGAATTCATCTACAACAAATTTGTGTAAGATCTACGTGATTTAACTAAACAAAGGGCACGTAACTGTGTCAGGTAAAACACACACAAATTAACAAAAACAAAGTTATCTCCCTTAGACATTTAAAAGCCACATAAAGCACCACCTAGCAAATGCATGACCGCAGTATCGAAGTAATTTATCAAACATGTGTTGAGTGGTTTCTACAAATTTAATCAAAACATGAATTACAAAAGCACATTTCTACCCAGAATAATGCATTTTCACGAGATAAATTTCAGCAATCAAACGCTTGATAAATTCATTTCTCACCTGTGCTTATTTATTTGAGGCTTCTTTTCGACATTTTGTTTGTTAATAATTTGTACAAAAGCACGTCGCCTACTTAAAAACATGTTGAATTGCTGTTTATATACAAGTACAAATAATATTAATCAAAACGTTTATTTCGAATATATTTCATCTAGAAAATATTTAAGATTTAATCACATGCACTTAGAAATGAGTAATACATTTTCAAGATTACCGATCTATTAGAAAATAGGTCATTTTTTAAAATCTGTTTACAAGTTCAATTTAATGTGAAAACAAACATACTCTAAAAGTTGGGGATTGTGACAGGATTAGCTCAACTGGATCTAGCTAAAAATGCATTAAGATAATAAACAGGTCTGAGTGAAAATGCCATACCCCATGCTCTTAGGTACGAAATAAAATCTACTTTTCATGCATTTCCTAGGCTTTTATTTTCCCCGTTGCACCCGCAATTACACTGATACGATGAAACTTTCAGGAAATATCTGTCCTAGTTTTACAACCTAGATAAGGCCATGTCCTTTACTTTCCAAGTTCACAACCTTAACCTCAATAATACAAACCGAAAAAATTCTTATCTTTATTAAAATACAGTTGGCTTTCATTAACACGAAGTTTGTGAAATCAATCAACTTAACGAGAATTTGACCTACACGGTCTAAATTTTTTTGACAATACCCTGGTGGGACCAGGAAATGCCTTTAATATTTGTAGAAGTATGTAAAAGTGTGAGTCTACTGTACTTTAGTACCCAAAAATTAGGTTTTTGATCATGTTTTGTTGTTTCCTACCAAAATTTAAATCAACAACTTGAGGACTGTGAAATTCTATCAGCTACCCCAGATTTTTTTCTCACATGTTTAATCATAAAATTTCCTGAAAAGATTCATCGGCATATCAGACAAAGATTCTGTTGCGGCTCAAGGCTAATATTAGAGTGAAATATACACAAGTTGACAATAACCTTGCGGGGTCGTTACGGCTGCAATAAACATGTAAAATAACGTGGTTAGTTCATATGCGTCAACACTATGTTGCATTTCAACAAAAACTTCATTTTTTTCATTCAGTACTACCTAAATGATACAAAACAATTAATACACATATTGAATATAAAATAGATGTTTGAAGCACTAAACATGAAATATATCACACCTGAAAGGCAATTTACACAGATGCCAATCCGATTTTTGAGGGAAAAAAAGAGTAAAATTTTGCAAGGGGTCAAGGGGACCATGTTTGGCCCCTTTGTGGGTCAAGGATAGACCCTTTGCAGTGGAGTAAGTGGACAGAGCTCCAAAACGTCATACAATATAATGATGGGCTTAGAATGCATCTCCAAGCTTAATTTCTTCATGTAAAGTGCCAATTTGAAAACAGCATAAAATACTGATAACATCTGCTACTTATGTTGATATTGGATAGAACATTATTACTTTGAAACACTAAACACTGACTTATTCTAAAGGTGAATCTGAAACAATTTGACAACTGCAGACCATTTGAAACAGACCCTTATAATGCGGCACATCTATAAATATGAACAATAATGGTGAGTATATAATTACAGAATCCAAATGCTCCTTTTCAAATGTGATACATTCTATTTTACACCATTAAATGAATATCTGTTTGCCTATTAACTCCTATATTTTCCAAGCGAACATGCATATACACATTGTTTCCCTTGACAAAAACCAACAAGTGCTTGGCATTGAAGCAACAAAGTGAAGTTCAATCTTTAAAGTGATAATTTTTCTCAGACATTCTTAGTTTTAATAATTTTTAATCATTAATGAAATTATTTCTAAATTAGTATGTGTCTATATATCTAGCCTTTCAGTTAACCTAACATCTACATTATAAATCTAGTTTTCTCAGTCTTGGAAACATGAAAATATTAAATAAAATAAGAGAATACATTAGATTAAAACCTATTAACTAGTATACAGGAAAAAAAACTTGGAACATATATATAGAATGACTGAGTCAGCCATATTTTTCCAGGAGTTGAAGGCCTTGGTAGAATTTCCATCCCATGCATTCAGAGGAGCCCTTTATTATACATAAAACCCCATTTTAACTCAAGAAAAAACACCTAGTATAATCACGAAGTTTCGCCCCAATTTCACCAACAGAGAGGGGAAATGGTAGAACAATTTAAAACTAGCTTCTACGCCTGTTTTGAACACAATTTCCCGCAAATAAAAACGCTACGCACCTTCTCCTAGATGATGGGAGTCTAGTCTGGATTATCTGTAAGTCTTTCTGCTGGTCCTTGAGCTGTAATGAACGTAATGTTAGACAGTTCATTAACAAGCATGAAAACAAAGCAAGCTGTAATTAGTAACATTAAAAAGATTAAATTAGTTTATTTGCAGATGTGATTGTTGTTCTGGATAGCCTAATTGGTATAATTGGAATGACTTTTTTTACATACAGTATAACTCAGGGCTTACTATAGTGTATGTATTGTAAAATTTACGAGCAATGTCAGAGGCTCGGACACCTTGCAGATGGTTTGTAGCAATTCGCTGAAATGCAACATTCAATGCACAATTTCATCATAAATTCACTTTCAAATACAAGGAAAAGCTCCGAATTGTATCACATTTTTATGAACAACTTGCGGAACATGACTCTGTGAACAACTGTGTTTCTTTCCCCAACTCGAAGCAAACTGTTTCATCAATTCAGAGAGACAATTAATTTTTTAATAGTAGAGACTTTGGGGTACAGGACTATAACCTATCGGCAAAATTATTTGACTTTCCACATGTATGTGATGTACAATGCATTTTCGACTTTTAGTTTATAATTTTTTTTTCTGCCACTGAAAACACGGTTTTATCACAAAACCTGACAAGCACTCTTTTCAGCTCAATTTATAAATCACAAATCCAAAGTGAAAACTGATTACAAGTTAAATCAAAGCGACTGAAAACTTTATTTAAGAGATGCTTTCTTTGCATAAATTTACGTAAGCCCTTAATCTGCACTAGGTAAATATCAAAACCCTTCTGGCTTACTGCAAGGGTTGTTTCCCGGCTACACTGATAATGTGCAATACCAAAATGTTCTTTTGACATCCGAAAATGTTTACTTAATGCAGCTTTGCATAATCCTAGATGGCAATTTAGGTACTGTACAGCCCATAATTTTTGCAGGAGTTGCATTTTTGCTATATTTGTAGCATACAAACTAATGAAAAAGCAAATTAACTTAGATGAAACCAATTCTAGATCTGTATAAATCAATAGCTTCAACACTACTAAGGGCTGCAGATATTTAACACATCACCAATAGAAATGTTTAAAACCAGAAAATGTAACTCTCACAAATTCACCTTGCTCTACAGTATATTTATAAAAATAACACATACCGAGGCCTGTTTCAGTTTGAGTTCTTCCAGTAACTTCACCAGTTCTGTATCTGCTACATCGAAAGGCGTCTGGCCCTGTTGTAAGAAAAGAGCATACATACAGCATGTTTAGAGTATAAAATGACATTCCCAGTGCCTCTGAATAAAAACATCTGCACTATTTGAACCCTTTAATGAACTGTATTCCCTCAAAAAACAGATAGTAAAAATTTGTAATTCTGACTAAACAATTAATTCCGATAAACTCAGAATTCTTGCTCTTTACGCTGTACAAAACTAACAGGGTATTTGGACACAAATTACTCATGAACCAGATCTCTTTGCTAGCATCCATAGAAGGCATAGATACAACATTCTTTTTAAAAAAAATGACATTCACTGAACAATGAAATGAGTCGTGAACTTGGAATTCTAGTTAGAAGATAGCATAATGAATGAATAACTTGTTTTGTTCTAATACATTGCAGTGAAATCTTTATTCTTATTTAGATTCAAAACTTTTAACAGCAGTATTTCAGTTACAAACAGATGGGTAGTAACGGTCTACACAGTCAGGTCAATACAGTAGCATGGACTCAAACACAGGACTCTCAACTAGCAAGACAGGGTGATTTTACGGCAGAAACCTTAACCACTTGAACATCGAGATGTGTCACAACCTTTTTATCAATTAGTACTTACTAACCCTTTGGTAAGGAAATATCACAATGGACAAATTGATGGCCTAACATATTAGTCAAGCCTTGACAGACTTTTTTCATTTTCAACTTACAGCCAGATTCTTTGCCTCCATATCACACATGTTTTCTGCGAGTATTTTACACGATTCTTCCTGTCCCCAATGTGCCGCTGCATGAAGTGACGTCCAGCCGTCGGAATCTCTAGCATTTATATCTAAACCAGCCTGCATTAATACACTGAAAACCAAACAGAAATGTTAACTTACTGGGATATTGACAACTGCCGATTTGTTTATGGTAATCTTACTTTGCATTGAAATTGTTGCCGTAAAGGAGATTCTAGATCAATGTAAAGACTTGAGGCAACTCAGCTCCTTATCTACTTCAACCAATTCGGCAATCAAATTTATGATCAGACAAACAAGGTTTTTATGATTAGCAGCAGACTTCATGGCATTTTGCATGCAACTTTCTAACACAGTGTATTCTTACCCCATAAAATGTTTTTTCTTATTTTGGTAGTAAACTCAATTTATATATGAATATAATTTCATATGCTGATAAAGCAACAGGCACAAAAAGTACGAGCCCAAAATAGCTATGCAGAGTTCAGCATTTTTCAGCATAACAGAATTTTGTCATGACATTTGTTTAAGTTAATCATAATGTACAAGTCAGCAATCATGTTTGTACTTCACCCATGAATTGGTCTGCTTAATTGTTCTATGCTACAATTGAGTCTGCGTGCAAAAACCAACTTATGCTTTTTGACCAGTATGGATCCAGTTCAGTCTGACACACCTGTGCCATCCAATCTCTATCCTGACATTCTCTTATACATGACAGACACCTGAGTAACAATATCGCGCATGTTATCATACTTATGCTCCACCAAGTAAACACTTCTTTCTCGTCTTTATACATCTATAAAAGTAAAAGCGTTAAGTTTTTTGTTCAGAAAGTTTCATTAACTTACGCCATAACTTTAACGTATCCTTTAGCGGCTGCTATATGCAGTGCTGTGGCCCCTGTTTTTGGATGTTTGACTTCCTCGAGAGTGTCACCTTTCTGAGCTCTGTTCAACCATTGGTTAGCATCCTCCATCATCATGTCTTCTTCCTCACGCCGTGCAGCATCTGCATCCACACCTGGTAATAAATGAATAAATAAATTAGTTACAAGGCTTTCTCCCTGGAGTTCAAAAACTATATTTCAACTTTGCTATACTGCAATTACATATATATTATGTACATTCTTCCATAATTTTTTCTGCTATACTGATATTACATTCTTCCTTTACCTTTCTCTAAGCGATAAACACCCATTTCACTGGAACTTCACTTATTTACAGGTGGACAGTTCCTGCAAGGACCCGTACTAGACTGCCAACTTTGTAACATAAGTCAGTTGAGTCGTAGGGCTCAAACTCATGATCCTCAATCTATGAAATATTTACAATTTCAAGTCAATGTTCATTGGTTTCCAATTTCCATACTCACACAGCATACTGCCAAACTTCTTTTTTGACAATATCATTATACACTTTAAATTCCCAGAAATTTTTTCTACAAATTTTGTCTGAACTGACAGACAGACATCTAATCAGTTTAATTTTTCATCATTGGCATTTGATGCTCAAGTGAGCTAATAAAAGCAAGGGCACACAAAATTAATTGAAACACGATACGTACCTAGCCTGCTGAACGAGCCAGGGGACAGAATTATACCAACCAAAATGGGTTTCACAAGTTTGAATGTAAGACCTTTTAAGCTGCCAGGTTTCTTTCTGTGTTTATGATGTATTATCTACTCTGACTCTTTATGTATCAGGACTATTGTTTTAAAAATCATACTATTGTTCTATCTCAACAGTATATACATGGTAGCATGCAGAACTGCCACCTCAAGTCATGAGAGGAAAGCTCTGAATAATTGATAATGCTTGTGGAAGATGCTTTTATCTATAATCAGCATATAAACATCTCCAGCAATCAACGTAATGTTTCGTTTTAAGTTTACATTATAACATAGAGATCATCTGATATCCGAAATCATAGTCAAAAGCAGAACAACATCAATAAGTTATTCCATACCCAACTCAATCAGTTATTTCGGACCCCCCTTCCCCCCTCCCACACACACACTAACTCAAGTTATTCTGTATCCCCTTCAGTAAGTATTTCTGTATCCCACTCAAAAAGTTATTCTGTGCCCCACTCAGTAAGTTATTCTGTGCCCCTTTCGATAAGTCATTCCGTACCCCACTCAATTTCTAAAATGGACTTGTCCATCTTTCAGTTTGGACTGTACCATTGCTTAAATTTAACAATATTTTACAAAATAAGAACATTACATAATTAATACATACAGGATAGAGTAGATAGCTAACAGCTTTTTTAATAAACTCTCTCCAGTGCTTGTTAGTATAAATTAACTGACTGAATAGTGCACAGTGTAGATCATGATCAGACTACAGTTAAGTATCATACAGTGTTCATAAACAGCCTTCATTAAACTTGGTATTTTCTGATGACCGCATTCATTTACATATACCTGATAACTCTATGCATTCATTACAGAACTGTAAAATTTGACAAGTTTGTCAATCTTGCTGGTCTTTACCTTGCTCATCCATGCATTCCTGCAACAGTTTCTCCATCGTCTCATCCTCACAAATATCAAAGGGTAGATCACCATCGTTATTGACCGCTGCAACATTTGCATTCTGCCGTAATAGATATCTGAAATAAACAAGTAAGATGAATGCAATCAGCAACGGCTAACTTTTTCAAGCAACGGTGAATGTTATCAACAATGGCTAATTACTGTCTGTTTTGTTTACAACTATTATACATGTTGGGATATTGTTGTTTAGTACAGTACATTATACTGTCTTACACAAACTCACTGGTTCTCAAACAGTAAGTATGTATTTCTGTCCAGATACATCAAACATTTTGTAGAAGCTAATTTTAACATATTTGAAATCATTCAACTAAATTTAGTTTAGTAGAGAAAGTAGGCCTTCTATGAAAAAGTACATGATAGATTGAGTGATACCTTTTCAAAAATTCTGGACCAATGATCTAATTTGACTTTGCACCATTGAATAGAAAATTAATGCAAGTGTGAAATTTGTTGAAGTTTGTACATGATTGTGAAATGAAATGCTCATTTAACTCTCACCCCCTGACGACTGATAATTCTGCCTTTGCGACCAGTGCAGATCAAGATCAGTTTGCACATCCATGCAGTCTGATCATAACCTTCAATATTCGTAAATGAAACAGTGAATGAGCAGTGGTCACACCTTTTAACATCTAATAGTACCATTTTGAAAATATAATAGAGGTAAGGACGAAAGTCTATCAATCTCCCTGTAACCAATAATCACCAAGACCAGAGAATGTCATAATTTACTTTGAACAATAAGACTAAGTGCAATCATGGTTGTGATGTCATTTAAATTGTCTACTCAAGACCTAAAAATATAGTTATATGACCGAGAAATTAGGATTTGGCTACTGTCATAAATCTATCGCCAGTTTTATGACAATCTCAGGGTTTTATGTAACAGGTCATAGGTAAATACAGAAACCTTCATTCAGTAACCATTTAAAATTTGTATCTCAATCTCTCATACACTGTATCAATATTTATACTGTATTAAAATCCCGTCATACGATAACCTTAGCTTATTTAAATATCAGAGTGTAATTTTGGACCCGATTTTTTATGAATGGAGACATTGAGTCACCTTAAAGCTAGAGTAATCTTATCTCAAAATAAATACCTCGCTTAAAAATTAGCGAAAGTCTGAATGAGTGTCGGGAAGATTAATACCCGCAAATGACAATTCGATAAAAGTTAATCATTATTTCAAATCCAGATGTTTCAACAAATTTCCAATGTCCTTCTCCTCTTTTACTGTTGATATATATATGTACTGAAACAAATTTAATCAATCTCTAACATGTGTAAGGGCGTGGGTGGGGGTGAGTTACTTTATTTATTTAATCACTGTCGCTTTCAGAAAACATATTTGTCTACTGTGTCGTATAAAGTATATCAAGTTGTAGACATAATTCTGATTGGTTAAAGTAAATAAACATACAAACACTCATTACTGGATACAAAATATTTTTCACTGCAATATACTGGTATACAAACACAGACTTTTTTCAGAAGTCTCACCCTGTTTTATTTCTGTAAATTGTGTAAGACAACTTTCTTGGAAATACAATGTGCCACAAGTAAATTGTAGCATTTTAAGTGATTACATGCCTTTAGTTTCTGTAAATTATCTATGTTTAAGTATGTCTAGTAGCATTTGTGAACAGAGAATATATTTATGGACTCAATACTGAACCGTACAGACTGCATCAATATGCTGCCAGTAGCATAAGAGAGTTCTAAGAATTCATAACTTTCTCCAAAGATGCAGCAAAATCAATTTCTTTGGGCAAAAACTAAAATGGTTTTTATCCAGTTTCAAATTTTTAGTCAATGATTCAAGAAATTTTAACTCGATTTTCCTGTAATATAGACTGACTTGTTTCTACTCATTATTTCTGCAAGATTATTTTGACTTACTTTTTTCTACTTATTTCCGCATTGAAGATTTTACAACAGACTCACAGACATACCTGTAAGTAACACCTTTATAATCTTTAACTACAAATGCAACATACATTTAATCAATGCAACATAGGTTTAAACATCAAGAATGAATCAGTAAATCAATAAGAAAGATCACAATCGTTTCTGATTGTAGAAATATTGCCCCCAAGTGCAACCACAAAATCTGCAAGATTGCAAAACTTATATTTTCTCAGAATGTATGTACTTTGAAGCTGAACATGCTGAAGGCATGCACTGAATTTAGTCTGAACTAACAGGTAGCAGTGCTACATGCTGATTACAGAACCCAATTTTACCTTCATGTCAAGAACTGAAGAGCTTTCGATTTCACTTACAAACTCATGAAATGTGTTTTGTATCAAATAACTATCATTAGAATATTGCTGAAGCATCAACTAGAAAGAATGTTTTATATTCATGAGCCAATTATTTACTACCTTCTTTGACATTGCTCAGTCATTTTTAATTGAATATATATTTTGCTGAGAATTTCTTCAAATTAAATTGTAAATATCAAAATGTAGTGCAAATCAAATGTAGAATTTACTCTGTGAAATAGCAGGTCAGAAAAATAGGTTGTTTTATATAAAAATTAATAAATCAACATCAAACAAGGAGCATGTGTGTGGGTTTGTTTGTTGTTGTTCTTTTGTTGTTTTTTTTTTGGGGGGGGGGTATGATTATTTCATCATAACCTATAAATATATCTGAAATCTCTTGATGTTACTGTCTGCCTTGATAACCAAATACAGTAAACCTGTATTCCCTACGGTGTGTAATGTATGGCAAGCCACATCTGCGTACCCACTCTTCAAAGCTCACAACTTTAACTTTGTTCTAAACAATAAAACTGCTAATAGGCAATAATACCAAACATCTCAATCACGTCTGATTCTCCACTCCGATTTCTCTTTCTAGTTCATGAAAAAGTAAAATCACTTCAAACTCATTTAGCAATCTGAATTCCGCAACTGCTGTTTTTCAGTACATGCGGGGTACAACTTGATGATTGGCAGATTTTTTATTTTTCAGAGAGAAAATTTACCTGTTGTATAGATTCTCAAATAATGTAATTGGAATCACATTGGAAACTGTAACTTTTAACTTGTGTGCAGGAACTTCCACATTCTATGTGAACGTAACTAATGACGTATGTTTAAGCTGAGAAAATAAACTGGGAGCTATCAATGGATAAAATCACACTTTTTCTTGGGGGTTTAATGCCTATTCCAACTGCATTTCAGGAAATAGAACACATACAAGCAGTCTACCTAACCAGCCTCCGTAAGAAACTGCCAACTTTATAAAATAAAGGGTCTTGTCAATAGCAGGGCTCGAACCCAGGACCTTCAAATCAAAGTGCCTGAAGTTTGATGATTTTAATTCATTACTGATTATTGCAAGTAAAATCTCTCTCCCTGCTAGCAGAAAGGGATTTTGTTTTACAACCAGTGTAGATCATCATCAGCCATCATTCCAATGTACTCTGATCATGATCTGCACTCACTTTCACATTAAATCAACACATCTTTGGTGCAAACCCCTGAGAACAATTTAAGATATTATCCAACATTTAAAAATTTAGCAAAGTGGAGATTCCAAGAAGCCAAAATATGTCATTCATTGTGGAACACTGTATGTACATTTTGTAAGGTTTAAGGCAGAACTGTTCTAAATGACTATAGAAATAGCAAAAGATAGCGTAGTTTTGCAGTGTAACCTCAGAGTACAGTAGTAAACAAAGATCTAGTGTTACTGAGAACAAGTTACAATGAGTATCATTGAGTAACAGGCTCAGCATGCATGTTCATTAATAAGAATGGGTATCTAGTGCTTTATTACACAGAGCTGTCATCATGATTGTTCATGATGCATCACAATCAAACCTGTCAGACATACAGTCAGGCCAACAAACATTGTGGTATTGATAATATGCTGAAAAACATGAAGGTAGGTATGGAAAAATTTGTTATCTTACCAAATTATTTCATTTAGACTAAACTGTTCTCTTTGAAAGTAACTAATTTAGCAGGTGTCTGCAAAAAATAAGAAATGGTCGAAATATAAGGTAGGTTACTGGTCGCAAGAACTCCATTATTAATTTGCTTTGGCCTTAATAAAGGAAGGTGAATTGAGTCCTTACTGACTGATAAGCCTAGGCCTTCATTAAAAGTTCCATCACTTCTTCAGTAAATGTTTTGTTTAGCATTTTGAAAGTTGGAATGTAAAAGTTAACCGTACGTGTTGTAGTAGCACAAAAACTGAATTTTTAACTTCAAAACTTTCCACAATTATCTATTGCATAGGTGTTTGTTGTAATTAGTGGATTTGCATTTAAGTAATTGAATTAAACAATGCTGTAAAAGGCTTTGGTCAAGAAGTATTATGCATACAATATCCATGGGGAGGAAAAACCTACCAAATTGTATATACACGTACAATTTATTTCATGAATATAATTAGCTATTAATAATGCAGATAGTTTTGCTTTGGCTCTGTCAAGTTTCTTGGCCTGTATGTTTTTCTAATTAGCCAATTTGTTATCCTGGTAATCAATAATTAATTCCATTAAGGAAAAGATCACATTTCTTTTTTTTATAATTCCAGGAGGTCTTTTTTCTTGCATGTCAGTTTGAGATTTACATGTATGCACTGCATATTTCTATAGAAGTAGTGTGTTCGCCTCAAGATTGAAGGGTCCAGGGTACGATCCCTACCATAGCCATATTGGTGGTGTTCTTTGGCAAGATGCAATAATGCCACATTGCCTCTCTTTGTTTGAGGTTGATTCCATCAGGAATGAGTCCCGAGAAGGATTAATCTAAGTTGTAAGAACTTGTTTCCCAATCAAGATTAAATAAATTAGTATAAATATTTCTATGGGGGATGAAATGTGCAGTCTGATTTGGTTTAACAGTCAGAAAGTTATGAAAAGAAAGTTTAAAGTTGTGAAAAGAAAGTTAAAAGATGTGAAAAGAAAGTAAAAAGTTGGGGAAATTTATGAGTGTTCAGTTTAATTATACTTCATTCCTTTGAAATATTTAACATTTTTTTCTTTAAAGTAAACATTTTTCTTTTAACTGTTCAAATAAATGTAAAGTTTAAAAAGGTTATATACAATGTACATGTCCAGTGAAGGTAAAATCTGGACATTGAACCCAAGGCCTTATAAAATCCATTATAAATTTAGAATTTATGTTAATCATGCAATGTCTTGAGTGAATAGACATTTGATCAAAGAGTAAGTACTTTGCATTTTAAACAGTTTAAAATCAAGCAACTTAAAACTATTACCCTACTAGTGGCAAGTGATGTTACCCTTGAGAGCAGTGTATATCCACATGCTGATCATGATCTACACTGGTTGCATACATGTAGACAAAATCACATGTCACCAGCAGGATAAATTATCTATTTTTAGCTAGTTTTAAGTAACAGGATTTCCTTTCTTATCAAGTATATTGGATATGTTCAACTGATCTTACTGGTCAGGAAGGAAGTTTTTAACATTTAATTGGACAATACTGTATTTCCCACAGTAAACAAATACACACCCCTTAATATGGGCAAATCCTTTCACCATCTATTGTTTAAACATAGGCTTAATATCACAACAGCATTTAGCATGCTAATTGCTGTCTAGTTTTTGAAAAATGAAATCAATCTGGTGACTTATGAAAACTTTTTAAAAGGCACTCATGAGTCAGTAATATCAACATAAGACAAAAGTGATAGCATTTCATATTATGACTGAATGTAAAATTACAACAGTTAAGAAAACTGACAGCATATCGGCAAAAATAAATCATAAAACACAGCATGTGGCAACTCTGTTTAAGGCAATTTTACAATGTCGTAAAACAGCTTTTGAAGTATCCCTAAGAAAAGAATTATTTTATGTTATTTTATACAGAAATCATCAATTATGGATACATTATCAATAGTTTCTAGTGATAATTTGGTGGCGAATGTAAACATGACACCCGCTATCATGTCATGACCTTACTATGACCCAGTATTACTGGATAGTTTTACAATACTGAAAATATTTACAACTCCACTGTTCAAAGCTAATATTACGGCCACAAACACTATATACTAACATGAAAGGGTATATATAACATACAGTGAGCCGACTATAATGCCTAAAAGACTTCAAGTGAACATTGTGAACAAGAGCATAACAATACTTATTGTTAAGATGAAACTGGGGTTACTGGCGTATGATCAGCGGTGGGGGCTCTAACAAATAAGTTCAAGTCACTGGTTGACGTTTAAGCCAACAGCTTGCAACATTTTATAACTCAAATATTAGTACGGTAAAATCAGCATACTGCATAGGCTGTGCATTTACTTTAATCTGCAATTTTATCAGTTTCAATGACTCGGTGTAGACAAGGGCGGATCCAGAATTTTGTTAGATGCTTCACTTTATTCTCTTTACCAAATACTGATTATACTCCAAACATCCCTCCTTGAATCCGCTACTGACGGTGCACATCAACATCCTGTCGACAAGTATCGCCAAATTTGCACTAATATCTTAATATAATTATATCACCTAACCCTGGGCTAAATTACTTAACACATCAGATTTTAATCTGTTCAAGTGAGTGTAAAATAAGCCTTTAAACATATTCTCTACTGTTTTATTGTAAATATATATCTTATTTATACCGAAGAAATAAGCACAATGACCCTATTTATGTATCTTTTTCCTTCCGAGTTTGGGAGAGAAAAAAATGGGTTCAGTTGAACAAAATGATATAAAAGCCAGTGAAGTAAATCTATACAGTCATGATCAGTTCAATTTCATCCTTTATAAAAACATCTACTGTAAGATCTCTTTACATGTTGTGGGTATAAAATTTCTCTGATTTCTTCACTTTTCCTCATTTTCACTCTTCCCAGTTAAACTAAATAACCCCAAAAACTTCACACATAATATACAATGACGAGTACAACATTTTTCCTCATTTTCACTCTTCCCAGTTAAATACCCCGAAAAACTGTTAAGTTATAACAGTCAAACCTGCCTAGAAAAGCCAACCAAGGAATGCATCATAAAGCACTACTTAACCTAGACGGCTTCATACAATGTACACGTGTACTTGACATAAAACATACACAATTTCGATGCGTCAGGATTGGCTGCTAAAAACAGGTGGTAACAAAATTCAGGTGACCACAAACACAGGTTGAACTGGTTTTTTTTTACTACCCCTTGCCATAGCGAGTTAAGTTACACACAACTTTAAGCTTGGCATCGTACTTCGCTCCCAGTGCCAGCAGAGTGAAGCCATAAACTGGATTGGCAGGTGGCAATATGCAACTCTTAACAGTCCATTTCAATTTATATCAAAACCTCTCCACACAATATTCAAGAAAATCTTCCCAGTAACTAAACTTGTCTGACATTAAGTAAAGAACTTCTTAGGTTATATATATAATGTCTTCTTGTCATATATTTCAAGGTTTTGCTTTTACAACAAGGAAGAGAATGTACATGTACATGCAATCTGTTTGAGAAAAAAAAAGCCAGTGATAACTGATATTTGTTTTCAGGATTTCGTTTTTGTTTTTGTGTATGTGTATGTTGAGATATGTCATTGGGTTGAAGATTAATCTTAATGTACATTCCATGTCACAATGTGTGGGAGAAACTTATAAAACCTTTACGGATGTGAAACAATCATAATCATGCCTATGATTTTTTTCCCATCATTTTGAAGTGTCTGCTTTAGCAGAGACCATCACTGTACTGATTAGAGGAATAAATCACAATACAAAGTGGGATCGTAAATACAACACAGCCCCTTCAACATGTGCATATATATATATTGCTCTTCCTTATTTATTCCTGATTCGTCAAATGAGCAGTTTATTTAACCCTCTTTCCAGGGCAGGACCAGTGCTAGACTACCTTCCACCATGAAACATTTCTGCATACATGTACAGTATACTCATTAAGGAGCCAGAGTTTGAACTACATTGTCAGGCTTTGTACATGTCAACATTATTAACTAAAGTATCAACTCTGAGTACATGTGATCTTTGACCCAACATGTACATTATAATAATTTCATAAAACAATCATCAGCAAGATCAGTGTACTGAGTGCATTAGATGTGTCAAGCATCTTTTTAAAATGAAATCTTATTTATCAAATCAGCTTTATTTTGTTACAGTTAATCACAGTGGATTAGGGAATCTTTCTCATTTCCTTCCTTCCTTCTTCACCGGATCAGCAGACATAAAACCTTCTAAAGAGATAACAGTGTCCACAGATAAACCTCTCATCTTCATACACTGTTCATGATAAATGCTACATGAATGCAAAGACACTACTTACATCCTCTGTCATGAGCAGGACGTTTGTAGAACAATGACTTCAAGATAATATATGGCACACAAACAGATCAACCCTTTATTTTAATGAAGTCTAGATTTCTGTAAAGTCATACGAGACTGTAACATTAGATGCAAACACCTCCACCACTGCCACATTGTTCATTCTGTATTTTTGTAAAGCCACATTTAGGCTTAGGAAGTAGGAGAAGCCATCTTTCATAAATATCACAAGCATTGCATGGACTTACCTGGCAATTTCTGTGAAGCCACAGGAAGCAGTGGCGTGTAGAGGCGTCCACCCTTCGTTATCACATACATCTACATCTGCTTCATGTTCCACCAGGAACTCCACCATGTCCAAATTGTCGTCTATACATGCCTGAAACATACAGAATAGATTTTTATTAGGTAAAGGCCTTAAGTAGGAGTGCAAAGATACAGTCAAACCTGTTTTGTGATATATTGCGACATACCCAACCCATATTGCAATACACATTGCGATACATTGATGTAACAGAAAAGTTGAAAAATAGAATAAAACTTCATCACTACCGTAAATACAGTGCCACAAGTTGATCACAAACGATCCCAAATGTGCCTATTAAAAGCTAACTTGACTTATGGGCAAGCTATTTTTTTTTTGTAACGAAAAGAGTGGCAAAGATGGTCACACATGATCTTTGATCTTTTCCTTCTTTTTCTGATTTATTTACATGCATAGCAATGTGTAAAGTCAGTAGTTCAGTTAACGCTGAATATTGCGGTACGGCAATTTGTACTGCAGTACGTATCGGCCCGGCTCTGTATTGTAATATACCAGGATACCAGTATATCATTGCACCACTATCCGTAAGGCACCTGTTTTCTACGCATTTGCCTTCACATTGATGCATACCCTAATAGACACCCATTGTGGTCTATCAAAATGATAAAATTTCATTTAAAAATGTTTAGGATAAGTAAGGAATGTTTGATTCCGCCGCAATTTTATTCAGAATGCCGTTTTTACAATCCTCATTATTCTTGACTTACAATTACATTTATAACCTACTATTGGTACGCAGAACTAGGGAGAACTTCATCAACTGATAAGGAAAATACTAAGGCAGTGAAATACCAGACATACCCAATCTGCTAACCTAAGAACCAGAGAATCTCCACTCTCCTCCAAAAGTGACCTTCACCTTTGACCAACTGACTTTAAACACAGAAGGGGTCATTCGTTGGTTATCAAAAATAAGCCTACATTTGTTGGACAAATATGGTACTGATATTTTGATAATTTTGATTTCAGCAGATTCATTTTGGCTCAGTTGTGAATAAATATTGAATCTTACCCAGTTGCTCTTTTAACTATACGGTATTTGTTCCTTATTAGCATGAAAGACATCCAGGCAAATAATGCAAATCCTGCGAGTTTTTCACGGATATCCTATACCTTTGTATAACCACAAAACAAGCGACATGTATCTATGCCACATCCTGCTGTATTTCTAGACATGGCCGTTTGTCAATTTCAAGACAGTACCATGTTTACAGGGGCTGCTCTCTGTAAACTTTCTGACTGAATAGCAAACAGTGCAGATCATGATCAGACTGTACAAATAAGCTGACTAATCAGAATCTACAATGGTCACAAAGGCATAATTCCTTTCCACCAGAAGGGCAAAAGATAAGCTTTGCCACAACCGATGCAGTGACAGGTCTAAGTCTTCAAGGACTCCAGCAAGGACACTTGGAAAATTTTCCTCCTTACCAAACTCGTATTTTTCAATAAGATACATATCAACTTGTTAAACTTAAAGGCATGTATAATACCCCATATTTTTGAAGAACAAAACGATCAAAATATAACTTTAAAAGACTCAGCTATATGCACTTGAAATTTTATATTTTTCACATCTTCAAATTTTAAAACATTCTACATGGAATGGTGTATGAAACCAACACATCTGAGCGTTCTAAGTGATAGTTTTACAACTACTGATTGCCTCTTGCAGGGTTGTATAAACACCTTAAACCCAAAATGTTGTACGATTTTTATTGAATTTTCTCAGCTTGAACACTTCTGTGTTCTTGAAAATGACAGCACACTTTTTTTCCTTCAATAAACTCGAGAATGCTAGATAAATTTTCAAACCAATCATTAACCACTTCCAATGTTTACTTTTTATATATTTACAACATACATGTAAGTTTTCCGTAGGTCAAGTGATTGTAATCAAAATCAGTTTGAATGATTGTTTTTCTTCTCTCCAGTACATTTGGACAATGCCGATTCTTTTTCAAAACATGGCAGATCTTTATCTGCCATTCCCCATGGTTCAATTTTCATGTCAATTTCGCATTCAGTTAAAGTATTATCTCAACATTTTTGTGACATATTTTTGCAGTAATTAGCAAAAGTGGATCACTATTACTGTCATTAATGAATGAAAAACATTTTTTTGTTAGTAAGCATTATTGGATTTCTTAATGTCAGAAAAGACACTGAAAAATTGGTCTTCGTTATCAGTGGTATGTACAACATGAAAACTAATCATGCATGTTTTACATACTGTATGGACGGTCAAAAAGATGCTAAAAAATGAACAGACTGCAGATCTCTGCACATTAAGATATCTTTAAGACATTTTATATGACATGAACATTTATGTGCTGTAATTTCTTGACATGATGTCCATGATAGCTTTAAATCACTCACCTGGTCGCAAAGTTGTTTAAAGGGAGCCAAAAAATAACAAATTCAAGGTCATCAACGAAAATAATATGTGGTATGGGGGGGTCAATGAAACTTGTTACAAAACGGCACACACTGCCCAAATTTCATGAATGTAGCTTTGCAATCAAGAAAACAGTTTTAAAAGAGGTCATTCTCAATAAAATACTGAAAATTGTTTACAAAACTGCGCACATGATCATTATTTTGTTGGAGCAGCTTCATAAACAAGACAGTGGGTCAACAGGTCAAGGCCAACCCAGGTTAGCATTGAAATCTGCTTAACATGTGGCCCAAATTTTGTAAATGCAGCTTCAAAACTAAGAAAGGTAAAAATGAGGGGTCAGTTTTAACCCACAGACATAAACAGAGAAGTCATATGACTAGGAGATGACCACTGGACAATGCTACATACCAAATCAAAGCTCTGGACCTCACAATTATGGAGGAATAGATTTTCAATTTTTTTCCTAGATAAGTCTGAGTATGACCCCAAGGGTGAGGCAAATTTTGACCCCAGGATTTGAAGTTGAACAATCTTCGTAGAAATCAACTAACTGATCAATGCCAGTGTCAAAGTTTTAAGATCATTGCTGAATTGGCTATGAAGTTCCAAAAATTATTTTGCAAACTGTTGATTTGAATACACTTACTATCTACAAAATGTGCTGTTCATGTCATACAAACAGCACTAATCATGCTAATAATGATGTGCATCTTGGTATGTGTTAAAAACCAACCATTCGGTTTTCTTTCTTGCCCTGGATAAGTGTTTTTTGCATCCAGTCTTATATTTGCCAACTTATTCCTATTCTTTGCACTTTCCATTACTGGTATTACTCAGTGTTCCCACTCAGTATTTTTTCAAGGGTATACTTACCCCCTGGACACAAAAAGAAGGGGTAAATCTCAATTTTTGGGGGTATGAAAATTATATGATAGACAAGCGGCGACCGTTTAAAATTTTTACAACTCGTGGCAACCACTTGTTATGAAACTGTTTCGGGTACTTTTTCCAACTTTAACACTACTCGTAGTTGTTTCAGTACTTATGGATGGTAACTCTTCACTTTGTTGTTTGGCACCATTAATTTTATTCCCCGTGAAGCAAAACACAATGCTTTGTCTGCCACATTTTTGCAGACGAGGCCCGGATCATTAGATTGGTCACACTTTTAAAGTGCTAATATTAATTCCCAGAGCATTCGAATATCAAACCCGTCTTCATTTCATGACGTCAACGGTAAATCACCAGCAGTTATGCAGATCGATTGGCCGAGAAAGTAGAATTTCCATGATCTATTTTTAGAACATACTGGGGGATTCCAGCTGAACCTATTCGAACCTATTCGTCCTCAGCATTTTCGTACGCGCGCGATCTCGCACGTGGTGAGAATTATTTGCGCGATATTTATTTTTTTTTGCGTGATTTACGTAATAATTTACGCGAGTGGGAACACTGATTACTCACTACTCAAAGCTTCAAAGTGAACTGTGCTGGTCACATGACTCTTGACCATACTGTATGGTATCAGGTTAGCCAATGCCAAAATTGGCTACAAAGAAAGAATATCATGTTTGTGTGTTTGTGTGCTAGGCAAACAGTCCTACATAGAAAAAATTGGGCCACTGCTAGCCATGGGTGTGTTCATTATTGAGAATACTGTTTAAAGGTTATTTGTATTTTTCATCCCAAGAACCCTATTCTAAAAGTTCTGGTACTTGGTTCACTGGTCTGCTTCACATCACAGTGAAGTCAAGACATTTGATAGCAGAAAAAAATATTGACTTATTTAATCTAGAAACCACCTGGGCCCTTAACTTTAAATATACGGCCCCAGCCCAAGTTCTAGGGGCCCGGCATATTTCATACTTTATACCTGTTTTATTCATGGCACAGATAGGCACGGACCTAGAGTGGTAGATAAAAGACACTTTGATCTCAAAGCTTTATCTGAAAATAAATTTATTTTCCATTTACAGTGAAAGATTAGCTAACTTACTGTCAGAGTAAAATACTATTTCTTATTTTAATATTTTGTCTAGAGATTAATTTGATCGTGTGATTCACCACCGTGTTAGAGTACTAAAATATACCTCAACAGACTTTACTTGTTAACAAAACTCACTAAGTCATTAACCTCAACCTTATTCAGATATCAATGTTCAGCTACTGGCACAAATTGTTACAAAATTAAGTACGCGTTATTCTCGGCTTTGCCGTGACGTCATACTGACCAGTTAACCAATTAGATTCCTAGGTCGCGTTCATTTCATCGTTCGGTAAAAGGTGAAAACTGAGTCTTTACCGTTGACTCATATGCAAGTTTAAATTCATTTTAAAAGAAAGAAAAAGCTTTTAACAACATATAATTATTATATAAAAAATCTGATAGTTTCAAGGTACAGAAGATTGTCGTCTTCTTCTATTTCTTATATTAGTTATTGTATTATTTAAAGTTAAAGATGCATAGAGACCAGCGATGACAGCCGAGGAATCACCTTTCCCGTATGTAAATTATTTATCAGTACCCGGATGTGCGAAGCTGAGAATTATACAAACTGGGTTAGAACTTTTTGACGAAACCAAAACAGAACCACATTTTGACTTCTCGCAACCTGCGCTATGTCACTAATTATAAATTTTATTATCCAAATAATTTTTTGCTCGCCGAGGGCACCTGTGCACCCTGCAAGATATTTCCATATGATACAATTCTCAAGTCGACCTTAGTTTTCCTCCACTGGAACTCAAAAAAAGCCCCGATTGTGATGAAAGTTGACCCCCACCCCCTCAAAAAATGATTAACTTGAGCAATGTAGCCAAAGATTCATACTTTTTTAACTCATATCACCTGCACCTCTGGTCACTCTGTGTAAATTTACAGCTATATCATGCAAACTTATTTTCACGTTGACCTACTTTTCAGTGACCAAATTTGTGTGACAAATTTAGTTGTAATTTGTGTTCAAGCACAGCAAATGCGGGAGGTATTTTAGAAAATAATTGGATGCAAACAAATTTTCATTCTAAATATGGTTTATACCTGGTGAAGAGCTGTCAAACCATCGATATTTGCAGTGTTTATATCTGCTCCTCTTTCGAGTAACCTTTTCACTTCTTCTGTGTCCCCGCTTGAACAAGCGGCTAAGAATACACATCCATCTTGAAACTTCACTTTTTTATCTCGATCTAAAGTATGGTTTTGGCACTTATTTGTGTCGGAATCTGCCCATCTTTTCAATTGTTCGTGCCTCTTAAAAATGGCACTTGTCTGCTGTTTTTCGTCCGCCATGACAGCTGCGCTAGAAATATGCAAATTACGCAAATTCTCGTTTCATCCTCGTTTATGCGAGATATTGAGGCAAAATGGCGGCGCCCATGAAGTTGAAGTTAACATTTTGTTGTAAAAATAAGGCACTTTTGACATCATCAGTGTCGAGTCATTTAAAACAGTATGCTAGAACTTTAAACGAAAAAACAGCTAGAAATTCTTCGGATGAATCAGCTGAAATCAAGGTTGATTCTGAAGGTATTTCCGACGAACTTTTGACCTGTGAGCTGTAATATCAGTACCCCACCCACCTGACATAACGAAGTTTCAATAATTCAGCTCCAAATGCAGACCCGTTTTACATGCTGACATTTTATAGATATCTGCGCTTTATCTGAGGCTGGATAGCGCCTAGCTAAAATATAACGATACTCATCCGTTGAGTACAATTATTTGGACTAGGTTCATGCTAAATGCAGGGAGATTTTTAAAAATTACCAGGTTTTTGGATGAAATAACAGTGTTAAAAACTTATGCAGGAAAGCATGCATTTCTAAGGACGTATTTGATAATTTATTGAGAAGTTCTTGAAAAGTTTTTAACAGTCCTTGACGTTGGCTATATCCCCGAGATGATGTCATTCGTGCGCATGCGCATTGACTGGCCGTCAATTGATCGGCCAAAATGAAAGCAAAATAGAGCAATTGGCTGTACGACAGTTTATATTTTAGTCTATAACGTTATGAAATAAAATAAAATCTAGTTTATATGCAGTGGTTATGTGGCCATGACTATGCCAGTGATCATACATGCCGTTTAGGGTTGGATCATTAACGGGAGATTTGTGAAAAATCGCCGGGTTTTTGGACATCACAACGGGGTAAAAACGAAAACCAAAAAACATGCGTTTCTGACGTCATACATGACGATTATGTTTATTCAACTTAATGTAAACACATGCAGTCGCCATTTTAAGCACATTTAAACCTTGATTCTCAATTTCTCATATTCAAAATTATTACTCAAACAAAATTCTCTGAATTTTAATGAAACAAGAATAATGTCGTACTTTACGTTTGATCTGGATACAAAGCAAAACAAAACAAACAAAAGCAACAATTTTATTTCTTTCAACTGGCGGTTCATAATCTTTAATCAGCTAGTACATTAAAAGTATCATATAATCATATTTAATAATTCTGACCAAGGTCTTTCAAATAGTATGGTCCGGAAACGAGCGTAATACGATAAATAACTTGCCTCGGATCACGTGACAAACATCCGGGTACCCGCAATTTTGGAAAAATAAAGAAAATATTGATACAATATATACTATTTGAAAGACCATGGGGTCATGATTTGAACAAACTTGGTAGAGGTCTACAAGGCAATTCTGCAGTCCAAATATCTAAGTTCTAGGCCATTTGGTTTCAGAGAAGATATTTACAGTTTTTTCTATATAAGCCGATGTATCAAGTGACGCCCCCCCTCCCCCCCCCATCCCAGCAATTGTGATCAGAGGGTCATGATTTGAGCAATCTTGGTAGAAATCCACTAGGCAAGGCAATGCTACATGCAAAAAATCTAAGATTTAGGCATTAACTAGTACATTAAAAGTATCATATAATCATATTTAATAATTCTGACCAAGGTCTTTCAAATAGTATGGTCCGGAAACGAGCGTAATACGATAAATAACTTGCCTCGGATCACGTGACAAACATCCGGGTACCCGCAATTTTGGAAAAATAAAGAAAATATTGAAACAATATATACTATTTGAAAGACCTTGTCCAGACGTGTCATCTTGTTGCAAACATCAATTACGTCAATCAGGTGATAATTATTACCCCGGGCAATGACCAGATGTTACTGACAATTAAAACTAACGAGCGAAAGAAAGAGCCGACTTTCGTCACCTAATCAACCAATTATCGATCTCGCGTGTCAAGGTTTTGACTTTGTATATTCAAACTTGGACTTAAGTGGGTATTTAACGAATTTTATGGATTTTCTTTTCTTTCAAGACAAAATTTTGATTTATCGGGAGATTTGGGTGTTTTTGCGAGCTTTGCCGGGGTGCCGGGGTTAGGGTCTAAATATCGGGAGAACCCGGCGAGTAACGAAGAACGGCATGTGTGCCAGTGATGCTTATGTGTAGTTTTATAAAGTCCAATATGAAAGTGTGAATTTTGACTGAATCGGCCAAAACTAATTTAATTTGTAAGCTTTCCCTACTTGCTATTCCTGATGAAAGTGTCCCTATTTTTTTTTTATTAGCACCGAAATTCATTATTTTCACATAGTGCTTAGTATATTTTGTTGCTGTACAAAGAGAAAAAAACTACAGTACTTAAAGTTCTGCATTTTTAAGATGATTGTGTATGTTTACGTGATCCCGAAGAAATCATATTAGGGGACGTACCACATCTCTAATACATCTTGTTAGAATTTTTCAGACTCCACTTTTTGCCACAAAATATTTTTTTATATAAATACAATCATGATATTAATTTGTAAACTATACACTTTGTTCAGTAAGATCTAGGCTTTATTCAGGTAATTTCCCTATACCATTTCTCTGATTTCAGTAAAAAAAGTATTCAATGAAATCATGCATATGACAAATCTGTGAAGCGTACATCTATTTATGAATAGTGTCAAATTAAACTTTAAAAACCATGAAAATCCTATAGCTATATAATACATATGCTTTATGTTTTCACAACGCTTGACGATGACGTGAGACACAAATGACACGTTGCCATAGAGATCTAGTAAAGCATCTTGTCCCTAGGGCATAAAGCATGGTATACATGATATAACTTGGATTTAATTAATCCATGTAACATCCTGTTTTAGACTAATTGGTCACACATTATAGATGAGAACTTTACTGACCACTTTGGTTGAATTACATAACATGGCATATGGCACACATTAAGCTCTATCAAAGTTGTTCAAAGAATTCCATTCCATGCAGAACTCTGGTTGCTATGGCAACAAATAGGAAAAACTTTAAAAATCTTCTCATCTGAAACCAGAAGGCCTAGAGCTTAGATGTTTGACATTTAGCATTGTCTAGTGGACCTCTACCAAGATTGTTCAAATTATGACCCCCGGGTCAAAATTGGCCCCGGGCGGATGGTCACTTAGTTTTGCATAGGCTTATATAGGAAAATCTTCTTCTCTGAAACCACAAGGCCTAGAGCTTAGATATTTGGCATGTAGCTTTGGCTAGTAGACCTCTTCAAAGTTTGTTCAAATTATGCCCCTGGGGTCAAAATTGACCTTGCCCAGGGTAGGGGTGTCATTTGTTTTACAAAAAAACAAAAATAATATCAAACAGGGAATGCCACGTACCAAAAACGCAGCCTCCCCAAAACGAGCCCCACAGCACCCAGAAGTGCACACCACCAACACACACACACACACACACGCACACACACACGACACACAATCATGTACACACAAACATATACACTACCAACACACACTAGCATACAAAGCAAACACACGAGGACAAAACGAACAATTAAAGGAACACAGTGGGGCACCGCCTTGGAACGGTCAGTGGCAAAAACACCACTGGGGAGCTTAAACCGGTTTATGGTGCGCACCCAACCTCACTCTTACCCCCACCATGTTCCAAAGTCACAGGACAGTGTAAATAAAAGTAATCCCTGCTAGGTGAATCTCTAACACACGCAATGGAAACAAAAGGCATGGTATGTAAAACACAAAAATGCTCGTGTATAAATATATAAAAAGCAAACCTTGAGAACCAAAAAACGTATGTACTCGATGCCTTTGCAGAAGGCAGAGCACCAAGAGAAACACCCTTAAGGGTACAAAGACATATACTGGAAAACCTATTTGGCATATAACATTATCTAGTGATCTTCCACCAGGCAAGTGGACTTACACAAGGTGAGCGATAGGGCCATATTGGCCCTCTTGGTGGCAGACGGGCAATATCACAAAGCCTGATAAAAGTTAGGTCTTTGATTATGGCAACAACTAACACATATATATTGTATCGGAAATAATGTATTCACTTCCCCTTCAAAACTTAAAAGAAACTTAACAAAATATAGTTTATTTTGCGATAAATAATGTCTATACTGTATCAATACACGCTCGCCATATGGCCGATTCAATACAGTTGACGGCCATGCTATTTTTAGTTACGGAAAATCACGGATGTGACGTCACACTAAAACCTCCTACAGCCAACGTTAAAATTTCGTGACAAAATCTAATAACAAAAATGGGCATAACTCTGTCAAATTAAAAAGTTTCAATGACTTTCTTTAAAATATTTGTTTTACTTTTAATACATGGACATAACTCATGTAAGATACATTGTATAATAATCTACACTTGCTTTCTGTGTCCATTGTACTTTATGCAAGGATGAAGCATGAAATGGATGCCATGGGGATTCCTCCCCCCCCCTGCCCCCGACTCATCCCCACAGTAATACATATCAATATTGATTAATCCGGTGAATAATAGAAAACACAATACTCACTTTTATGGAACAGTTTGCATTTTGGATCTGAAATAATTACCCCGCGAGTAAAAAAAAATTGAATAGAAAAAAAAATCATTTTCGGTCAAGAATAATTGCCCTCCTAGGTAAATAATGCAACACTCCTGGGGGGGCGTTTAAACAGGGGTATACGGTATTCAACTTAACAGCTAAAGAATTTATTATACATGTGTTTCAGGATTCCGTTACTTGAAGCTGAGGAGAATTGAGAGCTCAAAGTTTGGAAGACCGATGAAGAGAACTTCATATGTAAGATAAAAGAATTTTTCTGTACTATATAATTTTAAAGTTCTTTTATTTATGATAAATTTTAAAGTTTAGATATTCATATGGTTAAAGCATCTGAAATTAGAAACATTTTCCGTACTCTATTTGGGTAAGTTTTACCAAACTTTAGAGAATTGCTACTGATTGAAGTATGAATGTGCGGAATGATTTGTTTTAAAACTTTTACTAATTTTAACAATTTGTGAAGAATAGTGATAACAAAAATCTTGCAATTCACAGTATTTAAAAAGGATCAGTGGGGCATGACAAAAGGTGATTGCGTCGGTTCTATCAACAAAGAGCTTCAACAGTTTATTCCTACTTTTTTTCTGTTCTCAACAATACAGTGTTTGGATAATGCACAATTTATTTATAGTGACCGATACAGTGTTTAATAGTACTGTTATTGAAGATTCTTGGATTTTGATGATTTTTTTTCTAGGTTCCAGCGCCAGGGCCGCCACCAAGATCAACGAAGATGCCAGTGAACCAGGACTGGACGAATGTATGGCCGACAGCTCAGTCGTTTAAATGGTCTGTTGTCCCTATGCCTCTCAGACAGGGGGTGCTAAAGGTACACTTCTTTCTTAGTTAGGAATTTAGTAATTTGTAGACCCAGCTTCATGGTTGAGGGGGTATGGTCACTGACTTGAAATCGTTCAAATTGTCACTGAGATTCACAGGTTTAAGTACCACTACCAACTCAACTTTTTTTCTACAATAAATTCTTTCAAATATTCCTCAGGGAATAATAAGTATAACTGTTTTTCTGTTTAAAACAACTCTTCAATTCAAATTAACATCAAAATGTATACCGGGCGTAATGTATGCTGGAAAAATGAGGTCATGTTTGCTTTGTTTCTGGCGACGTTCCCCGGATTTTCGATAGTTTATTGAAGCAAACTCAATTTTGAGACATAAAATAAACAGAAAAAATTGTTGGTATTGATGTAATATCACAATAATTTCACTCATGATCACCAAAACTCATAATTCAAAATATCACTTTTGGTGTCCACTTGGTGAAATTATGTGTTTTAACATTGAAACCAACAATTATCCTCTATATAATTCACAAGAAAACATTGTTATTTTCAGAGGAAATCAGAAGCAAAAGGCGACGGATTTCCACCAGAGAAACGTGGTAACACGGAGCTAATCAAGATACCAAACTTCCTGCATCTCACACCGAAACATATCGAGAAACAGTGTGCCGCTATCAAAAGTGAACGTTTTGATTACTGTATTGTTGAGTCTTGTAGAATTTTATGGCTGTACTTCGGTCTGCCACCTTATGAATGAATACTGTCCATTTGTTTGTTTATTACTTGTCTGTTTTGTCCATTTGTCTGTTTGTTCCCAGTTTGTTACTTGATTAATTTATACCAGAAACCTTTAATTTTACTTTATTCTGCTTGGCTGACCAGTTCTGCTAGCAAATTTCAGGGATGCCCTTATTCATTTGCCATTGTGTCATTTGTTCCAGGGCCTCCCCTGGGTTTCAAAACCTTGTAGTCACTATTTGGCAAAAAGGGTAATTTTAAGTCATAATGGCAGTTTAGTTTATATGATAAAAATTTCAGATAACTTTTTACACAGAATTGGCCCCTTTTTGAGATTTTGTCAGATGACAGGCAATCCTCTTTAAAGCCTATACTTCATGTAGAAATTCACATGTTTTCAGCATAAATCTTGTTTATGGCTTATGACACAAGAGAACCACAAAATTTATTCATTGCATCTAAGATGTTTGAAATAAAGTTTACATATGTATGCTTTTTTCTTATACATTGTATATATATCACTCACATATATTAAGCATTATACTTTTCCATGCTGAAATTATCCTGTTACATGTTGAAGAAATACTTTAGAAAAAAGATAAGTGCCAATATTACAACATACATGTATAATAATGAAAAATTAAATGTGTCTGATTGCAGAATTTTGTACACCATGGCCAAAAGGACTAGAGACAACGAAGAAGATGCACTACCATTTTCCCGTCGGGGTTATCACGGAGGACTTCTGCTTTTCTTCCTCGTCGGTGCGAGACCCACGTGCGAGATTAGTCACTATGAGGGTAAAGCTCTGTTTTATATATTTTTGCGTTGAATTCTTATAAGGAGGTTTGTAAATAATATTAACCCTTATCCCACTGAATTTCTAAAATGGACTTGTCCGTCTGTCACTTTAGACAGTACCATGAACTGTTGAAAGGGGTGTTCATTGAAAATTTATTAGCTGAATAGTGAACAGTGAAGAACATGACTGGACTTGATCAGACTCAACAGATGTGCAGACTGATCATGATCTGCACTGGTCATACGGTAAAATCACTTGCTGCCAGCAGGAAAGGTTTACCTACTTATGTTATAAGTGTATGAAAGAAATCAACTTTAAGGCTGTTGAAAATACAAGGAAAAAAGCCAAATGATTCGAATTTTTCCCTCCTACTTTCTAGATAGAAAGATTCACATTTTGTTTTATCCTGGATAGTCTAGTTATAAAGGATGTTTGGAATATAAAGAGAAGCTTCCTGTTTAGTTTATACTAATTTATTTTAGCTGAAGCTTTCTTCACGAGCTAAAATAAATTAGTATAAACTAAACAGGAAGCTTCGCAGCTTATCGTGTCCCTCTCTAGTCTGCTTCCTGGAAAAGTCAGTACTGGTGTCATATAAGGAGGTCCAGTTGTGAACCCAGTGATTCTCAAACCCGCAACCGACAGAATGAGTGGCAGACACCTTAACCTCTACACCACCGCTCCCCTTAAGCTTCCTGTTTATGTAAATAGCAGTTACGGTACTTGTCAATGGACACCCTGTTTGATATTTGTTAATGTATGCAATTGGTAAGAAATAGAGTTATTTATAGAATTTCTCAAAAATTATTATTTCTTATTATTTTACAGTTCAAAATGAGTGATTTAGAGTTAGATGAACATGCCAAAGATAAGATGCAGAAGTTGTTAGGGTCAAGAGATGATCTGGTTGAACTGAAATCAGACAGGTAAATATTCTTGATAAAAGTTCCAGCAAGATCTGTTCATAGCCTTTGAATTATATGATTTCGCAGCGAATACTGAATTTGTGTTTGTAAAATGAATATCAGTCGGCTCAGTGTCAAAAATAATCAAGACAATTAACTTTGAAGGCAGGTATAAACTGCTAGACATCACTCCACTTGTCCGTCTGCTGATTTATTCAGAGTGTGTCTCAGTCATAACTTGGTTTCAGTGGGATTTCAATAAAACAACAGTATAGAAGAAACTCGTTGAAAGATGTTTCACACACAACACTGAACCTCAGCTCACTGGTCAAGGTCACTTATACACTCAACTGGTTTAGAAATGCAAAAGTGGCAAAATGTTTATTTTAACAGTGTTATTGTGTTTTAAATTTATTCAAATTTCATGCACAACAAAACAGTATAAAATTGAATTCTTGTTAAAGTTTCAATAATTCCTTACAAAAAATGACTTAAATAAAAATATAAACAATAGCGTCATTCAAATAAAAATGTTCAACAGGGGAAATCTGCGTTTCTAAATTGGTTAAGTGTAGTAGGGCCAAAGACCAAATATGGATAAAACAGAATTACTGAATTGTTGATCAGCATGAAAAGTCAAGTACCAGTGGTTTTGTTTGACTTTGAGCCCAGTAGGCAGAGTTAGGACATTGAAATAGCCGAAAACATGTATTTTCTGATTTAGTTGCATATCACCTAAAGTCCCAGGAGAACAATTACAAGTAGGTCTTATTTTACCAAGAAAGATGTCTCACCGGCAAAATGACCTTAATTTGTACTTAAAACATTCCTAATTTTGCTTTTTAAATCAATAAGTACACATTACAAATACAGCGCAGTATTTTTTTTGCTGATATTGCATAAATAAGACAAGCTTTCCGGCAACTCTTTTTTGTGTAAAGAAAACACTTAAATATGAAAGAAAGGCATATGTCAACATTATTTTAGAGTGAATAGAACAATCTTTCAGTAAATTTATTTTTCTATATCAGTAAATTCAAAGTGATCCTGGGACTTTTAAAGGTATTATAACTTCATTCATGAAACCATTAAAAAATGTTGATCCTCAAGTTGCACACCTGTGGTTTTGTTTGAAATTTAATCTTGAATTTGCAAATAAAATGGATTTGCTTATTCAGTGAAAATAAAACTGATGTGAATGAATGCAGTGTTTAAAAATAGGGTGTTTTTTTTAAATTTCAGGTGTCCACTCAAGAAACAAAATTATGACTTCCTACAGTATATACTGACTGCTCTGTATTTTGAATCTTGGGTAAGTGATAGAGAGACCCAACTAAGTGGTTGATGGGTTACAGTCTCTGGGTCATAGGTTCGAACCTGCAACTGACCATACTCTTTAATATGAGGAGGTTGGCTTTCTCTTACTGAGGAGAGAAGTCAATACAATACAATAATACAATACAAAATAAAATAAAACAATACAATAAATTTTATTTTGAGGCGGCAAGAAATAGTAATAAGTCAACATAAGCTCTCTAGGAGCTTTGGAACCAACTGTTAGACATATCCAGCTACATATTGGTTTTAAAAAGACAAACCATGGTTTTCTCCGGGAATGATGGCTATGTAAACTGTCTGCCTGTACATAACAAAGAAATGAAGCTGTTATAAAAACTGTTATACAGATTCAGATATTTAAGTTTTAACTTTTGTAATACATGTACAACGTATTTATTTTTCTATGGTACAGTAGAAATTAGTGCTGAATGTCTTTATTAATTATTATGATGGTCATTCTGAAGGGTGATATCATTAACTTTCATGAAACTAGGAAATGGAAATTGAAGTTTCATTTTCATATCATGTGTTCTGCTTAAGTACTATTGATCAAAGCGAGAAAACAGAACAAACAAACCAGTGTCTGAGTTTGTGTACCAGGAAGTGATATTAACCCTGTTGTTTATATAAAAAAAAACCTGTGTTTGATACCAGTACTAGCTTGATCAGTCTGAAACTTCCAGCCGCAGTTATTTCCCCTTACATTCCACATTGCCTCTGCAAACTGCTAAATGTTTTTAACCACATCTGGTTAAAGTTTTATAAATATAAATTTGAATATTATTATTACAGATTTTTTTTTGCACTGTGTGTTCATCAAAGTTTACTTTATCAAATAATTGGCTTTTCTGAAATTAAACACAAAAAGTTAATTCAAAATATTGTTTTTAATATAATTGTTTACCATCATGTGGCATTTTCCATTAACGTGTGTTATTTTATGTACACAGTGATTTAAGAGCATCATGCTGCATGGCTTACCCAATCAAAAAGCTGTGCTGAGTTTGATGTTTAGTTATAATCCACAGTGATCATATTTAAGACCCACCTCATGGGAGAGTTGTTCAGATTACTGATTTGTAGTCACTAAACATCACACTTATTGCAAGCCCGAGAGTCATGGGTTTGAGTCTTACTACTGACTTGACACATGATGATGATGGTTTGTCCCAGGAACATTGGTAAGGTAAACTTCCCGCCTGTAAATAATGGATACATTCATGATTGTTTACATGGTTGATTTACCTCGAGAGAGAAAAGAAACCAATGAAGACGTGAAAGCATTTTTTTGTTACAAAGATGAAAGAAATATAAATACTCGATTTTGGCAAAAATGACATTTTAAAATCAAGGGCTTGCAAAGGTGTAGGTACATCATGTGATACAATCAAAACCTTGTTTCTCTTTATTTTGGAACACAATGCTGTATGTCCACACACTATGTGGGCCTCAAATTTCAACACTTTTTAAAAGATAACACAGCAGAAGGCATTTTGGCACATTTTGTTTCTTAAATAGAAGGCCCACAGATCTTTGCCTAAAATATAATTGTCTTGTTTTGGAAACATTTCTGTTGTTAATAAACCCAATTGGTTAGATCCCTTTTCATAAATAAATAAATAAGGTTTTATTTCTTGCTCCTCACATTTTATAATATTGACTTTGCAACAACAATTTCTTTTTGTAGAGATGGGCTTGTATACTAAAGAGTTTCTTTATTTGTACTGAATATGAATTGTCTGGTATATCTTGAATATTGCAGACGGTCGAGCCTTGGGAATCCAGTATAACAAGAGCAGATTATTTTGAGTATAGTTGGACACGTTGCCCAAGTCAGAAAAATACAATAGACCTACTTAACACATACAGAAGGAAAGATGAGGTATGTATTAAACAGTATTACCTCCCTTGATATGCGTTGTGTTGTCCTGTTGTAATATGCATAAATCATATGATGAACCAGACTGAGCGTCTTGTACTGTGATAAAATGTTTAACGTTTATCGTCCCATATGTATTTAGCTGGTGGTTATATTAAATTACGAAGTTAATTGCGAACTTTGGAACAAATACAGCTGAACCAATGTTTGTGGTCGCCTTAATTAACTAGTTTTCTGCCTTGAGCATTCAGCACTCAAGTGTCCGCATTGTCTATTTTTTGTCTAGAAAGCTTGCCATGGTCTGACATGGATGTAACAGTGGGATTCCAGTATATTTTGTTTAGATGAGCTTTTTAGGTCTCTAACTTCCTCATGCAGTGAAGGATTTTGAATTGACTTTGCACAGTTGTTTACCACAATGGGATGGTGCATCACAGTTAAGATCAAGGTCACACTTAAAGGTAAAACTGGACACATGAGACCTTGACTGTGCTCTGACTTTCTTATGCATTGAAAGATTCTCAATTGACTTTGGACAAGTGTTAACCTCAATGGGATGGCATGTTGCCTACAAAACCTTTTCCCTTCAATCCATAAAATTTGGCAGGCTTGACGAGTTGCTTTAGTTTTATCACACATTTGTAATAGACTTCCTGCTTTAAGGGGTAACTTTTGATACATCCCTTGACTGACTGCTTTAAGTAGTAACTTTTGATACATCCATTGACTTCTTGCTTTAAGTGGTAACTTTTGATACATCCCTTGGCTGATTGCTGTAAGCAGTAACTTTTGATACATCCCTTGACTGACTGCTTTAAGTGGTAACTTTTGATACATCCATCCATTGACTTCCTGCTTTAAGTGGTAACTTTTGATACATCCCTTGACTGACTGCTTTAAGGGTTAACTTTTGATACATCCCGTGACTGACTACTTTAAGTGGTAACTTTTGATACATCCATCCATTGACTTCCTGCTTTAAGTGGTAACTTTTGATACATCCCTTGACTGACTGCTTTAAGGGTTAACTTTTGATACATCCCGTGACTGACTACTTTAAGTGGTAACTTTTAATACATCCCTTGGCTGACTGCTTTAAGTGGTAACTTTTGATACATCCATTGACTTCTTGCTTTAAGTGGTAACTTTTGATACATCCCTTGGCTGGTTGCTGTAAGCAGTAACTTTTGATACATCCCTTGACTGACTGCTTTAAGTGGTAACTTTTGATACATCCATCCATTGACTTCCTGCTTTAAGTGGTAACTTTTGATACATCCCTTGACTGACTGCTTTTAGGGTTAACTTTTGATACATCCCATGACTGACTACTTTAAGTGGTAACTTTTAATACATCCCTTGGCTGACTGCTTTAAGTGGTAACTTTTGATACATCCCTTGGCTGACTGCTTTAAGTGGTAACTTTTGATACATCCCTTGACTGACTGCTTTAAGTGGCAACTTTTGATACATCCCTTGGCTGACTGCTTTAAGTTGTAACTTTTGATACATCCCTTGGCTGACTGCTTTAAGTGGTAACTTTTGATACATCCCTTGACTGACTGCTTTAAGTGGTAACTTTTGATACATCACTTGACTGACTGCTTTAAGCAGTTACTTTTGATACATCCCTTGGCTGAGTTCTTCAAGACAGGTTTGACTATGTATTGTTTGTTAAATGCACAATTTTCCTTTTTTCAGTCGTGTTCTGACCCGGATAAAAGACAACTTCCGTACCTTGAAAATGAATTAAAAGCTACAAAGAAACCTATTCCCTATGAGCCAGTGAAGGAGTATCAGTCAGCGGTAGAAGATCTTCACAACAGCGGAGAGAATATCGAAACAGTTAACAATTATAAAGAATCTGTGTTAAAACTTCTCAATGTTCAAAGGAAAGCGTCACAGTCATGGTGACACCTGTGATATGTGAAGAAAATCAATAATATATCAAAGTGACACAATAACAAGTTAACAGTGTTAAGTTAGAAAGCAGTAAAATTAGTAATAAATGGCATATCAGAGTGACACCAAAAATCAACAATATGGTCACTGTGTCACCCAAAAAATCAACAGACCTCTTTGTGGTGACACCTGAAAAATCAATGCACGTTGATTTTGGGCCATGGGCAGATTTTAATTGAAGTGTTCATCAGGGTTTGTCAAGTTTTGCATGATATTTTTCACATGCTTCAATTATCTTTTGATAAAATCCAATGTTCAGAAAAGATCTTACCTCTTCCTCCTTCCATCTGACAGCGAGTGATTCTACCTTTATGACCAGTGCAGATCATGAGTGGCTTAACATCTGTTCAGCCTTAACATAATCTGTACTGTTTTTTAGTCTTTTACATTTTCAGGAATCTCCCCAATACACAACTTATTGAACTGTCCAAATTGAAAGTCTGTTGTAGAATTTAGTAGGGGAAGATTTAAATCAAGGGCCAAATGTAACTGTTATTTTTTTGGAGATCAGTATATCTTGCAATTATTACAGTGGTGAAAGAATAAACTGTACAAGGTGAAAGTCTTTTATCCACATAGGTAGAAGTCCTACTTTCCAGCTAGGTGTAAGTCTGTACTGGACAGTACTAAAGTCTTTACTGTACACAGATAAAATCCTGTACTGGACAGTACTAGTCTACTGTACACAGGTAAAAGCCTGTACTGGACAGTACCAAAGTCTGTACTGTACACAGGCAAAAGCCTGTACTGGACAGTACCAAAGTCGTTACTGTACACAGGTAAAAGTCTGTACTGGACAGTACCAAAGTCGTTACTGTACACAGGTAAAAGCCTGTACTGGACAGTACTAAAATCTGTACCCTTCACAGGTAAAAGCCTGTACTGGACAGTACCAAAGTCTTTACTGTACACAGGTAAAAGCCTGTACTGGACAGTACCAAAGTCTTTACTGTACACAGGTAAAAGCCTGTACTGGACAGTACTGAAGTCTATACTATACAGAGGTAATAATCTGTACTGGACAGTACTTAAGTCAGTGCTGTCCACAGGTAAAAGTCTGTACTGAAGTCTGTACCCTTCACAGGTATAAGTCTGCTTTGTATACTGGACAGTTTTTAAGTTTAAACTGCATAGAACCGAACGTTTTTATTTGACAGAGGTCAAAGTCCATACTGTACAACTGGAAATATGTCTGTATTGCACACATAGTATTTTATGTTGTGCAGGTAAAAGTGCATGCTATTCAACACTCGGAAGTTGATTCTATACAAAGGTGCAAGTGTATACTGTAAAAAGTCGGAAGTCTATATTGTACAGAGGTGAAAATCAACAGTAAAAGTCTATTTTGTAAAGAGTAAAGAGGTAAATAGTCTGTACTGTAAAGAGGTAAAAACAAGGTTTTTTCCCCTTCTATAGCAGGGGCCATTTACAGGCTTCTTCCCCTCAGAAAATTTCTTTCAAATCGTGCATTTTCCCAATATTTTTTGTTCCTTTTATACACTAGTCAAGCATTTTTTCCCCCCAAAACAGAGGGTCTGAGCTCCTTCCCCTTCTTGTAAAACAAAAGCCCTGCACTGCAAAAATGTTTATTCTTTGATACTGCATCAAGCCCAACAGCCTGAAGACAAACGAATATACAATATGGTACAAAAGAAAACAATTCATGTGACAAATGCAATAGACATTTACTAGAGGTAAAAGTCTGTACCATACGTTGAACTAAACCTAAATGCTATGAACTGTTTAGTTTTGGCATAACTATAATTCACGTGGCACTTGAAGGGTAATAAAAGAGTGAATACAGTGTGATGCTGGCGTGTTACTATAATAGAAAATGAAGTGCCTTGTTTTTAATTTACAGCTTTTACATATAAAGGTACAGGGATTGCCAACAATCTGCCAGAGTGGTAAGATGCAAGCTAAAAGCTTCAACGAGTGTCTATATTTAGAAAATTGTTAATTGGCACCCATTATTTTATAAATCCTGGTTTCTACTGCCTTTTGATATATTTATCAATATCAAATAGCACTATTTATACAGTGTGGCAACCATAAAAAAGTCTTCCTGTGTTTAAAGTCAGTGTTGTCACGTATTATATATATGTGTATAAACATTGTTCCAGTGTGGTGCGGAGTAGTCCCTTAGATTATACAATAATAGACTTGGAGGGTTGGCCGCAAAACTGTAGTAACTTGTATGAGATAACGAAGGACTTGGGTCAGTTTTGCTGTCAACCCTCATAATGTTGAGGTCAATAATATAATTTTGAAGACCTGTTAAAAAGATATTGACCGAGAACAAAGAGGATTAAGTATTTATGAGGGTTGTTGCTGTGGCCAAGTCAGCTAAGGCATTGTTACTTTGCCTTGCTAGGCGATGTCACCGTACAGTACATGTTTGAATCCTGGCATCTGTCTAGTAGTCAGTTTATAAGTTTGGTCTGACTGAAGAGTTACTTACCCTTTTGAAAAATTTATATCAAAGAACTGACTTGTAAATGATTGATATTGTAAAGTTTTGTCAGTTTTAGCATTTGCTATAAATTGTCATTTATAATTCCTGTAGTTATAAAACTGAAGTAAGGGTGGGATAGGAAACTATCTTATCAACTCTTGTTTCTATATACCATGATATACATTTGGAATAGTTTTGCATTCTCCCCTGAGCATGACATTGTGTTCTGGTCTGTAGCGTTAATGCAATATCTACCCTATAGAGATTGGACTTGCTAATGTTCCTTGTGGAATAATGCCAAAAACTGCCTCTGTTGTCATGTGATTAAGGCCACTGACACGTAATCACTAAACATCTCACTGATTGAGGGTCATTGGTTCAAGCTCTGCCATTTAATTTATGGTTTACAGTGGAATCTAGTACTGGTCCCTCTCAGGAATGATGAGTACTGACAATGCTTGTCTGTAAATAACTAAAATAATGTTGAAGCAGACGTTGAACCCAAATAATGCTTGCCATGTGCCCTTTTTATATGACTGGTGTTGTGGTATGTACAGGTGTACCCTTTCACAAGAGACAGAGAGAGAGACTAAAACGTTTCTTGTGAATATAGTTTCTCGATAGATTGTGCCGAAAGATATTAGTAGAATATCAAACTGTTATTAGCAGTTAACAAGTGTCTGGAATTAATGTGCACACCCACTTTGTTTATATAACTTTCTCAGAAGAGTAAGCAAACATTGCAATTAGTGGTTGGAGAGTTCTTGAAGGAATGTTTGATGAAGATACATTGATGGCTCACCTGACATAAGCTGCCTGCAAGCTTGTCATGTTTTCATGAATTTTTCTTTCACCAGAACAGATAGTACTGGCCACATGATTTGACAGACAAACAAAATGCAAAATAACAAAAATAATTCCCCTGCCCACTCCCAACCCCAACAGACAGACCCACAAATAGAGTAACAAATGCTCCTGTGATGACAAAAGGCAGCAGACAAGGCTCACATTGCAGTTAGGCACATCAAGAAGTAATTGACTGAATTTGAGGTTACGGCCACATAGTGTTGAGTTACCTAAAATGTTGGCAGAGGGGCAAGGGAGGGGCGGGTATATAACTGTAAGAAAAGTCTAACACTCTTCATGAAACGGCAAAGAAACAACAAACACTTAAATTTCTTAGAATATTTTTAAGTCCTAATATAGAAAAATGTAATAAAAACAAACAGTTTTAACAAAATATAAAGTGCATATATATTACACAGCAGGAGTATATGTAGTTATAGTTAAGTTAGTTATAGTTAAGTCAGTTATAGTTAAGTCAGTTATACATATAGTTAAGTAACCACAACTTAAGATGTTTTCTGATGAGATGAATTTACAGTATAATTTTCTTTGGAATAAATTTAACATTGACAACTTGTATTTTGTATATGAACAAAACATATTTGTACAAACTTTTAATTTATGAAACCCTGTAAATAACATCATTTCTTTAGGAGTTTGATTCTACATGTGTATTTTACTTTGCATTCACAAGTGCATAACAATGAGCAAATAATGATTATAACATGGCCTTATTCTTTGTCAGTTAAATAAAGCAGGAAATCAAGACTAGTGTTGTATATTTTGGGATAAACAATGGTTTGATGCACAAACTAGTGAGTGACCATGATGATTTCAAGAGGGGCCACATTGCGCTTTGTTCATTACTGTGAAGATGAAAGTAGTTCGGCATATTTTCAATAATATTTCTATGAGCATGTCAGATCTGCTTTTTTAATGGAATTGGTGTCCTAAATTTTTAACTGACATAGAATTGGAGCGACACAAATGAAAACAGAGAGCAAGCTGATAGTTTAGGTATCTTTGGATAATTTAATGTAACCAATTAGGCCAAACCAAATAAAGCCCTACCTGCACTATATTTTAGCCAGCACTGAAATTATTTTTTGTGTACTTTTGCATATCAGGCACTTTCCAATACATGTTCAGAGAAAAACAGTGGCCAGCTTAGCTTAGATAAGAACATTTTAATTTTTCCTACCATTAAACCATAATTGTTTAGCATTGTACCAGAACCAAAATCTTTGTCTTTATTAGCTATACAACTGTACAGATGAAAGTCTTGAAGAACTTTAGTCACATATATAGATATATCACCCATAGCACAACCTATATACACATGTATATATAGGTCCCTGTGCATAACAAGCATCTGTTGATACAGTGATGTACTTTAAAAACTACAGTTTTGTCTGAAATTCAAAATGGTCATTAGTACAAAAATATGAAACCATTTCTTCTTAAAAATGACATGCTTTCGTGTTTTTTACATGTATAAATTGTATGTACATAAACAAATATACATCATTGTTGAAGTAAACAAAGTTGTTGGTACAAAAATACAACAGTTTAACAGTAATGCAAGAATACATTCAGATGAGGTTTTATTTACAATCATTGAAGTTAAAATCTGTTAATTTACCCATTAGTGCCTTGTTTTTAGCCCAGTTTATTTGAATTTTGACACTAGGTGTATTTTGACAAAATACAGACTTCAGTTTTGATAATCAAAGCACTGAAAGTTCTGTGGAGAAAACAGACACTTTTTTTACCAATGTGTCGGAGGTAAATAGAAAAAGTTTGCTCTTACTCTTAGTAGTTTTAGACATGTTCCCTTTTTTTGCCTGATGAGGAATTAATAATAAATTACTGTTCTTTTCAAAAGCAGTCCATAAAGATGGCAGGCAAAACAGGGAGACAATCTTAGTGGTCCCAGGAGTATGTATTTTTCTTTATTTAGACAAGCAACTTTAAATTATTTCAGTGATTATTCAAAATATCAAGATATTTATGTTGGTAGTGGTCTAGGAGTAGGAACATTCTGTTTCTTAAAATAGCACAAAAATGGACAGGAAGTTCACTGGGCTGTTTTGATTGAAAATTATAACTTTATCCAAGGAATGAAATTTGAAAAACTAAACTGACCAAATACTTCGATTAAATATTAGGACAAATTCAAAATCTCAGGACCCTTTTTCAGACTTAGACCCCATTTTAAAAATATAGGACATGTATGCCAGTTTAGAACACATGGGAAAGCTGTGATTTGTATTTTTTAAGTATGGGAAAGTTTTTTATTTCAGTTTATTTACAAAGAAGAATTTTCATCTTTTATTTAATGAAGATATGAAGTAAAAGACATGTGTTGTAGAAATAACTTTTTAAGGCAGTATAAAAATGTTTGGTTCTTGTACATTGTATTTAAAAAATTCTGATATTATGTAAATGATATTAGAAACTATTAGAATTTAGGCCTTACTTTGTTTCTTTAGCTAAATGAAAGATTTTTCTTTACCAAAATATATGAACTCATTTCTTAAAATTCAAATTCAAAGTGGATGGAGTATAACCCTTTCTTTGTTGGCCACTTGTGATTCTGCATTAGGCAAAAAAAAAAAAATTGTATTTCAGGTTTCTTACCCAAACAAAATTAAGGTCAGTCGATCTTTGGGGGGTGGTTCCATATTTTGGCCTTTTTTTATTCGAACACACTTGAAAATTGGTCTGTATGATCATTTTCTTGTAAAAAAAGATTAAGGTGGGCAGTAAAAATTGAAGGTCAGTCAGGTGACCGGAAACGCACATATTTTTTTGTGGCCTTAGTGAAGATCATGATCAGCTTGCACTAAACTTGTCAATCTTTCAATTTAGACAGTAATTGTTCATAGGTGTGCTTACTGAAAATGTATTGACTGAATAGGGAAGATCACAGAACATGATCAGAGACAGACTGCATGGATGTGACACCTGATCATGATCTACCGCAGTTCCTAAAGCAGAATCACTCGCGGATAGCATTTACATTTCCTGCATAAAAATGTAGACACACTTCTCAATAAAATATATAGATTCTAGAGACAGTAAACAAGTCCTGAAGCTTAATGGATGTAGCAGAAAAAGTAGAAATTTCAGGAACTTGAATTTCAACTCTCTGTGTAATTTGTTTTTCTCTGAAGATAATTATAGTTGGAAGTTCTCCATGAATTAAAGTGAAATGATAATACTTGTTATTGTACACCTGTTAATCTTAGATATCAAGCACCTCATAATGTGTGTCTGAAAGATATGGTCTGTAGAATTCTATTAAAAATATTCTTCATTAAAATCAAACCCTGTATGGATGCAGATAACTACTACATTTGTGATTACATTAGAAACTGTGTTAGTGATTACCTCAATTAAGTAACCACCTGTCTTAAGCTGCAAATACTGAGGTATCCTCATTTGTCATTTGAATATCAATACACCTGTGTTACACAGCATCCTGAAAGTGCCTCTTTTGCAGCCATTGGATGGCAGCATACGTCAGGTTTGACTGTAGTATAGACTACAAACTAACATACAAAGTCATGTGATCTGATAAAGTCGTCTGTACTGCTTCTTGGTATGTGTGTACAGTACACACTCCTTGGGACTATTTATATTTGTTCCTCATATCCGGAGTATGTTATATCTATACAGCATTTTCGTATTTTATAAAGAAGGAACAAATCGGGCCTGGAAAATTTGTTTCTTAGGCCTAAAAAAATAATGTTTGTTTCAGGTTTCATGCCCCCAAAAAATAGGGTAGGTAGGTAATTTTTTTTATTCTTAAACAAACCAAATTAAACATAGATTTTAATGAATTTATGCTAAAAAATATTAACACACAAAAAATGTTCTAGGGTCAGGGCAAAAAAATAGGGTAGGTCAGGAAACCTGAAACAAACATATTTTTTTTATGCCTTATCTATGTTTCGCTATATCCGGAGTCATTATATACAGAGTTTACTGTAAGTGTTTTTACTCCATATATAGTATTGGTAGGTATTGTTTACTTTCAGTAGAAGCAGTAAATTCTATCTATTTGTCTGAGAAATTCCCAGTCATTTTTCAGCTACGTATATTTGGAAAAACAAATTACGCATAGAGGATTCGTATAGACTGAGTGGATGAAATAATACCATTACTGAACGAAATCTAACGTTACCAAAAATTCCAAGTCTTCAAATTACCAGCAATCTGTGCTTTGATTCATGAAACATTGATATTTCCAAAGCTTTACTTACATGCAATATTGTGAAATTTAATCAAATGAGAAATTCCCGCTATCATGTCGATCAATATTCCTCTGTTCCTTTTCAAGAAAGAAAATCAGAATGCTTGTAGATTTTGTCCTCTAAAGTAGCTTGCACACAATTGACTGAAGTATTGCAATGGTAATTTTTGTTTATGTCTTGCAAAGTTAAAACGTACTTATACATGTGTAAGTTGTTATTAATATTGACAACATTGTCATGTTATTACGAAATTTGATCTAATAAAATAATTGTCGGGTTATATCATTATATCTTTAATGTATGATATCTGACATGATCAGCATTTGATACCAGTATTGTCATGTCATTACCATGTTCTAATAACGTAATTGACACATTATGATATCATTTCCTTAATACAATAACTGACATGATCAGCATTTGATAGCAGTACTGTCTTGTCATTACAAACTTTTTAATGAAATGACATGATGAGTACTGACATAATGTTTTTCAAATAAAATATCAAAAGAACTGAAATTAACAACAACATAACAAATGCATAAAAAAGAAACTATGCAACTTTGAAAATTCGTTGCCTAAGATCTCTGTAGAATTCAGTGGTATTATAGATATCTTTTCATCTAGACATTTCTGTTTTGTATCAGTTTCTAATACAGAATTGATCCAGCACTGTAGGAATCAGATGGTTTCACATTTAGTTTTCTCTGAAATGTCTGCATGTTGTATCAAAGTTTCATAAGCCATGAAAACAGGGCACTACGAAACTGCGCCATTGACCTGATGATGTTAGTCTCGTAGGGTAATAGTTTCCAAAATTAATTCCACATTTTGTTTGCGTCAGATTCCATACTGAAATGCAGAAAATAAATTATTCAGCGATCAAAGATAAGGAAATTCACGTAATGATAATTTTAATCAATCTACATCGGATAGGCATATAATAATACTTTTATATCTATCGTCTGGATTGTCTCGGAAAGTGAAGGAAAATCAATCTTGGGTTTATAACAAAACAGATTTTGATGTACGAAATAGACACAAATAGCTGGTAGATTGTAGCACTTAAGGTGAAGGTGTCAAAATAATTTTGACCTTGGGGTTTCGTGTGTTTCTGTTGTCTGAATTTGCAAGAATAGTAACGTTTCAGATACTTCTGGTGTAAATAAGTAAAGACAAGCAATCTGTTTCTTCCACTGTATGGAGATATCCCTTCCGCTGTTTTTTGCATCAGTGGACTTTAAGGATATTAAACTAAATTTTGGAAATGAACTTGTCCGTCATTCAGTTTGGACAGTACCATTTATTGTTCAAAGGGGAACCTAGTAAAAAATTTCTTACTGAATAGCAAACAGTGCAGATCATGATCAGATTGCATGTATACACAGGCTAATCATGATCAGCACCAGTTGAAAAGGCAAGATCATTTGCCAAGAACAGGGTAATAAAGGGTTTAAAATAATTGATATATATATATCTATATTTCTATATTAGACGAAATGAAAGTTTTAGAAAGAGCTTAAAAAAGAAACTAGGCCATCAATGCAGTCAATGTGAAAAGGAGTCTGTACTTCCTGAATTTGTCGGTTTGAATTGCGCTGTGATTAGTCTCCATGCCTCATAAGGTCAGTAGCGATGGAGTTTTCCGAGAGCTATACTTAAAAAGTGGTTCTAATTTCATGCTTCCAGAGCTAAAAGAAGATCTTATATTAGTACTGGTACATTAAGACTGACAAGGGGGACTTTGAAAAGAATCATATGCTGTTAAGGCTCTTATATGATTATTTTGACTGGATGAGGAATTAGGGAAAATAAAAGGTAGGAAATTGAACAGACAATGTTTGGTTAGAAATAGTACTGTTTGTTCTCAGTAAGCTTACATATGAATAAAAAGGTGTTATTCTGGGTGATAAAAGGGGAACGGTATAGTTTGGTTTGTTATGCTGACAACCATATAATATAAATAAATATCTAATATAGATAATAAAAACAACAAAATAATGGAAGGTTACAGGTGCACAAATATATGGTACAATGTCCTCTTCCATTTCCTTTACACATTTTGTCATGTTCAACATAGATGTATAATGTACATGTATGATTATACTGTGCGAAAACTTGCGTTAAGCCTTAGCAATCAGTATAAATCCAGACCAACCAGCAAATCTATGCACTGTATTCTGAATTTGCCTTTCCATCACAGACAATGTAACACTACAGCACAAATATAGAAGAGTTCCATGTTCTCGTATTACTGTTAACTGGGTTATTTTCACTAGCTGAACATTTCGCGATTTGAACGCAGACAGACGTACTCGCGAATTTCAATTTTGCGAAAGGAGAATTCTCTATGTTAAATGAATCTTTCACAAGATTTTTAAATTGGCGAACTGGGAAATTCCTGAAAATAGTGAAAATTAAATAATTGCAAATATTACTCGATTTACAGAACTATCGGTGTAAAACATGAAAAACCTTGGTTTTCACTGAGCGTGGCTCATTTTAGAGGTAAAATAAACACAGTGTAAAGGAACATTTGGAGTGAACTGTACGTGGGTATAATATTGTCGGTGACACAACACAGACTGGGCTTAGAAGAAAAGTACCTCAATCTTTTCTATTCCAGCTTACATGGTCATCTTCTCTGAAAGAATTGTATTAGTAAAATGTTAGCATGCATATGATATTAGAAACAAGACAAGTTCATCTGCGAAAGAAGAAAAGTACTGTATATGTATATTTGCATTAGCAGAGTCAAATTTTTGCAGAGCAGTCCACTTTTTTGTGGGTTGTAGATATTTCAGCATATGTATGAAAACACGGAATTACAAAAAGTAAAACTGTAGTACCATTAATTTAGCATCAATGAAATTTTATGCCCAAAAGTTTAAATACATTTCCAGTATTTGTATATACGTTATCGCCCTTATTAAGAATTAACAGACAAATGATCGCCGCGTAGAAATTTAGAAGCCCGCATATATTTCTGCACATACAGAAATGTTTATATTTACATGTATATTTTTCAATCACTGGTGTCTCTTGAGATATTCGTTGCACATATGCATCGAATAATAATACAACAGGAAAACTTAGTTCGATATCAAGGTATAACGATATAGATTCAACGCGGTAGTTTTCCTAAAACCCGGTATTAATGTACTATACTATACTCCTGTAGTTTATCTGGATTATGAGGCAAGTTCTTACAACTGAAATTAATTAATCTTGAGACTCACTGGACACAGAATCGTTGGTGTCTGAATGCTTGAAAGATGTGTCATTAAATGAATAAGTAATGCCAGAAATATTTCGTGCCTTTCTGGAACACAAAGCTTACAGCCATATTTAGGCCTGCTATTTTAGATGTTGTATTATAATGTCTGAGTTTCCAGTGGGAATAAAAACAAATGAAAAAAAGTAAAACAATCGAATACAAAAATTAAGCAGTTTTTTTGCCAAAGTCTAATTAAATCATAGTCTCAAAATTTTGAAAACATTGATTTTTTTATTACTAAAATTCCAATATTACTGTGAAGAATTTTTCATGAATTCTGTGGTAGATAATGATTTCCATGAATAGCTATTTGTTACTTATTTTGAATTGTAGACATTAAATCCATTAAAACATGTTCCATGATTTTTCATAAGACATGAAATTTCATTTCCATGAAAAGTGATGATTTCGCAGTGTTTACACTCTTCGTTGCATTAATATATAATTGTAGACCATTACTCTTTGCTTTGTTCATATAAATTTTCTGTCTGCTTTTATTTTCCCTGAAAGACTCCCTGTCAGAATTGCTATAGAAAATTCTCTTGAAAATAATGGTTTTCGTGACAGCGAGCAATCAATCGTATTTCAAAATGCCATACTGCAAGAGCCCACTGTCTTCAGATTGCTTTTATAGTGCACTAAATTTCTCCTTGTAATAATGTAAGGCATTAACCCTTTTATATTATGTACTTAATTTACATGTAACATGAGCGAACATTAGCCCCTTATTGATATTGAACATAACATAAGTTCCTTCATACTAGGACATTTAACTGCTCATTTAAGGACATTAGCCCTTCATACTAGGACATTTAACTGTTCATTTAAGGACATAAGCCCTTCATACTAGGATATTTAACTGTTCATTTTAGGACATTAGCCCTTCATACTAGGACATTTAACTGTTCATTTAAGGACATTAGCCCTTCATACTAGGATATTTAACTGTTCATTTTAGGACACTAGCCCTTCATACTAGGACATTTAACTGTTCATTTAAGGACATAAGCCCTTCATACTAGGATATTTAACTGTTCATTTTAGGACATAAGCGCTTCATACTAGGACATTTAACTGTTCATTTAAGGACATAAGACCTTTCATATTAGGATATTTAACTGTTCATTTTAGGACATTAGCCCTTCATACTAGGACATTTAACTGTTCATTTAAGGACATAAGCCCTTCATACTAGGACATTAAACTGTTCATTTAAGGACATAAGCCCTTCATACTAGGATATTTAACTGTTCATTTTAGGGCATTATCCCTTCATACTAGGACATTTAACTGTTCATTTAAGGACATAAGCCCTTTCATATTAGGATATTTAACTGTTCATTTTAGGACATTAGCCCTTCATACTAGGACATTTAACCATTCATTTAAGGACATATGCCCTTCATACTAGGATATTTAACTGTTCATTTTAGGACACTAGCCCTTCATACTAGGACATTTAACCGTTCATTTATGGACATAAGCCCTTCATACTAGGACATTTAACTGTTCATTTTAGGACACTAGCCCTTCATACTAGGACATTTAACCATTCATTTAAGGACATAAGCCCTTCATACTAGGATATTTAACTGTTCATTTTAGGACACTAGCCCTTCATACTAAGATATTTAACTGTTCATTTTAGGACACTAGCCCTTCATACTAGGACATTTAACCGTTCATTTACGGACATAAGCCCTTCATACTAGGACATTTAACTGTTCATTTTAGGACACTAGCCCTTCATACTAGGACATTTAACCGTTCATTTAAGGACATAAGCCCTTCATACTAGGATATTTAACTGTTCATTTTAGGACATTAGCCCTTCATACTAGGACATTTAACCGTTCATTTAAGGACATAAGCCCCTTCATACTAGGATATTTAACTGTTCATACAAGGACATAAGCACTTCATAGGACTTTATTGTTCAAAGGACTTGCCCCTTCATCTAGGTCATTTACTGTTCATGGACATGTCCCTTCAACTAGGTCTTTAACTGTTCAAAAGGACTCAGCCCTCAAGTTCATATAGGACATTAGCCCTTCATACTAAGATATTTAACTGTTCATTTTAGGACACTAGCCCTTCATACTAGGACATTTAACTGTTCATTTACGGACATAAGCCCTTCATACTAGGACATTTAACTGTTCATTTTAGGACACTAGCCCTTCATACTAGGACATTTAACCGTTCATTTAAGGACATAAGCCCTTCATACTAGGATATTTAACTGTTCATTTTAGGACACTAGCCCTTCATACTAGGACATTTAACCGTTCATTTAAGGACATAAGCCCCTTCATACTAGGATATTTAACTGTTCATACAAGGACATAAGCACTTCATACTAGGACATTTAATTGTTCATAAAAGGACATTAGCCCCTTCATACTAGGTCATTTAACTGTTCATATTAGGACATTAGTCCCTTCATACTAGGTCATTTAACTGTTCATATAAGGACATCAGTCCCTTCACACTAGGACATTTAACTGTTCATACAAGGACATTAGCGCTTCATACTAGGATATTTAACTGTTCATATTAGGACATAAGCCCCTTCATACTAGGTCATTTAACTGTTCATTTAAGGACATTAGCCCCTTCATGCTAGGACTTTTAACTGTTCATATAAGTTTAGATTACTTGATGTCCTAAGGCTAAACAATACCATGAAAGAGCTAATATTCCCCTAAACACAAAAATCCTGTACCATACTGGCTGGTTTTAGGTGAAAAAATTCAGGTTTTTGATAGAAGCAACAGTGAAAATTAGCATTTCAATACAAGTTTAATGAGAAACCAGGGTCTTGAATTCTTCATCATATTGAATCATTTCCTGCTTTTCAGCCAAATTCTTAAGGCCACCTTAAATTGATTTCTTGTTGGTTGAATCTTTAATGTTCATCATTATCTAAAAATAAGAAAACTACATAAGTCATAACCTTAAATCCAGAGGGACGTAAGTCAATATTGGGCAATGTTAAGTGTTTTTTTGCATTTAATTCTCTGAGCTGTACTTGATGGAGAGATACTGTCCTTATAGAAATCTTCTACAAGAGAGATATTGTCCTTATAGAAGTCTTCTACATGAGAGATATTGTCCTTATAGAAGAGAGATATTGTCCTTATGGAAGTCTTCTACATGAGAGATATTGTCCTTATAGAAATCTTCTACAAGAGAGATATTGTCCTTATAGAAGTCTTCTACATGAGAGATATTGTCCTTATAGAAGAGAGATATTGTCCTTATAGAAGAGAGATATTGTCCTTATAGAAGAGAGATATTGTCCTTATAGAAGTCTTCTACATGAGAGATATTGTCCTTATAGAAGTCTTCTACATGAGAGATATTGTCCATATAGAAGTCTTCTACATAGGCCAAACTCCATTTCAACAAAAGTATCAGTTGTTTAAAGTACTCAGACTGTAAATGTTTATTTCACAAAACAAGCAAAACTAATTATGTCATATAGAATTTAGGTGATAATGCATTAAATTTTGTTCTTCCTGCTAAATGCTCAATGAAAGAATTGGAGCTTGTACAAATCTTTGGCAAGGTAGGTGCACCCAAGTGATTTACAATGCATTTTGCACGAAAATGTTAAGAATGAACAAAAAATTGTACAGGAATCTTACTGCTTGTTCTACCGTTCACAGTGTCTTAATTACCATAACTTTGCCATAACTTATTTTCCCCAAGCATGGTGAAGCAATCATTGTAAAAAATAAATTATTGCACATTAATTTTCTTTTCTTTCTTTACATCTGGAATGATAGGAGAATAAGCAATTATTTCCTCTGGATTACCATACTTTCCAGGAAAAAGTAAGTTACATATGCCACAGAAGTAGGGTTCTGACAGCAATGTGTGACCTTGACCTTTTAGAACACGAGCGCTGCAAGGCACACCTTCCAGTGATCATAAGCATAGTACAATGTACATGTTTATAAACAAATTTAATTGAAATCTGTGAACAGTAAAGAAGTAGTTGCTGAGACACAAACATTAGTATCATGGGCTTCAAACACAGTGACCTTGGGCATGGCACACCTTACCATGATGTTCTACAATTGAATGAAACTTGATTCAAACCCCATACACAGTCAAAAAGATATGGCTGAGATATGAAGATTAGTACATTATCTATATCACGCTTTGAATACTAAGTGTGACCTTGACCTTTGAGACATGCACCCCCGAGTGCTGTTCAGGGCACACCTTCCCATAAAGAGTTATTGCTGACACACAAAATATGGCTTCCTAAGCTGTATGAATTAAACTTTGAAAACTAAGTGTGACCTTTACCTTTGAAAAGTCTGACCTTAACCTTAAATATTGGATGCGATCGGGAAAATGAGGAGAAAAGAATGATAAGTTTGTGTTGGCCTTGGAAGTGAATCAATATCTTGAGGATGTGAATTTAAGACATGTCTGCTTCCTGTTAGCAGGATTATCAACAGAGGGTCAGATTTCAAGATCAATTCTTCAATATGGCTGCCCGTGACAGTAGCAATTATGTAAGACCGAAACAGAATTAAATGTTTCTTTCCCCTGATGATTTGTTCGAAGTTTCTCGTGCATTGGCATTGGATGAAATATGATAAAATTCTTTGAAAAGTCTGTAATTTTGTTACATGATAAAATTGTTAATGCCATTGGTCTATGTCCTGAAGAATAAGATATTTATCTGCTTTATATGGGATTGCTTTGGCACAGACGGGAGCAAGTCCCCGGTATAAATATTACAGACCTGAAGATGAAAAAGGAGACTTTTTAGCACGAGAAAAAATAACATTTGTAATACTTAGTTATTGAATGCATATGGCAATTTTATCGGACAACTAGTTTTTATTTTTGGTTAATAGTCAATGCTATGCATCAACTTTATTATATTGTCTTCTAAAAACATCCCGCTATATGTCTTGCATAATTTTATTCTTAGAATAAAATCAATTATTTTACCATATTATAAATATTGGCATAGCAATTCCGCACCAGAAGTTAAAATATATTGTGTTTAAATTATTGATGAATGCATTTATTAAGTGCACATTTTCCAGTGCTTTCAAATTAATTTAGAAATAATAAATGTATCCCTGTATTTTATCATTGATTAAAATACAGTCGAGAGTTCTGATGAGTTGTGTACGAGTGCGTAGCATTTCGCGTCCGAAAGGCTGACTGCATGTAATTCAGCGATAAGAAATTGTAAGGCATGTATTATTTCGATTCTAATACGGTAATTTTTCTGAAAAATACCTCGAACTATGTTCAACGCGTAGCAAAATTTCATTGTAACTGATAAACACGAAATGCGATTGGACGTGTGCGTCTGGAAACGTGATGTACTTTATCAAAAAATGTTCCTTTATTTTATCCAACTTTTCGCATCCGAACAACTGACTATTTTATTCAACGATAAAATACAGAGAGGCATTTATTATTACGATTCTTAAACGATAATAGTCATTGAAAAATACACCGAACTGTGTTCAACGCATTGTAACTGCGAATGCACGCGTGCGTCATTTATTGCACGTGTTGCCCGCAGAAAACGTGAAATTAATGTCTTCTGTATATTGTCTGATTGTGTTAGAATGTTCATTACATCGGCATTCGCAGATAATAAATTATGTTGTAATGATTAACTTGCACAAAAGTGCAGATAATATGTGATGTTTAATAATCAATGTTCATGAAAAGTGCAGAACTTTCCTCATGTGTTTAATTAAAATCTTATTCAGCTTGGAAAATTTTGTGCTGCAACCGCTATCAAAATGCGTAGGCATTGCAGTTGCTTAAAAACAACGCCAAGTCTTATCAAAGTTCCACACCTGTAAGTTACATTACATTACACCTACCCAAAAACACCATGTGTTGAGATGTATCAGCAGTATTTAAGTCAAGTTTGGGTAGCACTTGTTGCTGATGTTAGAGCGCGCAAACCCACACTGGTCAGACGATGCACAAAAGCGATCAAGATTTAAAACATGAAACATGCCAAGATCATTGCTAACCAAAACAAAAGCAGTTATGTACACTTAATTTAAGAGATCTTAAAAGGAGACCACTGTGCAAGTTGCATGTTACTGTGCATCATTTCATTTAACATATTGTAAGAAACGATATATTCAAGAGTGGATGCATTATTATAAAATACTCGCAATAAATACTCCATAAAAATCCAAATCGGATATGTTTGTCCTGACCGAAGCATATTATACGCTTACGTTTTCCCCCCAAACAATCTGCATATCCCCCTCCACCCACGCCCCTCGCCCCACCCCCTTCTTAAAAAGTGAGTATAAGGTGTATTTGTTTACCTCATATGTTTGTCAACATGCAGCTGTCCAGTAGCAATGGACATTCACGTGCAAACGCACGTGCAATCTTCGTCTGATCTAAAGTGACGAGCATATGGCTGAAATAGATTATGACGTCATCAATTGACGTTGAAACTTTTGCGAGCTGACGGGTTTTTATACGTCCGTACAAATGAATGGAAGGCATGGAGTAAAGAATAGTTGTAATATATATATAAGGGCATTAAGTTGAAGGTATAACCAAACAAAACCAGAATTCTGATAGCTCTTATGAAAATGTAAAGAAAATTCAAACCGTTGTTGTAGGTTGTTCCTGAAAGCAAAGTATACCGCGTTCCAATTTCACCAATATCTAATTTATTGTGAAGTTACTAAATTGTAATGGCCAATAACATCAATGTACCCGAACCAACTACCAGTTACAAATTTTCTGATTTTTTTTCACCAAATTGTTTGTTTTGTAGAGTTCTGATCGTCCTGATGAATTGTTCAATGTTTATAAAAACTGCCGCAAATAATGTAACAAATAGTTTGTTGATTACAGAAACCTGGAGAAATATCGTCTCTAAGGAGGTGAGACTTGTTTGTACAGTTATTCGCCGTATCAGCTGGTATTGATAGAATGATTAGTAACCTGTTGAACAGTCAGGAGTCTGAGGGTGACATTGGAATCGATATGCCGTAATGCGCCGCCATAAATTGCTGCATTTTACGAGCAAGTGTCCAAGATTACTGCGCATGGGAGACAGTTTTACTCCTTTACAGAATGTGAATGATAATGTAGAAGTGTCCAACTAAAACTGCGGCATACAACGAACCGTCATTACAAATGTTACAGTTAATTTAGGATATTATGACAGTGACGCAACCGAAGAGTCCAATATTTAATAATGTCAATTTACTAGATAAGGTAAGGATCAAATCTCATGAGCTACCCTTTATTATGCAGTGGTTGTACACTTGCAGTGGCGTACGCAATCTATTTTGTCACCGTCACATTAGCCTTAACAAACTGTATACATGTAAACAGTTTTTATATGGATTATACATTTTTAATCTGTTCCTGTACGCATGCGCTAGCTCTAAGTAATTGTTGCAAAAGTTAATGTCCGCACAAATATTTGATACGTCACTGTCACTATATCCTAAATGTACCGTCTATAGTATCACCATTAACCAAACTATTAACTTACTTTATGAGCTAATAGTATTACACCAGTACTATACCAAATAGGTTATAATGTATTGACTTGTTCGGTGGATAAAATAGCCGCAATGGTTATTTCTGGAATTTGCACTTTTATTATACGATGGCAGACTGAACAACATTATCATGTAGCCGGAGAGCATGTTATATCTAAAACATCAACAAAATGAGGAGTGACACGCAGCTCAGAGGATGTCCTACGGTGGAAATGTATACTTTTAAGAGCCTTCACAAGAAATAAAGCAATGTTTTTTCGTCATTTGTTTTAGGGGGACGGGCGGGAATGCTTACATCGAGACCATATGCATGGTAACCGATGATTTACAAATGACGGTGTACTTGCGACTCGTAACATAAAGTTTTACTATGGAACAAATCAGACCATTTAATCCAGCGTAACTGCACAACATACAAAATATGTACTCGAATAAAACTCTTGTCTGGTGGTATTAGCATCAAGGCCACAGTTGCTAAAAATAGAATTTTCTTGACAGTAATCGTCTCAGTAGGATCCTTGCGAAAACATTTAACTGAAACTTGGTGTAAGCGCCAGAAAATACAACTGGGGTCAAGGTCATTGTCGCACTCATTGAAAATTAAAATCCTTGTCAGTACGTGTTGCAGTAAACGGCTGCACATGGATTTTTTTTTTGAAAATTGGCAGAAATTTGTCATTAAGACTTTGTGGTAACGGCACTTAGGTGAGCGACGTATGGTCAGTACGGCCCTCTTGTCATCAAATTGTAAAAGGCAAATAATGTTTCATGTGGTGATAAATTATAAATCCTGATTATGTAAACTTTTGCTATTTACGCGTTGGCGTGAAAATAAAAGTTACACAAAATCTACCATCATGTCTGAAATGTTGTATCCATTTGTTTACAAACAAGCACGCCTGGCAGCTAATCAAGAAGGCTCGGGGTAAAAGTTCTAGAGAACTGATTGGATTTTTATGTATTTGGCATTCCGTCAATACAGTTTCTCTGTAAATTACTTGAAGGAGCATTTCAGTATACGCTGTTTGCGTCATTTGCAAAGCATCCCCTCGATATCGTTTAAGCTATTTGGAATGCGGAAAATATAGTTCCTGGAAACGCCCGAGGAACTCATGGAAAAAATATTAATCGTGCATATATAGGACATCTTGGTTCCGCCTTTTTGCTGAAGTATGATTTTTGCAGTCTTGTAAATACATTCGAAGCGAATAAAGTTATACAATAAGTCATCAAAGAAGGGGAATCGGGATAGATTACAGTAAACAGACAAGCATCCTTGCCTCTTTCTGTCCTGGTTACCAGCCCAGCACAGAAGACAGCCATAAGAAACGCTTAGAATCTTGCCTGCAAGAAATCATAAGGGCGTGTAACATATTTCATTAAATTGCATATCCCAAATGTACCGAAAAAGCTGACTGATGGCGATCCGTTTTAATTAAATTCATTTCAAGTTTCTGAGCAACAAAATCTGCCGGTTCTGGAAGAATCACGCAGTTAACCTTAAAACCACCCTGTCATGCATTCTGTTGTCATAATTTGATTGATCGCACGTGCACTGTGGAATTAAGTGATTGATCACAGCTAATCTGACAGGTCTAAAGATTTACGTATGGCAAGAACATTAATCGATAATTTAGCTAATTTGATCTAGCTATGACAGCATCGGCAGTTTGGACAGCACTATTACAGTAAACTCCGTATATAACGAATCCGGGTAGAGCGAAATTCCGGATATAAGGAACAAAATGTATGGGCACAATTTCACTACTTATGCTATGTGGATATAAAATACTCCGGATATAAGGAACAATTTTAAATGGTCCCAAGGGGTACCGTATATACGGAGTTTACTATAGGCTGACTGAAAATTACGGAATGGCATAATAGCGAGCAGTGGAGATCATGATCAGACTGCGGGAATGTGAAGACTGGTCGAGATCTGCACCAATGACATAGCTACTAATAGGGTAAGGATTGGTTATATAGTTGCAGACGACAATTCCCAGGACTACTAAATTCAAATTAAAAAATGAGCGGACCCATATAAGAATTTATGTTAACTATAAAGGAATAAACGATAGGAATAAATAAACGGGATTTACAGTGAAACAGCAAAAGGTGAATGTGGTTATTCCTTACAGGATCGGTCCTTATTAAGTTAGATTGAATTGTCTATATTCCGTTCGTCTGCTACTCCTAGTTACAGTGCATACATACAGCCTCATCATATAAATACATTAACTTTGACTAGGTTTGCATATTCTATGGACGTATTTCATCATAACGCATGTCTTAGCCAGGAACATTCCGACATACAATGACTCCCTGTGGGATGCCAGGTCGTTTCGTTGAATAATATATCAAGTTTTAAGCATAGCGGATATTTCTTTGTTGATGTGTCTGGTCTCGGAATAAAAGGTTCGCCTAAAATAAGAAATTCTATAATTAAAAAAAAGTTGCATTTTTATGATATCCTATTGATGCTTTGAGTCGATAAAAAATCGCACTTTCATCATTTTGAATTGCAAAATGTATCTGGGGTGCAATTTTTTCGGAATCTCCGGTACAGTCTGATTACATTCTATAATTGAAATAGGAACATTGCATGTCCGCCCTAATGATATCTGTGTAATATAGTTATATACTCTCTATATTATTCATCTTTGATGGTTCATTGTATGTTGAATCAGTTTGAATACCGTACACTGATCAATATGATGCGGCTACCGTACACTGATCAATATGATGCGGCTACCGTACACTGATCAATATGATGCGGCTACCGTACACTGATCAATATGACGCGGCTTTTGCCACATCAGAACATCAGATAATTACTACAACCCAAAATGTGTTCTAACATTACTTCTAGTTTTTGCAATTACTATACAGAGTTGTCATTCCTTTCCAACCCACCGACACTATTAGGAACGATAACTATAGATAAAGATTGTCGTTCGTACAACGTCAGGAAAAACTAGGGTAGGTAAATCTACGTAGAAAAATAGTTCTTGCTATCTCTATCCAGAGTTATCGTTCCTTTCCAATGCTGTTCATACAGTTTCTTTTGCTCAAGGCCAAGAAAATAATGCGATTCACGAAACTAGAATTAGATCAGATGTATGTAGAAAAAATATAATATTTCAAAATTGGCCTTTTTTTGTTCGAAATGTAATTCAGCACCATTCCTCTACTGGAAAGTGGTAACTAACAAACAAATTACGATACGGGGAAATAGGGTGGGCAGGATTCGACCGTATGGGCGTGTTCCAGGCTGAATTTTTTATCACGGCTATGGTAACTTTCAACATTTTTCTAGTGCAAAAATTGAATTCGTCCTTTAAATAAAACTATATTCATAAAAAACTTACATGTTTATACCTGTATTGCCGCTAAAATACGAGAGGCTTAAAATCTAACAATTTCACGAGTTTTAAAGTCTAAACCATTTCGATAAGGATTTCTTTGAAGTACAAATGTTTTACACAGATTGTGTTTGAAACATGTTATCAAATAGAATCGTGCTTCAAGACAATTCAGGTTTAATGATGTGAAAAATGGGGCACATCGATTTAAGCCGGTTATTAGATAATACATACTACCAATAAATCTGCATTTTAGTTTTGAGCTTGATATTCAATATTTGAAACAGATACAATAAAATAAAGCTGAAAGAAATGTTATTGCTTTTCTGAGTGTTTAAGATGTCGATTGCACCAAAATAGCTATTGTAAATACAGTACTTGCGTTTTAGATTACAAAACATTATGCCGTAACTTCATCTGAGAACAAATTATACATATTGTGCTTTCAAGTTAATAATCAATTATTCAATACTGAACCAGTAGTAAAACGCTTGTCTATCAGCAACTTAGAGTCACGATTCTCTTTCCGGTACTTAATTTTGATAAGAGATATAGTTTTAAGGTGAAATTCTGCTGCAAAGTGCCTTGTACACGTTTTAAATCACATTCTGTATATTCTTGCTTTAAACATACATTGGAAAACTGGATTACTTCCCCTGAACGGAACAAAAAGTTCGATATGCTTTTAATGCTAAAACTAAGATATTAAAATTTACGGTCGGGGGAGTTAGTAAATGTTATAATGTTAATTGTTATAATCAAGACCAAGCATATCAAAATAAAAGTAACAAAACAATACTGAACATAGATTTAATAAAAACAACTACATAACATGCAAAGACTCCTATAATGTCCTATATACATATGTCATTAGAAAGTATTTATTAGAACAAGATGACAATGATAGCCTTATATATCTCATAAGAGTTCCACTGCAGATTTTTTTTTCATATACAGAATCGAACTTTGCTATTTTTGACGAAGCATGTACTCTTAAACCTATTTTTCCTCTGACTGATTTAATGTCTAATCCTTTAATCCATTAATCTTCGGATTTATAATGAAAGCGATTTTCAGGAAATTGGACAAGCCATCGGTCTCTTCACCATATCTGAAACATGAAAATGAAATGATTGCGGTTGATATGTTTGTGTTATGAAAACTTGATGACCTATTTCTTCATTGACTTATATATAAAACATCTGATCGTACAACCTTGTCTTTTGCCTTAATTTAGTGGCATAGAGCATTATGTTCAATGTATGTTTTAAAGTATTACTTTTTAGTATAGTACTTATATGCCACTAAATTAACGTGCCAGATCTCTTTGACTGAAAGTAGGAGGTCCCTTGGATGAGACAAATTGAAAATGTTCGTAAGTAGCAATAGTATATTGACAGTCTCTTCTAATATATAAACTTTATAAAGATATAGCAAACTGTAATCTATCTATCAATGCCTTCATTTTTAGTACAACCATGTGATTTTTCCGGTTCTTAGTGAACAGAGGAACGTGGCATCTTCTATCTAAATTTAGAGGGCTGATCGTGAAACTATTGTAACTGCATCTTTCTTGATATGCAGATACAATGGTTTCTGGATCAACCCTCGATATGTAGTGCGTTACTTTTCATGCTGAAATACTGTACAAAATTAGTTTGAAGTGTTGCTGGCTGTTTGTCTATCAACACTTAGAAAAACAATGACTTACAATAAGTATAGTGATGTCGGCTATTTGTTCTAGTGATAAATATGAAAATGAAAAAAATAAATCTGGTACATTGTATCTGACTTTGGTTTTGACAGCATGCAGTCAAAGATCACTGGCCATATTTACATCATAATGCTTAATCAACCATGACCCTGCTTCATTTCTAAAATGGACTTGTCTTTCTAAAGTACCATTAATTAAATATCCTGACATTTTACTGACTGAATAATCATCAGTGGAGATTATGATGAGATTTCATGTCTGTTAGGCTGACCATGATCTTCATTGGTCGCAAAAACAGAATCATTGCTACCAGCAGGGTAATGGTTAATAGTTAAACGTAACGCAGACGACAATTCGAAAGCCATGAAAATGCTCAATATAAAGTTATAAGTAATAAGTATGCCTTAATTAACACGAAATACAGCTAACGTTTTTCTATACGTTAAAAATGTCTGTCACATAATCAGATGCGTTCTTCAAGAGTCAAATTGTCGTCTGTACAGGAATACATGCAGACAAATAAAATTCAACAGAAATGAAAAACAAAATCGATACTTAAAACTGACAGAAAAAGCAATTCTAGGAAAAGCTATGCCGAACTTAAGGATAAAAAGGAAAAGAGTTATATGGACGACCAAAAGAACGAGAATATGTTGTATTGTACGACATATTTGACATATTTTTTGTACTGCTACTAGATCTAGAACTGCTCGATGGATTTCTAGAAGGGAACCACACCATATTTTTCACTTCTTCCCTGTAGACGTCCGGTATTGGACCGATTCCGGACGGAATCATTTTCACCGTATTCCGGCCGAACAGACGACGTTCGTACTCTATAAGTTGGCGCCAAAAGCCAACATTCGGATGTACCACGGGTCTTCGTTTCTTGCAGTGATAGTAAGCCTGATCTAATGTCATTCTTTGATATTTCATTAGATATGCTATACATAGACTCGCTGAGCGACTCACTCCTGCAACACAGTGCACGAGTATTTTCCCGCCACTTTTGTGCACTTGGTGTATTTTGTCGGCACATCTGTCAAAATACATTCCCAAGCGAGCACTTGGCGTGTCCTCTACGTGAATCTGAACACATTCAACACTAGGCAACTTAAGGTTCGGTATTTCCATTGTACAGTTTACTATATTGGTTATTCCAAGGGAGCGAACTCGATCCTGTTTCAACGCGCCTGCGCTACTCAGGAACAAGTGATCGTTGACTTGTGCTATTTGGTTGAACATGGCTAGATCCATCTTCCGTTTACGTGGAGATTTGAACCTGAAAATATAAGATTTAAACAAGATGAAGAAACTGAAATCGTGCTGAATAAACTTAATCGCGTTTCAGGCCCTATCATGCGGTTAAAGAGAGACAACACAATTAAGCGTAAAACCGCGAATCTTGAAGGGAAGCAACTTCGCCATCACCCTCATGTTATCTGGTAATGGTCAATACAAGAAATTTTCGGTTTGTATCAAATTTAAAGGAAACAGAAATACGGCGTATACAATGTGTATGGCCGTCGAGGTTTTCCTTCATTTAATCATTCGTCCGCCCGTCCCTTCGTTTGTTCGTTCGTTCCTTCATTCATTCATTCTTCATTTTAACTTTAATTTAATTGATAATTATATAATGAAAAAAATACAGATTGATAATCGGAATATTTTGTGATTAAAGACACAAAAGTTTGCACAGATACAATTTTTCAACTTTTAACGGTAGTTCATATCTAGTTGAAAAAAATGTGTGGGAAATCTTTTCAGATTAGGGCGGACATAATGTGTTCTTTCATTACTTAAAAGATCAAATAATGTTCACATAGCCGTGTCTCTTTATACACAACTTAATAAAGATAAAACGTAAAACATGCCATGATGGATGACCATGTTTACCTTCTGACATAACTTTTATGACATACTAATTAATGAAAAGATACAAAAGAACAAGAGCTGTCAGTAGGACAGCGCGCTCGACTTTTTTAGTGCTTGCCAATAAAACAAAACTTTGACAGTTAAGGGCACACAAGACTTTAACTAGGAATTTCTAAGTACAAATCAAGAAACATTTTCACAGAGTTATCTTCTCTTGCTTACAGATAGGTCTCATGATGGTACATAAGTACTCCAACTTTCAAAGTAATATCTCAAAATGGTTAAGTCAACAAGTGGACAAGAATGAAAATTTTAACTGAGTTTCTAAGACAAAAAGGGCCATAATTCACATAAAATCCTTGACAGAATTACCTTCTCCTGTCCATGTTTTGGGATCATGATGGTAAACAAGTATTCAAACTTTCAAAGTAATATCTCGAACAGTTTAGTCAAAAAGTGGACTGGTACGAAAAACTTAACCAAGATTCTAAGTCGATAAAGGGGCTTAATTTTTCAAACAAATCCCTGACAGAGTTACCTTCTCTTGCCTACAGATGGGGGTAATGATGTAAACAAGCATTCAAAGTTTCAAAGCAATATCTCAAAGGGTTAAGGCAATAAGTGGATTTTACCCATATTCAAAGTATTTTCTAAGTAAAAAGGGGCATAATTCTGTCAAAAACCTTGACAGAGTTATGTACTCTTGTCTGTTGATGTAGGTCATGATGGTAAACAAGTATGGTTAGTTTCAAAGCAATACCTCCAATGGTTTTGAAATAAAGTGAGGTGGTACGAAAAACTTAACCAAGCTCAATACACTTTCTAAGTCAAAAAGGCCATAATTCTGCCAAAAACCTTGACAGAGTTATGTACTCTTGTCTGTAGATGGAGGTTATGATGGTAAACAAGTATGGTAAGTTTCAAAGCCATACCTCCAATACTTTTTGAAATAAAGTGGGGTGGTACGAAAAACTTAACCAAGGTGTGACCCAACGCCGACCCGACCCGACGCCGACGCGAGGGAAGCCCCCTTTCATGAAAAGTCGAGCTAAAAAATGATAGGTTTTATTTTAAAACTTGTCAAACGTACTCGCTGACAGTTTGTCCCTTACACTACTCGTGAAAAGCAGTTCTGTCTTAGCGACCAGTGCAGATCATGATCAGTCCAGACCTTCGTACATTCTGATCATGATCTACACTGTAAGAAAAGTTTCATTAGGAACCCCTCGAATAAGAAATGGTTTTGTCCAAACTGACAGACGGCAAGTCCATTCTCTATATTGATCCATTCGTGCCTAGCGTCTATTAAATTTTGTGCTTTTCAAAAAGCTGCGCTCCGATGCAGACGACATATACAATGTCGTCTGATCAGGTCTCTTGGATAAATTCTGCAAAACACCCCTACTTAAGAAATACACTCGCCCAGTTTGGAAGTCAGAAGATCCCATTGTAAAATTCTAGGTATAAATGGGTTAAGCTGGGTAAGATTAATATGTACATTTTTGTACATGAGCAAGTTTTAAATAACAGTGCTATCAAACATATGTTTAGTACTGGTGCCTAGTGAGTGAGTAACAATTTTGATACCATTTGAAAGCATATTGTTCTACTTAAAATATAGAATAACATATGCGCGGAGAAATTTATCATTTGGCAATCAAATAATGACTTGTACATATTTTAGCTAAGCGAACAGACTTGTTTCCAAGGGCACCGAGACAGCATCGGGTTTCCCGGTCATCAAACGTTTAACTATTTGTGGGCTGGGTATTTCAATGAAACAACTCGTATAGAAATTATTCTGTATTGGGCTTTAACGCCCATTTCAACAGTAGTTCTGTTATGGGTCGGCAGTACGAGACTCTCGTTCTCCGTAAGAAACAGACAACTTTCTCACAAACACTCACGCTTAGGTCAGAACGGCTAAAAAACTATCATATCCAAGAATGATATACATGTATGATCGTACACATGCAATATCCCGTTTCACCATTGAATATTTTTAAAACTTTTTTTTTGTCTATATCCACCCATGTGCCCCATATAATGTTTCCAAATGAAAGCGTTTCAAACAATTGCCGAAATTGACACAGTCCGACATACCATGCATATTTCGCTAAACATAAAGAAAAAAATATTGCATGACCTCTAAACTCAAAAATCCATCTGCCGGTTTTGAAGTTAAATTAATTTTTTCTACTCACCGAAACATTTTCACACCAAAAATGTCCAATAGACTGAATCGAAAACACCAGTAAAACAAAATGAGAGATGTTTTAACAATTATTTTTATTAGATTTTTGTTTTAACGAAAAATGACTATCACAATTTAGAAGTCCTTCACTGGTCATAAGCCGTAAAATTTTACATTAAATATGTACAGTACGAGTCTATAATGAGTTTAACGTACACACTACCAACATTTTTATAAACTGAGTAAGAAAAAGTACTGTTAGTTTATCTGAATTTAACGGGGCCAGATTTTAGCGGAATGGTCTGTTTTTCGGGGATGTTGATATATTTAGCGCAATTTTGAATTCGCGGAGACAAAAAAAATCGATATTCAGTATAGAAATAACGAGGTGTATAGACATTTTGTATTATCGCGCTAAAATGAATTTGCTGAATTTTTAATTACCGAGAAAATTAGAGGCCCGCGAATATTGTCACACATACAGTACTTTTTGTTTCATTAAAGTGGTCGTTTTTGGCACATGTTTGAATACATGATTCACTCTATGTCAGTTTTACCCTTGGGACACTTGGACGTGCATGACCCACTCTTTTTAAAAGTGCAAAACACTCTGAGCACACCAGGTGTGGTCTAACTGTTTGCTATTGGAGGTATTGTATTTCAAAGTTAAAGTATAAAGTAGTTTAAACCGTTTAGATTTATTTTACATTCAAGTTGTTAGAAGACTTAAAATCTAAACTTATATCTTATATGTTGGATGGCTGTTTTTTGAGTTCTGTCGGGTTCCCGCTAGTGTTATTCGAACCTCCGACCTCTGTACTTGTTTGGAGTCCGACAAACAGGCCCTACTCCGCGCCTTATGCACCTTTAAGTTATGTGATTTGTCTCGAGAATTGCGCCCAAAAGTGACTTACACATCTCGGAATATTGAATGTCCCTTTTTTTCTAGAAAAAAACCCACGTGGAATTACCACAACACTTACCACCATTTACGTAAATAAAACACCTCAACAACGCCTTTTGGGATGGACACAGCTTTAAGGAATATTACTCCGTTGGCACAAACCACATAACAAGAAGCAAACACGTAAAACGTTGTTGACGTGGATAGTTGTTTACTTTTAGCTGAAGACAGAAAATAAAGGGGTTCTTTAACTGACCGGTGAGGGGGAGGAATGACGTGGCAATGAAACTAAACGGCATGATGAATGTGGTTTAATGGAGGGGGGGGGGGGGGGGGTAGATACTATTTACAACCATAGAAAATATGAATTAGCTGCACCATGACAATACAGTGAAAATGGGCCGCAATGGTGTAGTGGTTACGGCCTTCGACATAGTAGTCCGGAGGCCCGGGATTTGAGCTCCGGTCAGGCTTCTTAAGGTGTGTTTATGGGTTAGTCACATGTGACTCAGTCCATCTGACACTATTTGGGAAGTAACCTGAAAATTGTTCCCCCTTCTCTCTGTCTCCGTCTCTCCCTGTCTCTGTCTCTCTCGTATTAGCACGGTTGGTGTCTTGAGAGCGATTTATATAAGTCTGAGAGAATCCGTCTCACACTTAAGCTAAAACTATTTTATATAATAATAAACAGTATGTAAAACTAAGGCTTTAAGTATTCTAAACGTATGAAAGGCACCGAATGTAACTGCGTGCTCCGAGTGCAAACAGTTTGCACCTATGAACTTCACGGACTGCTCTTCTTTCAATTTTTGCCAACCCCGTGGAGACTTTTAGACAAAATCAAATATTAACATTTATACGGATCCAAACGGAATGTCAATAAAATCAATCATCGCTACCTTGCACAAATGAACTAAAGCCAAAATCAATATCTAGCCAATCTACTACAGTATTTTAAAGTGGTTAACGTTTTTAAAAGAGGTTTATGTGACATGCGGAAATTAAAGTACATATATTATATACCTGTACATGTATATAATTTTATACAGTGGCATGTATGGCTGGGCGCCAACATGCGAAAAAAGTTTGATGCAATACACATAATATTCTTTTATTTTCGTCTTTTTTTTATAAACATGCCTACATATATCCAAAACCATCCTACTTCAAATATAACAGGTGGCAAAGTGGATTTTAATATGTTAGTCCAGTTGTAGGCTGTGTGGTTCGAATCCCGCCCAGATCTCACAATCCAATTCCAAAGACCACAACCCCACATTTCATGATCCAAACCGCACCTCCAATGATCACAACCCGAACTCCCATGATCACAAACCTAACACCCCATGATCACAATCCACATCTTAGGATAATAAACACGCAATCAAGGATCACAACCATACCCAAAGTGATCACAACCGCACCTCTAATAATTACAACATTACTTTCAATGATCACAAACTCGCCCTAGATCATAACAGCACATCAAAGGATGATATATAACGCTCTACACCATTAGAAATAATTATATATAGGAGTATTTGGTTTTTTATAAAAATTAACTGATAGGTCCATACAACGCTAAATTATATGCCCTCCATTAGTTTCCTCAAAACGGGTTATCATAGCGAATATTCTGTTTCTTTCTTTTAATTGTCATAAATACACAAGATGACCGAATGAATGTTTATATCATTAAATTCCACAAAATAAATTTACCTTTCAACTTGGACACATATCCATAAGTTTGTGTTTAAACCGTATTAAAACTTCTGATTTAACATTTCATTATGAAGAAATAAACCATTTATAGGTTGAACGGGTGCCAACCAGGTTGAATAACCAAATGATTTATTTAAATACACTGTACTTCAGTCATTGATTCGGTAAGCACAAAACGTTACATGAAAGGTTATCTATGGTTTGTGGTAAATAGTTAATAGATCTGCATCATTTATTGCCATATGTATACGTCTACTATCAATATATACAGGTATGTTAAATATCATGATTAGACAACGTGCAGATGGAATCAATATGAAAGCTGGAACGTAGCTCGACACGTCGCACCATCACAGTTACGGGTTTGATACCGTGGCATACAGTGACCGGTCGTATACCCTCTATTGAAATTGAAAATAACTTTTTTTGACAATCAGTAAGTGACATCATAGTCCTTCAATAGAATTCTGTTTAAAAGACTCTGGCTATATATTTTTTACAAAACCACTGATTTGTTTATGTGTTTTAAAGGTATAGAATTTGTATCCAGAACAAAATAAGAACAGGGTAACCCGTGCTAGAGGCCACCTTCTAAAAAGGACAACCTTGTAAAAAATGACACAGCATGGTGTTCTGTTAATCTAAAGTGGGAACACGTGTAAATAAAGGTAACCTGCCAACAAACGCAATCTTTAAAATTTCAAGAAATATTACCATGAAAAGTAGCAAGGCAGCCATTTTTATCGCACGTTTTCTGTACAGTTAGATGACGTCATACTTTGCCAACGTTACCCACGTTGGATAGAACGAAATATTGACAATTGCCAAAGACGGTTGATCATTACCACAGAAAACGGCTTAATCTTAAGTCTCGTCACGTGACACTTAAAATAAAACTGAAGCTACAGTTTACTTTCATCAAGTATCGCGTGTTGCGAATGTGCGATGCTTCTCGAAAGAAACGAATTCCTTTCAAATGTAAGCCTCACAAAATGCATAGATCTATTAGAGTCTAGTGAGAAACGAAAAGAGCTTAGCTATACTTCAAGAAAGAAATGGCAGTGAACAGTACGAGTTGCCGTTCACATCAAAACTGCAATACTTTTCTTGCGTTACCTTTTTTTCAGCTTCTTTCTCGATATTTTGAACAACTTACTAGATCTATTTGCTTTCAACTAATAACAGCATGTAAAAACAGCAGCATAAACAATAAAGAAATATCTGTTTACTTTTAAAAAATATAGATTAACGTTTCAAAACATAAAAGGTCCATCGTTTCAGTGAGCAAATATTTTTGAAAAATTAATATATAAACCTCAAATCAAGTAGATCTCACAACCGTAGCCATGCCTTCTTCATTTTATCATAACCTAAGATAACCCTTTGATTGTATGCACATTAAAATGAATATATTTGCAATTCAAATTCTGTGATCGCTTGAACAAATGTAAAACGCTTCAAAATTAAACCCAGTTTTTTTGCTTCAAGTTGATAACGGCTATCTCTCTTCGATTTTAGAACCAAAAACAACAATTTATTGCGCAATATATTTTAACAGATTCCTGGAACAAATGAACAATCATTTATAACAAATTTTCACAAATTGGTCACATTCAAAAGTACTGTTTATTTATATTTTTTTAACATCAAATGAAACAATTTAGTTGTAATTATTATTAATATAATTGGAACTAATGACCCCCTAAAAGCAAGGAAAACATACAAGCTCATTACCACTCCAAGATTTAATAAACGATCACCCTGGGACAGCCTCTCCTGGGTTCCCTCTGGGCTCCATAGATATTTTCCCTAGCTTTAACTTTCTTGTTTTAATTTGCATCAAAGCCCGTTAAAGCAATGGCATACCAGAATTCATCACTTATTTACGACACGCAATCTGATGTCTGCGAACGATGACACTCAATTAATAGATTGATTTCTCTCTAACAAATTCCACCGAGTTCTGGAATTCAATAGGCAAACCAGGAGTGAAGAAGTGCGCCGCATTAAAGCTGTACTTAACCGGGAAAGGGTAAAAAGTAAGTACAGTCAAACCTGTGGTAAGCAGCCAGCGACTGCTTGATGTAGGTGTATTTCATATACAAGAGAGCCATGCTGGCCCTATATCGCTGACCTGAGTTACCACTGCTCCAAAGGACAAAAAGTAGGTCAAAGGTCAGAACAAGCCGGTTTTCTTAAGATTTGACCTAGTTTTAGACCCATGATGATCCATATTCGAACTCGGCTTAGAGTTCATCAAGACAGTCACTCTGTTAATGTTTCATGAAGATCCAATAAAAACTGCAGTCTCTATTGCATACACAAGATTTTTCTGAGATTTGACTTGGTGACCTAGTTTTTTTTTTATCCGCGATGACCCATTTTCGAATTCGATCTAGACTACATCAAGACGATTCATAAAGATCTAATAAAAGTACTGCCTCTATTGCATGTCTGCATGACTTTACAAAGATTTAACCTAGATACCTAGGTTTTGGCTTGAGATGACTCACCGGTATGTTCGAAATCAATATAGATGTTCAAGATAATCAATCCGACCAATCAGTCCAGTGATAAATGCAGGCTCCGTTACATATATGAAGTTTTCCTAGCATTTGACCGGATGAAGCAGATTTTTACACGATATGGCTCAATTTCTAACTCGATCTATATTTTCAACAAGACAATCATCTCGAGAAACCTTCAGGAAAAATAATTTAACCTCTATTGCACACTCAAGGTTTGTATAGCATTTGACCTAGTGACCTAGTTTCTGACCAGAGATGACCCATATTAACTTGACCTAGACATTATCAAGACAGTTGATCTGACCAAATTCCACGAAGATGCAGTGAAAAATGGCCCATCTGTTGCATACACAAGGTTAAATGTGAACAGACAGACAGACAGACAGATAACCGACGGACATCAAGCGATCACAATAGCTCATCTTCAGTACTTCGCGCTCAGGTGAGCTAAATGGACAATAACCATGTATAACCCATTGCTAATGCAAAAATGACAACTAAAAGCAAGCTTTCGTTAACCTATATTTCTTGTGACCCATACATTTTCTTACATCTGCTTGCCTAACATTTATTAGTTCATCTTGTATGTACCTGTGGTAGATTACTGCATCCATGATATCCATTGTACATTGACACTATTCCTTGAGAGCCAATGGTGCAAACGATGTCTTGGGTTCTAATGCCCATTCCAACAGTATATCAGTTATTTTCAGGGAAAGGACCAATTCTATTTTATTTATTATAAGACACCGCATGCATCTCCCGTCTTCTCACATATACATTCAGCCCTTTTTATGGAAAAGTAATATACTTACATATTAGAAATTTGTTATTTTGTTAGAAAAGGGCGCACATAATTCGATCAAAACAAACTTTACTATACACCAACATGAATAAAGTGTGTTGACACAAACTTATATTAGTTCCAGTGACATTTCTGCAAGACAAAAACAAATTAATTGATACACTCATTAGTTTCATTTCCGCTGAGGTTTATTTTGAAAGAGTTTCCATTAGTTGCCGGTGTAAAAATATAAAAGAAAATCTATTCCTTTTACCACTAGGCTCGTGCTAGATCCAATTTAGATGCAACTTTGTATGAGATCACAACATATGAACGCAGTCTACATTGATCACAGTCACTTGCATCGGGCATCAAAGTATATGGTTTCTCAACGGCCAGTTCATTTAAAAAGAGCGGCACATGCAATTTCGCCGTGGGCCCGGCTATAGTTATTACCATTGATAGTCAGGAGTCACACAAGGGTTAAGCCCGATCGTTTTTTTTTTATTTCACTCTCTATGATGTTTCGGTACGATACTAAAGAGAGTTTATAAAAATATGTAGGAATGTGACGTGTAGCTAACAAAGTTCGTAAACCGGAGCATTGAAGATAAAAACAACATAATCTGCAAATGGAACATTACAATGTGTGGCAGACATTTTACAGTAGCAGTTACTTGAATCTATGACATAGATCTGTTACTAGTCCTTATTCTTGACTTGTATCATGCTTGAAACATACCTAGCGACTTTAACAACACACTTACAATACCATCTGAGTAAAACTCGTTGAGTAATGTTCAGTAAGGACTGATGCCCAGTAATAAAAAATTACCGGAACCCTACTCATTGTGTTGTGTTTAGTGAGTACTACTCATTGTGTATTTTAGCTAGAAAGTGCTAACTGAATGATATTTGAGCACTGCTCCATGAATAATGTTCATTGAATAATACTCGGTGAATAAATAATGTTCGTTTAACAGTACTATGTGAGTAAATCTGAGTGAATCTCATTCAATGATCGGTACTAATTAAGTACCTTGAGCGTTAGTAGTTGCTCATTGCAAGATATTGTTATGTGAGTAGTTCTCAGCAGCTCATTGCAAGATATTGTTATGTGAGTAGTACTCAGAAGCTCATTGCAAGATATTGTTATGATGAGTAGTACTCAGAAGCTCATTGCAAGATATTGTTACGTGAGTATTACTCAGAAGCTCATTGCAAGATATTGTTATGTGGGTAGTACTCAGAAGCTCTTGCAAGATTTGTTACGTGAGTAGTACTCAGAAGCTCTTGCAAGATATTGTACTGGGTAGACCAGAGCTCATGCAAGATATTGTTACTGGGTAGTACTCGAAGCTCATTGCAAGATATTGTTACTGGGTAGTACCAGAGCTCTTGCAAGATATGTACTGGGTATTACCAGAGCCATTCAAGATTTGTTACTGGGTAGTACCAGAGCTCATTGCAGATATTGTTACGTGGGTAGTACTCAGAAGCTCATTGCAAGATATTGTTACGTGGGTATTCCAGAAGCTCATGCAAGATATTGTACTGGGTAGTACTCAGAGCTCGCAGATATTGTTACGTGGGTGTACTCAGAGCTCATTGCAAGATATTGTTACGTAGTATACTCAGAAGCTCAGCAAGATATTGTTACGTGAGTATTACTCAGAAGCTCATTGCAAGATATTGTTATGTGCATGGGTAGTACTCAGAAGCTCATTGCAAGATATTTTTATGTGAGTAGTACTCAGTGAGTTATGTTCAGAAATTAGTATTTACATTACTCACTTACAAATGTTCTGACAACTGTAAGGGTCTTTCATAAGTCACGTATGCGATAAAATTCCATCCCATTAGAATTTCTAGTTTCATTCACTGTTTTGAAGGTATTTAGGCGAATGCATTCTTCTAAAGTTTTTTGTACAACAAACAGATAGTGACATACAGCCTCTAGGTATTTGCCGAACTTTTTGGCAAACGAGCAGATCTTTTTTTTTCGTGTTCACGTACCTAGATAGTTAATATTTATGTTAAATCATTCTGAGTTAGTAAACATAAGGGATGAAAAACAATTTAACGATTCTGAAATGTTAAATATTCCTACAAAACAGGTATAACATGGTCGTAACATGTTGCCTTGCCTGGGATCGCACCCTGGTCCTCTTAAAAACAACTAAAAAGCTAACAAGTTTCAGCGTCTGGTTAGATGTCTACCATTATAGATTATCAAACCGAAAATATCTGAAGCAAGTACTCTACAATAACTGCGACACATCACGTGAATCCCGTGCACGGTTCATACATCAGAATTTGAACTGAGCCGGAAATATTGTCTATAAATTGACTGGAAATTTCAAACGCTGAATTCTAAGCTGAATTCCGGAAATCACGAAATTCATGTTAACATCGATATATTTTTGCTCGTAAAAATTAAGCTGATTTGAAATCAATAAACTGTCAAAGCTGCGTAGAAAGTTTCTGTAACATTATTATAAAAAAAGACCCAAGTGCTTCTTTATAGTTAATGTCCCTTTAGCACTTTGATTGTCAAAATACTTGTAGTTTTTATATTACCAAAACAGATATTTCATCGGGGAAATTGACCATTCTTTGTTCGAAAAACACATCTAACAATGTTTTAAAATCGAATGCTATAAATATAGCGTAATTTTTTAATGATACTATACTAAATATAAGAAACGTTGTCTGACAATGCCCGACACAAATATGAAAAGGATGCGCATGACGACATTGTTTTAGTCTACGACTAAACAGAACAAATCTCTATCAATTTACAATCCGTAAATTTATTATACTATGTATGAATATTTAAATGTATGTTTAAGTCAAATCTGTGAACACAGACCACCAATGGAAACGCGTAGCCTGGTCTTAGATGACAGGTTGTCGTCAGTCACAGGTGTTTCTTTTGTAGATACATAGATAAATGCCACATTTCTCAGTGCTGTTCTTCATTCGTGGGGCGTTAACTAACAAAATTAACTAGGCAAAATTTGCGTTCTATAAAAAATAATTTGTATGAAAACTCTAAAATGCATTCGTTTTGGCCAGTTTGTTTTAGAACGCAGTTGTGTAACTTATTTTGTTGCTATTTTCAAGATCTGTATAAACTTTGACACAAGAATTTATATACAACATAAGCAATTGTAGGGAAGATGAATCACTTAATTACATACCTGTCAGTATAAGAAAGTGTGAGAGAATGGAATGCTTGATCAATAACCCGCAAACCGACAGCCTTTTATTGAATATCCAACTTCACTTGCACAGCTGATATGATTGGAATATAAAACGCAGAAAATCACTAATTGTTTCCACCACATAATCCAAAGCATTAAGCTTAATCAGCGAACACGACAAACGATATTACCTAATGAAATTTCGCGGCACAGAATCTGTTGACTGCTCACTAACAGACAGTGAGATGTTCTCTGGCAGCGTGTTCGATATATTCAACAGTCGGCAGGATATTGTAAACGGGCAATGTTTTTGCGAGCAGTTATTTAATTTGCGTGAGACAGTTTTAATTTAGACAATGATGCAGTTTGTGCCGGTTTCGACCCGATGTTTTTCTCGCCGCGAGCTCGCTTTCTAGTTCAGTGTTCGTTTCTCGTCATAGGTTCGTTTTCTAGTTGAGTGCACTCGTTAGTGGTTGTAGTTGAGTGCGAACTCGTTTTCTAGTTGATGACCCACTCTTCTTTCATCGCAGACTCATTTTCTCAGAGCGGACTCTCGTTTTCTTGGTGTTGACTCTCGTTTTCTCGGTGCGGACTCTCGTTTCCTTGGTGTGGACTCTCGTTTTCTCGGTGTGGACTCTCGTTTTCTTGGCGTGGGCTCGTTTTCTCGATGCGGACTTTAATTCCGTCTTCTCGTTGAAAACTCGTTTCTCGCCAAAGACTCTGTGCGTATTCATTTTTTCTGCGGGGACTCGTCTTCTCAGCACGGACTCTTTTTCTCATTGCGGACTCGTTTTTCTCGACACAGACTCCTTTTTATCGGTGAGGTCTCGTTCATGGCTCGTTTCTCATCGTAGACTGTTTTCTCGTTAAGGAATTCTTTCTTCGCACGGAATCATTTACTAGTTGAGGACTGAACTCTTGTGGCGCTTTTTTGTGCTTTGTTTTTGTTGAGGGCTCTTTTCTCCTCGCAAACTCGTTTTCGCGTTGAGGACTCGTTTCTTTACGCGAATTTGTTTACTCGTGGAGGGCTCATCACGTTTCTGGTCGCAGTGGTCGCAGATACTCGTGTTATCGGCGCGGGCTCGTTTTCTTTCGTTGAAATAAAATTTCACTGTTCATTTTGGAAACACTTCTCGTAAAAAGGCCTCTAAATCCAGGCAGCTCCTGGCGTACAATATAGTTCTTTTTTATTTGCTGTACAGCGACAATTTACAAGGACGATTTCGGTACCTATTTCATTAATGAAGGTCAGTTTTATTTCCGCATGTAGTTCTGACTTTGAACATTTATGCTAAAGACAGACAGGCAGACACAAACAAAGTCTGTTTTCTCGAATGTACCAGATTTGCGGTGGAGCTAGGCAGTGGTATTTTCTTTGCAAGTACTATCCTTGTTATTGAGAATAATTGTTACATGAGATCATGTTACTGACACTATTAATTTATATTCGGAACATAACTGTCTGTCTACATGTATTCCGTAGAACCTTTCTACGAAAATGGACCAGAAAGTTCTGAATTCGTTTATTTGAAGTTTGCAAAAACACTTACCGTCTCTTGTTATTACTGTAAAAAAGCTTGAGGGCTTATCAGTTAAGAGACAACTGCCGCAACATTTTTCATGTAAATTTTGGCCCAGATATAAAAGAAAATATTTACATAAAACGCTTGCCGTCACAGGTTGTTTATTTGATGTTCTCTTTACTGAAGTTATTTCTTATTTCTTTGAAAATTTAATGTCTTGTATGAATGCAGAAAGAATAAGAAACGAATATTTGAAGCGTGGTACCGCGCAGTTTGACAGGTGATCAACAGAAGGAAGAATAGCGCGAAAAATATACATTGTAATCAAAGAAAATAAACGTATATGCTTGATTTATAATCGGAAATGTAATCGATGATTTGAAGCGGAAATAAAATCCAACAAGCATGTTTTATGTTTGAAAAACACGAAATGTGTTCCTTTCTCATTTCGATGCACATATATACATGTATCTACACAATCCAAATTTCAATCCTTTCGTGCACTTATTCGCGAACATTAGATATTGGATCTTTTCAAAGCAATTCATCGTCTGCAAGTTATTGCATTTTGCCAAGACTTGCGAATATATATTATGTAACTTGTATGAGTAACGGGAACAAATACAATGTAACTGTATCCAATGCTCAGTCCGTGACTCGGTGGTTATGGGGCCGTCACACCATAACGTTCTGGTCAACGTTCTCTGAACATTTCAATGGTTCAATTTTTGAGCGTTCTAGAATGAGGATGACACATCTGGCGTGTGATTAACGTGTGCCTAACGCATGACTAGCGTGTCTCTAACGCACGAGAAGCGTGTAACAGCAACCAAGTAAGATACCCCTGAAAACCATTAGCGTGTGCTAACGTGCCACTGGCGCGCGACGAACGATTTGTCAACGTTAGACGAGCGTGTTGAGCGTGTGGCTAAGGTGTGAAAAACGACAGAATAGCGTCTTGCTGGCGTGTTATTTTTACGGTCGAACTGGTACAAAACGCTGGAAATTTCATAGTGAATTCAGTTGTTCTTGTGAGTTTGAACAGTCAGCATCATGCCGCCAAGACGAAAAAAGTCTTCCATAGTATGTGTTCTCTACGGTAGCCCAAAATCAAATGAACCTTGCTTACAAAGCATCGGTTTATATACCCATATGCATGGACGTTCGGGAAACGCTCGAATGACGCTCAATGGACGCCAAAAGGACGTTCGTTTGACTTTAGTCACACGCTGCGTGTGCTAGGGGACCGTTCAGCGGTCGTTGACAGGTCGTTGACAGGTCGCCAGTGAGTCGTTCACTGCAAAGCAAACGATTAGTAACAACCAAGTAACGCTAGAGTAACGACTGACTAACGATAGCCGAACGCGTGCAACGCTCGGCGAACGTTAGTAAAACGTTCCACGAACGTTCTTAAACGTTCTTCAGCGTTTAAAATTAAACGTTGAAGAACGCTGGTCTCAGTGAGAACTTTTGTGCATGTTCAAAACTTTTTTTCCGGACCAGCGTTCTCCGCCGATTCCCGGCGATCACCGACGTTCACTAGCGTTCACACAACGCTCTTCTGGCGCTATCCCAGCGACCATGGGCGACTACCAACGTTTCCTCAAACGTCATAGAACGCTGACCAGAACGTCATGGTGTGACGGCCCCATTAGTAATGACCAAGAAAATGTATCCAGCGGACTGTCTTACCTAATAAAAACCTAACCATGTAACTGTTATTCTTGTCCTTACCCCTAAAATACCCCTGAAAATAGCACTTATAATACACAGGCAAGCACGACAACCCACATTGATCTGTCTGTGAATTTTCTAACACAGCGGGAGTTACCTCCCTTCAGTGCCAAACTTTGATAAAATAGTTTAACAATGTTATTTCTTAAAACAAGTAGCTAATATGAGGTTTGTTCAACAAATGCTAGCTCTGTGAAAAACATATCCCGTTAATACCCGATCAAGTCTATGTAAGGACCGTGACAGAGGAGCGGCCTTCCCGAACAGAATTGATGTACCCAAACCGTGAAGTCGTGTTGTATATAAAAGTACAATTCAGTCTTTAAAACTTCATGACCTATGAGAATTAATAATAACAATATATTACAGTGTTACACAGGGTTTAGTAGGTCGTCTATCCATGTGCGAAATGTCCATTCATCCCCTCATGTTTCAAATGAAAGGCTATTGTGTTTTGAATGAATACAACAAAGAAATTACATGGGTTATATCAGCGAATGTTATACATGAAATCTGTATCTATACCGTGTCCATACCCTCTCGTAAAATGAAAATATTTCCAACTGAGCGAAGATTCAATGTTGAAACATTTAGTAAACTGAAAACATGAATAATAGTTAATTTGATAACATGAATATACTGAATTATTCTTATTCATATGTATTCATAACATGATAAACGGACAGGGACACAAAACTTATTTTATCAAGCAGCAAAATGTATCTTCAAAGTAAGGAATGTCCACTTCAAACAATTTTCCACAATGTGCCGTCAACACCTGTTTTGCACGAGATTATGTCAGTAGGCCTACATGTTTTGCACGATAATCTCTCAGTACATGTTTTGCACGAGATTCTGTCAATATATATCTTGCACGATATTCTGTCCGCACGTATTTTGCACGACATTCTATCAGCACGTGTGTTGCACGATATTCTGCCAGTACGTGTTTGCATGATATTCTAACATGTCATGTCCTTAGAAATAGTTGAGTTCTACCTCTGTGTAGTTTGCTGGTAATCACTTTTTACATTTCTGCCATTTTAAGACATTCATTATTAATTGGCGAAAAATGAACGGAATATAATGGTTATGGTTTGTAAGCGGTTGTTTCCAGGTATTTTCATCAGTATAAAGCCCTTGTTTTGTCATCATTGATATAAACAAACGTACAGATAATATAAATACATGTTACGTTCACTAACATTACAATTCCCAAAGGTTTATAAAAGACAAGTGCCTGTTTGACTGAAGGCATCTCCACGCCGGTTTATTGAGATAGGGAATATAACCAGAGAGAGATAATGTATTGTATCATGAAGATTCGAAATTATTAACCTAGGGCATAACATCGACATGATTCAATCACAAGTAGGTGTTTTTAACGCAACATAAATTGAACTAGAACTTATTCGCCTACACCAGAACTACAGAATCGAAGACGTGATTGAATCACAAGTAGGTGTTTTAATAGAAATAGAAAACTGTTTTGTGCTGCATACATAAAAAAGAAAATACATACCATCATGGTATTGGTAGAAAATCGTTTTCCTAATCCAGTCATAACACGAAAAAACAAAGTCCCAAGATCCTTTGAATGTATATTGAATGTATAGCGAGTACAGTTTTCTTCGATCTATTGGTATCTTATGTCCATATCTCTCTCGCGTACACAATTATGCCGAACTGTTTTACGTACAGATACTTTGGGATAATGTGGCAGTGAAATCATAGATATGTGCGTACACAGAAGTTTACAGCAATTGCGTGAAAAGCTACTGTAGATGATGATGGCAAGAAATTATTTACTCTGAATTTACACAATAATATTGAACTATTCTGGTATGTCGCTGTCACATTATCCTAAATTAACTGTATTATCTACAGTTCACTATTTAAATGTTCAGCGAGCCGTGTTTGGTCTTAACGGTAAATGCCGAGGTGAACGTGTAGCTCACGGTCCATCACTGTGTCGCCGAACTATATTCAGAATTAGAGCCTTTTTTTTTAATTGATTGTGATATGATATTGCAATATTAAATTAAGGCAGAATTAAACCATTAACATGGAAGCAATTATTGGTGACACTTTATCGCATAGCATCGGTAATCTTTCACATGGGTAACTTTAGTATAACTTGCCCAGTTTTATCGGCAGAAATACTGCAGTATACTCTCCCTTGAATATCGACCGTTCCGATAACGCTTGTCATTTTTTTGACTGTAGAGTTTTGTTTTTGCAATTAAAAGTTTTGATAACATTAAATGACAAACTTTTATAACCTCGTGAAAACTCACTTTCTGCACCTACATTTCAGTATAATTTTTATAAATTTTGTACAAGAACTTTTTTGCTTTCATTTTATGCTTGGAGATGGTGACTATGATTCCTACACATTTCAACATGAATTAATCAAACCCCTTCGGGCGACTTTGACCTTTTATTAAAAATCAGATTAGAATCATTTATGTAAAGAGAGATGCGAATTCTTGCTGTATGGAAAACATTAATATTCACATGCCCGGCCACATCGGAACCATCGTTCATTACATCTCAGCTTTGATTTCATCAATAAATGCATCTAAACAGAGACAGCAAAAACCCAAAGAAATATGTAAAAATGCGTTAATGAAATCGTCATTTTCTGATAAAAAACATATCATACAGAGGGGCATGATGACCTAGCATTTCAAATATGCAAAAGGAAGATGCCTCGCAGTTTGGTCTGGTTTTCAGCCGTATGCCATATCATATGTAATAATAATGGAATGCAATATATAATTGAGCATTTGTAACGATTCATTCCCTTATCTACAAATAACACGGACCACTTTGTCCCAAGATAATTGGGCTGTATATCCTATATAATTTTCTCGGATAATCTAATATATTATACATAAGTTCTGTCTTGTTTCCAAAGAAAAGATTTTGTCCGCCAAAAGTTTACAGTCTAACGAATGCGGAGAAATATCTGTGGGAAGGGAAAAACAAAGCACACAAAAAGCAACAAAAAATTAACCCTTCCATACAAGTGGTAGTGCGCAAGAGTCCAAGCTTTATAGGGAAATCGTGTCACGAAAACGTGCTGAGAAATTATCAGATATTCGCGTGATTTTTGGGTCATGAGTGTAAAAAAGTTGCAGATATGAGTGTTTGTGTAAACGTGTACATACATGTCATGGTTTGGTCTTTGGTTCGAGCCCTACTAACGACATTGTCACTTTATATGAAAACGTTTGCAGTTTCTTACGGAGCATAGGGTTCTAGTACTGGTTCTTCCCATGAACGATTGTTAAGTATACTGTACGCCTGTAAAACTGACTGAACTACGATTGAAATGGCGTTAAACCCTGATAAACAACACTCAAATGTTGACACCGCAATGGTTACCATATAAAATACGGCGATTTTATATCTCATTGACTTGCGACATTGCAACACAGTTTATGAACAGCCAAATCGTTCCACGACAAACATTCTGACAATTTACATGATGATTGGCTACAATATGTGACTTCAAATTTCAAGGTTTTCATTAGATTGACCTAGTGACCCAGTTTTTAATCGCATGTGATCCACATTCAATCATGACATAGAAATCATCAAGACAAACACTCTGACCAAATTTCATGAAGATTTGATATTGAAGGTGGCATCTTGAGTGTTGACAACGTATTTCTTTCTTTTGTTTTAGTTACCCAGTTTTTGACCCACAGTCACCTAGTTTCAAACTTTGGGACAAACCACGTACCTATATACATGGTGTATATAGCTCCGTGGGACAAACATTCTGACCAACTTTAACGAAGATTGGATAATATATGCGGCCTCTACAGTGTTAACAAGGTTTTCCTTTGATTTAGTTTATACTAATTTATTTTAGCTCGATGTGAAGAAAGCTTTTAGCTTATCGAGTCACTCTTGAGTCCGCTTCCTGGAAAAACCAGTACTGGTGTCATATGAGGAGGTACGGTTTGACTGTTTGACTTAGTTTCTGACGCCAGGTGAGCAACCAAGATTCGAACTTGACTTAGAAACCATTGAGACAAATATGCTGACCACTTTTCATGAAGATTGGGTTTCAAAGTCCCCAGTGTATTAACAAAGTTTTTCTTTTATTTGACCATGTGACCTGGTCCTTCACCTCAATTTACCCAGATTCGAACTTGACCTAGAAATCATCGAGACAAAATCATTGAGACAATTTTCATGACGATTATGTACTAGATGTGGCCTCTAGCTTGTTAACAAGGTTTTCTTTGCTTTGGCCATATTACCTAGGTTTTGACCACAGGCGACCCAGATTCGAAATTGACTTACAAATCATCCAAACAATCCGAACACTTTTCACTATAACTGGATAGCAAATGTGGCCTCTGGAGGTTTTTCTTTGATTTGACCGTGTGACCTAGTTTGTTTAACCAAGGTGACCTAGCTTAGAACTTGACCAAGAAATCATTGAAAACAAAAACATTCCGAATTTCTGACCAATTTCATGGTCACTGGGATGTAAATGTTTCCTCTATGGCATACATAAAGTTTTTCTATGACTTGATGTAACCAATATTCGAGCTTGACCTAGATTTCATCAAGAAATTTATTCTGACCAAATTTCCTGAAGCTCCAATGAAAAATTGCAACCTCCATTGCTTATACATGTTTTTATGTGATTTGACCTGGTGGCCTAGTTTTTAACCCCAGATGAGCCATATTTGAACTCGACCTAGATTTCATCAAGGCAGTCATTCTGACCACGTTTCATGAAGATCCAGTCGAAAATACATCTGAATACATGCTGAATCACTTTGAGTATTTCGTGCTCAAGTGAGCTAAAATGAATTAACAGAAAGCAGAATGTCTGTTGTATCATGCTGGTATGACATGATGCAATTATTGTCACACTGTAGTCACATCATTTGTTACAGTTACAATTTTTCAAAAAGACAATCCATCCATTGTTTCTTAGTGGCAAATTTCGGTATAGTTGTTGCTATTGTAAACAAATCAAGTACAATGACTGAAGACAAACCCTTGAAATAGAACCACTGTTTTTGTAGAATACAGCATGACACAAAGTTAAGTTTCATATATGAATACTTCATACCTTTTTAAGGTTGTTGTATACCTTTGCTGAAACTTATTTTCTAAAATCTTCCAAGGTTTCCATCTCTTTTAATTATGTTTGGAAAATAATTATCCCCCGAGTTCTGAATACGGTATGTATATCTGATTTTCCGATTATTAAAGTTCATCAAAAATCATTTACATTTTTATAAGTCTGTGACAATTAAAAGATAGAAACTGCTGAAGTTTTCGATGATGAAGATTTCAGCAAAGACTTCCAGCTCCCTTAAATCCCCTATTTACCTGTACATACACATGCTTTACGGCATTTCCCTTATCAACATATTAATGAAAAACAAACACAATCTTCCAAAAGACTTGAGATTTTAATATATGTATATGATATCTTATTTAATCTCATTGCATGATTGGCACATAGATATGATTTATTTCTGTGAAAATATACATACAATTAACAAAATTTAATATATAAAACTGACAAAATGTCAAACAGTTAACAAGATGACCTGTTTGGTCCTTCTGCTCACCTGAGAAGAAAACATTAATGACCAGTAACAAAAACAGGATAGCCATTGTCTGATTGTGGTCCTTCTGGTCACCTGACAAATGTTTCAGAATCATTAAGTTTAAACCATCTTTGACACATCATATCAGTAAGTGTGGCTCTCAATGTATTCAATGACTTCAAACAGTTATTTAGTCTCTGATAACATGTGACCACCTCCTTTCGAAATTTAGGTACAATCTTCTCAAACAATTTTATTACTAACATTTGATAGATTTGGCGTAAAATAGGACTTTTCAAAGACCAAAGACTCATTTTTATCCAATGAAAACTAGCTCTATATGTGACTTTAATTGTGAATAGAGAAAAATATATAAACATGCAGACAAAAAATTGACCTTTCATGATATACAAACAGAATAAGTGGAAACAATGTTGACATATTTCACCCAGTGACCTAATTTTACCTATAGCTTAAACCACAATGAGACAAGTTAATAATCCAAGTGTTTATGCCACAGTGAGTATGAACTTGTTTAACAAAGGAGAAAGAAAAATGTGTACCTGGCCAGGTAGCTCAGTTGTTAGAGCATTCACCCTGAAAGTGTAGGGTTTCAGGTATGAGCCCCAGTCAGGCTGTAAATTTTTGTTGCACTCAGAAAATGGGTAAATAAATGACGGACAAAATTTTATCACAATAGTTTTGACATGAACATCTTCTATGACTGAGAATCTAAGTGTCAAAACAATGACAATATCATTCATATAGAATACATTTATATATTGCTATTTAAGCACTGTAGAAACATTTATCATCTAATAAAATCATGAAAAATAGTTAACAAAATACATGTACAAAATTTATTTTTGATTACTAAGATCGGCAAAGATGTTCACTTTTATTACAAAACAAATGCCAGGATTATAACCTGTGCCATTAGGCAACATTGCCTAGCAATGGACAGCAGACCTTACAGGTGAGCAGTTCCTCCATATTTCATGCCAGCTGAAGCATTGCAATGAGTGTGACTTTACCCTATAGGTGAGACAGGTCACCAAGAATGGTTGACACCACTGCAACATTGAAGTACTGTTACTGTCACATTGCCCTAAATTAACTGTAAGTGTAAATGTATACATGTAAAAAAAAACATACAAAAAGCACATAAAGAACAAAAAAACTTCAAAAAAAGACAACTCTATCACAGTTAAGTAATACAGATAACAAAGAGGTACATAATACATGTATAATATTTATCACATGTTTCACATAGTGGTGGTGCAATAATGTAGTGCTATATTTTTGGTATAACACCTACATATAGTGTAATATCACTTTGATGATGCGTCATTTAAGGCAAAGAATGATTGGCAAAAAAATGACAAGACTTAATGAACAAAAATTGGATGTTTTAAAAAGAATAATCTAGAGAATACGATAATTTTTGAGTATTTGACTAGTGTTCACTGAATTTATTTAAAGTCCCAGGATCACATTTACAAGTAGCTCTCATTTTATCAAGAAAGATGTCTTACTCACAGAAATGACATTTATTTGTACCAAAAACATTCGTAACTTTGCTTTTTCAATGATATTGCAAAAAATAAGAACGGCTTTCTGGCAACTCTTTTTCTTGAAGAAATAACTTGAATACAAAAGAAAGACATATGTCAACACTGTTTTAGAGTGAATAGAACATGGTTCTATCATTATCATATCAATAAATTTATGTCACTTTATCAGTAGATTCAGTGATCCTGGGACTTTAACATGTTGTCTAAAATGAGCATCAGTTGAGGCAAAAAGTCTAAACTCTACAAGTAACCTTATAATTTTCGCTGTAACATTTTATATCACATGACATAAAACTATGTAACTTGTAAACAACTATTCTACAAAATGATCACTTGGCAGCTTTATTCACAAAACAACAATTAACATCTCGAAAACATGGCGAAAATTGGTACCGTAATGGTATTTAGATATAGACCTTTTCCACTAGTAGGGAAATGAACTTGAGACCTTAATTTTGGAGAGAAAAAATGCTCAGTATTACTGCAAAACATCGTAGGCAAATAAAAACAATCATAAAAGATGGGAAAACTGCACAATTTCAGAGAAATTGTCTGAAGGGAAGATGCCTTACTAATTGTCTTCTAGCAGCTGCTATCCAATGAAAAAAGTCTTGAAAACTATTTTGATCGTTGTTGATATTAAAACTTGCTTGTAGTTTGTCTTAACCCAAAGTAACACTACAGTCAGAACAGACTTGCCTCGATTAAGTAAATTCTGAAGTGCTGAGAAAACATTTATTAGCAGACAAGAAAGTTTCAACAAAATTAGGCCAAGAAAAACTAGTACTGTGCTAGGGAGAAAAACAGCATTGGTGAGCACATTTCTTCTCTCTATTTGGAAAGTGGCTTAACAAGCTTGTGACTTTGTAAATACTTTAAGGGCAAAAAATATGTAGCAATACCAAAATCACAGTGTTTTCATTTACAACATTCATTTTGATCTGACACAAAAACCTATGCATCAGTTGAAAAAGGACTGATTTCTTATAAAAGTTTGTTGGAAGTCCATGTAAAACCATTGACTCTAGTCTAATATACATGTATTATAAAGGTGTTAAAAGTATCCAAAAGGGAGACTTCTCAGATTTGTAAACATTTTCCTTTGCTTCTTTCTCCTTTGGCTTTTTCCTTATGGGTCTTCAGTACAACATTTAGAGTCCTTTTAAGATTATTTCCTTTGTGACAAAATTAAAAAAAGTGGGCACACCTTGACCCACAAATATTTGCTGCCAGGCCCTTATGTCATATGCAATGCTTTGAAAGTTTGATGAAGAAATTTAAGAAAGGAAAGTAAGCCAAATTAAGTTTTTTGAAATCTAGTACCAAAAGGGGCAACTCTGTCAAATGACTTGTTCAAAAACGCACACAACCCTTTTGAGCATACAATTGTGAAGTTTTGAAGATTTAAAAAGGAAGATAGTTGTGTGACGGACAAAGTGATCCCTATTATCGCCTTTCCAAAAAAAAAAAAATCCAATCCAAAAGGGCCACAACAAAAAGGGCCATGATCAATATTTGCTAAGGTGTTAAGGCTCTTACTTGAATGTAAAGGCATTTATGCTATGAAATGTACAGTATACATTTATGCTATACTTTTACCAAAAGAGTATAAACAACAGGGCCACTGACACTAAAGTAGTACTTCCCATTTCTTTTTTGAGCCATTCTTCCTTGTAGCGCTGTTAGCATACTACATAAAAGCCATACTGTATTTATACAGAAGGTTTAGCTTATTCAATATTTTTTAGCTAATTTTACTTTTGTGGCCAATTTTGGCATTGGGTACAGCCTAAGCTGGTCTTGATCAACCACAGGTGCCCCCCCCCCCGCCCCCGAAAGATAAATAGTGTTTAACTGAAGAAATAAAGCCACAAAATTTGAAACATCATGATAAAAAAATGAACACTGAACATTAATACAAGCTCTGGCATCCACGAAATCTTCATTCTGTATTCTACGTCCTGCTTCATTAGATCTGGAACCAGTCCCATTATCAAGGGAAGTAACTCCACACTTGTCTCACCACGTATCTGTTCTTCATACGCTACCAGCTGTCTCCAGAAACCAAAGTTCGGAAAAATACACGAACGTTTGTTAAACACGTGATAATAAGCTTTTCTCAATGTCATGCCTTTATATTTAACTAAATAGGCTATACAAACACTAGCTGAACGGCTAACTCCAGCGACACAGTGGACTAAAATGCGACCATCAATTTCACAAACTTCATGTATATGATCAACACATTCATCGAGGAATGCCAGTAAGTTTTGTTCTGCTGAATCTCTCATGAGAATATGTCTGATATGTAGATTTAAATCAGGATATTTGAAGTCTTCTAATTCCTCCGCCAAGTTCAGTACATGTGTTATACCTGGAATGTAAATTAAAACATAATGAGCAGGCAATCTTCAAATCTTTTTCCCAGAATACAAAATTTATGATACTCAAAATCGACTTACAGCACCTGACTGTGGATAAAAAGGGAAGTATGTACTACAGACAGTTTACTTTCTACTATTCAATGCAAATACTACTTTATTTAATAAAACAGTTGAAATTCAAGAGACAGATCAATTTCAGGTAAGAAACATCACCAATAAATTATTTAAAAACATCTTCGATATCATAAACTTGTAGAACAAAAGAAATTGCTTATGTATATCTATGAAACCCCATATGACCAGAGTTTCATCCCCTTATTGAAGCACCTAATATGGTCCAGAAGGTTTGTCCCTGGTAGTATATCTTATTGTGTGTTAAGGCAAGACAATACAACTCATGCCTCTGTCTTCAAAGATAATGTACCAATGATGAAACTTACTGGCATTTTGGGATGATTTCCTCTCACAAGTTAATCAAGTTATTAAATTCAATTTCAAGTGGTGACATGAAAGCAATCATTTAAAACAATTGCATAAACCACTGTATGTTCCTATTAACACTCAGAATGGGTAATATAAATCATACATTTGCCCAATGTTCTTACAGTATGAGTATACCTTATTTTGTAATTTTCTGTATTTAAAATCCGACACCACACTAGATTACCAGTTAAGGTAGCAAGATGGGGTTCTGAAGCAAACATCTGGAAGATATTTGATCAGCAAATTAATTGCCTTTAATTTAATTCAAAAACAATGTGATGTCATAAACGTTTGAAAAATCAATGACTTTAAATAATGACATTTTTCAAACACATCTATATAGATAAAACCCCTACATTTCTGTCGCTATGATCAGGGTTGTAAATACAAAGCAGTCGGTAACAGTTATGTTCAAATACCTAGATGTTAATATGCTCTGATTGTTCATATTTTGCAACTGACAATCTAATTGAGATTATGGAGTTTTATTATACATACAGAGTAAAATAAAATAGCTGTAAATTTGTAATTTTACACAGAACTATTTATAATTGAATTTTCTTATTATACATACAAGTCTTATTCTAATTTACATTTGTTTGAAACAGTCTTTGCTTAATAAGACCAGTTCCATAAAAGTCTTGAATGGTGCTCAATTATTTTTTAATCTTTCTGACTTGATACAATCAAAGGAAATTGCTCATGTATACATATAACAACCCAATATCTTCCATGATCTTTTTCTACTTAGTTAAGCACATGACAGTGCTTGAGTAGATTGGCCCCTGGTCAGTCCTGAGCTTACTGTTGAGTAGGTCTTGAGTGCAAGTTACAATGCAACGTCCTATGCATCTGTCTCAAAAAGGGTACCAATGATAGAACCTTGCCTGGCATTTTGGGATGATTTCCTCTAACGAGTTACAGGGGTTAGTTAAATTCAAAATTGATCAAGTGGTGACTTGAAAGCAATCATTTAAAAATAATTGCGAAACCACTGTAACTGTTCCTAGTACAACACCGTCAGAATGGGTTATAAATCATACTTAAGTATTGTTGTACGTACGCAGTATACCTTAATTTTGTAAGTTTATTTGTATTTAAGTATCCGAAATATTCACCAGTGACGAGATTACTATATAAAGGCACCAACTTTGTTTTCTGTTTGCCTTCTATCTTAAGGACAAGATATTTTACATCAATCTGGCAAATAAAAATGTATAAGCCATCTAATATTCAAAACATACAAGCTAAAAGCAATTATGGTCTTATTTTGTCATTAAAACTTCCAGGAATAATCACAATGCTCCATCAATTACTAAACGGTTCCTAAAAAAGGTAAAAGTTTGAAACATTCAATCGACTTTTGAATAATGACATTTTTCTTGTGGACAAATCTAGTTTAAGAATTAAACCCCCTCTAGTTTAGTCGCTATGATCAATGGTTTTAAAATCTTATTATTTGAATACAAAATGTTGTCGTAATCTGTTAAAAAACATACAGATTTTGATTGACACCACGACAATCTACATGGAGATTATCGAGCCTTTCACTTATTATACATAGTTTTTTACATACAGAGTAATGATTTGTAATGAAATAGCCAAAAATTTGTAATTTTTACACAGAACTATTTATAATTGAGTTTTCTTATAATACTTTCAAGTCTTACTTTAGTTTTATTTTTTAAACGTTCTATACATTTTAAATGTACCCATAAATAATTTTTTTTGAAGACTTATCATATTATTTCTTAATCTTTCTGACTTGATACAATCAATGGAGATAATGCCCATATACACATAACAACTCAATATTCTTTAATCATAATTTTTCTTATTAGTTAAGCCTAGACAGTGTTTATTAGATTACCCCGGCCTATGCTACCGTGATCACAGTAAAAAGGTTGCATGAGTTTAAAGATTCGGGCACTCTGCAATTCCTATGCAACTAATGTGATAAAATGGCTATTGATAGCCCTTGCCTGTAAGTTATGCAATGATGTGTAACAGAGTTAGATTGCTAGCAGTAGGAAGATACAAATTAATGCATTTAAATCCAATCTTTACATCCTAAAATGAAGAATTAAATATCCCTTTAAGTGAAAACTAGATCCAACTGAATTGTCCATCAGGGCTTATTGCTCTAATTATTTACCATGGTAACCATGTAAAATCAGACATTTTTATGTTATTTCATTTTTAAAATGGGATTCGGTACTTGCATTTGAAGGATTTTAGATGCGCTTTCGTGAAGTGACTTCTAGCATACTGATTCACAAGATCTCTCACCAATCTACTAGATGTAAATATCTAGATTTTTTGAAATTAAATTTTCAATTATAAATGCCATGCCCTTTTTATAGACTAGATAAAAAAACCTGTGTCTTTAATGGTAGCATATGGCCCTGTAATAATAAATTTTGTGAAAAAGTTTCAACCTAGCATTCTCGTATACTCATGTGTTTCTCATGATTTTAGTTTTTTACAGAAAAGCTGTCAAATTGGGCAACTCTATATCAAGATAGGATAATTGTAACAAATAAATTCTTTATCTTAGTATTAGAAACTTAAAGAAAATAATTAAAATATTGCTTTCTCATTTCTGAGTATGAAGTTAAGACCTTTCGACTGCTTGTAGCATGAAATTTCACCATAAGGAAACAATCATCTTGCAATTTTTAAGAAATGATATTAAATGCTGAAAGATTGAGTATGAAGGGTTTTTTAACTATCAAATATTGTCTTTACAATGTTGCTATCTAAATGCTAACTCTTTTATAGGTACAAATTTACTATGCTTGTACCTCGCAATGCGGATAATTAACGGAAATCACGATACCGATAATAATGCTTTACACTCTAATGAAGAATTAATGTATCACTTTAAGTGTAGACTAGAACTAAATTGAACTTGAAGCTGTATATAAGGATGCCTAATTAAACTATATCCTTTCTTGTAAAATTATAAATAGATTAAAATATTGCAGACTTGCTCACCTTTTGTCAAGTTTTGATAAGAAAATCCTGGGTTAGTCGCGAAATCTTATGAAAATAAGTTGGCTGTGGTCCGACAGTCGACAGTAAGATTCCTTTGAGTATCTCCAAAGAAATTAATGCAATAAAAAGACTGAATTCACAAAGAAACTCGTAACTACTAAATAATTCTGCATGACTAGCCAAACTGTTATATTTGAAATTGGAGCCAACCTGTCAATTTTGACCTGTCATTTTTATTGTCACTTCCGCTCTGATTGGAATTTAGTAGTTTGACACCGCAATGTTATAGTTGAATTTATCTCCCTTGAGTATCTTTGCGGGATTTACCAGACAACGGACCAAAAACGTTTAATATTGAAGTTTATATAGTTCATATATAATTCATATAGTTATCGAGGCCTGATATGGTAACATTTTTTCTAAACGCTGTCGCTTATTTCATAAATGCCACAAATGTCAATACGGTTAAAAGCACATTTAAGTTATATATTGACCCTTTGAAGCATTAAATCAGATATTAAAGACAATCATTATTGGAGATGTAAACGCAATAACCTGATGTGAAGAAGGACAAAATAAGGGATTTTCTCAAAAGTATTAAGAGTATGATTCCAGGCCTACAACAATCACCGTCTGATTCTTATATGTATTTTCTTGTCAGAGAAAAAGGCGAAATATTTGTGCTCTCTTCCAAAGGATGAAGTTTCAGTTCATGGATATGCGCAAAACACAAAGCAAGAATACATCAATACTTCTGTCAAAACAAAATATTTATAAGCTGAGCTTTAGACTGAATATTCTGTTAAAGACGGTGATCAATTTGTTTAGGAAAATCCACCACGGGACTCAGATTATCTTGAAAATTTAAAAACAAAATTGTAAGTGGAAGCTAATCCAGGCTAATCTAGGTAACCAAACTTTTAGTGTTTTTTTTTAACATTTTATAAATAAAATAATACTCACGAGAATGACTCCCACCTTGACGTGGTTCGTGGGCTTACGTCCAAGTTTGAATAAAATCAAACTAGGACAAACCAAGAGGAGTCTTACTACATTTTTATAAATTATATCCGTTCCAGCGGTGTTCATCGTCTAATAAACAATGTTTTGGAGTTATGATGCGCAATAATTAACCACGAAGGCCTGAGGCCTGAGTGGTTTATAACTGCACATCAGAACGACAAATTTTGTTTATTAGACAATAACAACGCTGAAAAGGATGTTATTTCGATTCTAACACGACCAGACATTACAAAAGGTGAATAAATGCAAAGCGTTGTTTTCTACGCGGATATTTATTTAACGTCATTCGGCACAGTATGACGTCACTTTTGATGGCATATCGGTTCCCGCGTTGTTTATGGCATAATATTACATAATTTCTCTACTTTTTGTATATAGAGACAAAACCGTGAGTCATGTTAGAATACTTTACATAGTAAGATCAGATAGCATAAAATCATTGAAATATACAGAATTTCTTCTTGCTGGTATCGAGGAAGAGCAATTCCAGTTCTTGACGGTAACGCTGATTTCTTGTCGGTACCGAAATTTGAAGAAAGGCTCAACAAAAGTGAAATACTATTGACAAATCATCTTTGAAACATTTTATAAAATCGTTAAAAATCATATATTGTATGGTTAGACAGTATAACATCAATGAAATATGCCGATTTGTTTTCTTTTCGGTAGCTACAAGATGTAAGTGGTGTTCTTGACGGTAGCTTGTTTGTTTGTTTAGAAGGCTTAAAAGGTCAGCTTCTCTCAAATAGGCTAGTTGCCAACCCCAGCATATCTCCCGTGATGCCGTAAAATAGAAATTTGAACGCCGAAATAGGAGATAATTTACCTGACTGTAAAATAGCAGTCAGTATAAGTTCGAGTTTGACCAGTGTTCCCATACCCAACGGTGAAGGTATGTTGCTTCTACGTGTGTTCCTGGAAGTGGTATCCAAAGGCGTTCAACGGCTTTCGTGTGGGACAAACACTAACCCTAACTAACCACATGCGGACCCTGTGCAGGACGGGGGCGGGGGGGGGGGGAGGGCCTACCCCGGGCTGGTCGACCCAACACAGGGTTAGGGGTGCCAGACCGAAGTCCCGAGAACACACATAGCAGCAACAAACCTTCTTGTCAGTCACGCTACTCTACCGGTCATGTCCTAACAAAAAGATAAATTCCGAATCCAAAAGTAGGTCACCCACGCGGCCAATTCGACAAAGATGTGAGTGACCCTAGGTCTGAAAAGGGCTGGGTGCACAGCTAAAGGATGTAGCCATAAAAAAGGGCCCTTTTGCCTTCCCCCAAGTACAGTCGCTGTCAACAAGGCAACCAAGAAGCCACTGGTCTCTGTCGAAGGCAGTCATCGCAGCACATCTAATCAGCACACAAACAGCCATTGTCATGGCCACTCCCCTTCGTGTTGTTCAGGGCTCGCAAGCTACGAGGCCGAAGTCAAGCATCTGGCGAGACCCAGTGCCTGCTTCGCGACGTGCACGCCACAGCTACACGAATCATTCTGCAAATACTGCATACAATGTTTACTTAATGTAGCTAATTCAAATAAAAAGCACACAAAAATGATATATATGCAGAATTTCTTCTTGTCCGTAGTAGTGGAGTGTGTGAAGTCAGTTCTTGAAGGTGGTACTGATTTCTTGTTGGTATGGAATATTGAATGATATCAAATAATCATTATTATAATAATAATATCATAATCAATAATAATAATAATAATAATAATAATAATAATAATAATAATAAAAACATTATAAAAAAAAAAAAAAAATAACAACATGGACCGTATAGGTCCCAGGTCATGTTATAATAATACTTAGATAGAACAATGCTTTCAATGGAAAAACATTTAGTAGAGTTTAACCTTTTACAGTTTATCAAGGGAGGTCACTCTGGCACTGTTCCTACTGTCAACAAAGGTGACTAAGTCACAGTTCAGGTGTTTTTCTTGCAGAATATACTTTTTATGTCACTGGAGATACCAATAACATACTAGTTTAAAAAAAAACAATTTCTCATTCAATTTTTATCAGGTATATAAAGAATGTTCTGTTTGTAAATGTTATCATTTTGTTGAGATGAAATTTGCCAAAAAATTGTAATATTTCAATGAAGTGCTGAGGGTTATTGATTTTCAATGCCTTTGTTGTCACGTGTTGCCTGAAGTATTGCAGGCAGTATATATGTTACACAGATGATATGATGTATCCTTTAGACTTCAAGATCGTGTTTCTTACCTGGATGCACTAACTGCAAAATGGAGCAAATATTAATGTTTGCCTTTAGTCTAGAAGTGTATAGTATCTAGAACACTGTTGGATGAAACTAAAAACTAACACAAAAAACATGAAATCCAATTTAACTTGTTAAAAATATAAAACAGTTTCATAAAATATGTGATGCATTTTATTACAAGGTTACATCAAGGTACTGGTTAGATGATGTTAGCTTCAGAATCGTCTAATTTATTAATTTGACGTTGAAGCCAGCAAAATATTTTTTGGATGGGTTCTTTCTTCGACGTCTTTAAGGTTTGACAACTATAAAAATATCAGATAAAAAAATGGGTTCAATCCTGTTTGGACCACTGAAGTATGTGTCATTAGACAAGATTTACCTTGACTGCCAAATTATAGCTAATGACATTCCGCACACATTTCAGGCAAAGTAATCCAAACGTTATTCCTGTTAATGAGCTCTGTTGCCTAGTAACAAGAAAAGATTGTGACTGGCCATACGGCAGTTAGACTACTGGACAGAGGCTGATACAAATTTGTTAAAAAGATCTCTTAGGTAGCATGAATATAATGACAAGTAGCCAGTAATGAAAGAAGTTAAAAAAGAGAAAAGAAGCATTGTTTCTTTTTGTACTTCCAGATTTTCTGACAGGTAAACCATGGCCAAACCATGACTAGGGGTTTCACCAACTGAAACTGGAGCGTCATTTGAAATAAAACTGCTTTGATTTTTCTGATTTTCTCCTTAAATGTATCTAAGTCTAATCCAAGATTACCCTTCAGCTAATTAAAATGTAGAGGGTTTGTTTGCAACTGGACATTCCTCAAATTCTTAACCAACTAGAAGCAAGTAATTCTTCCCATGTGACAAGTGCAGCTTATGATCTGCTCAGTCTGATCATGGTCTGCATTGTTACTATTCAGTCAGTAAAATTTACAGCGAGTACCCCTTTGAAAGTCAATAGTTATTAATGTCCACTCCAAATTGTAAAATTGATTGGACAAATATTTGTAAGAAATTTAGGAAGGAAAAAGTAAATTTAGTTGATATGTGTTGCTTGTCAGCAAAATTTACTGTCTGATCACAATTTTGCTTATGTAACCTGCCTTAAGCTGCCAACTAAGAAAGTGGCCACTTAAGATTGGTGCCTTCTTAATGTCTAGAAGTGGCCATTTAAGATAGGTGTTTTCTTAATGCCAAAAAATGGCAACTTAAGATAGGTGCATAGGTGACTTCTTAAAGTCTAGAACTTCCAGATCGCAAATGTCCACTTAAGATAAGTGACTTCTTCATGTCTAGATGTGGTCACTTAAGATAGATCATGTCTGTGAGTGACTAATTAAGATTTAAGTGTTTTCTTAATGTCTAGAAGTAGCCACTTAAGATAGGGGTAACTGTTTTTCTTAATGTAAAAAAATGGCCACTTAAGATAAATGCTTTCTTAATGTCTGGAAATGACCACTTAAGATTAGTGACGTCTTCATGTCTAGATGTGGTCACTTAAGATGGATCACTTATTAATATGTGTGAGTGACCAATTAAGAAGTAGCCTTCTTAATGTCTTGAAATTGCCACTTAAGATTGATGCTTTCATAATGTATGGAAGTGGATAGAGATAGGTGACTTCTTAATATCTTGAAGTGGCCATTTAAGATAGGTGACTTCTAAATGTCTATCAGTGGCCACTTAAGATAGGTGCCTTCTTAATGTCTAAAAGTTGCCACTTAACATACGTGCCTTATTAATGTCTATCAGTGGCCACTTAAGATAGGCGCCTTCTTAATGTCTGTCAGTGGCCACTTAAGATAGGTGCCTTCTTAATGTATGGAAATGACCACTTAAGATAGGTGCTTTCTTAATGTCAATAAGTTGCGACTAAAGAAAGGTGCCTTCTTAATGTCTATCAGTGGCCACTTAAGATAGGTGCCTTCTTAATGCCTGTCAGTGGGCACTTAAGATAGGTGCCTTCTTAATGTCTATCAGTGGCCACTTAAGATAGGTGCCTTGTTAATGTGTATCAATAGGTACTTAAGATAGGTGCCTTCTTAATGTCTATCAGTGGCCACTTAAGATAGGTGCCTTCTTAATGTCTATCAGTGGCCACTTAAGATAGGTGCCTTCTTAATGTCTATCAGTGACTTCTTAAGATAGGTGCTTTCTTAATGTCTATCAGTGGCCACTTAAGAACGGTGCCATCTTAATGTCTATCAGTGGCCACTTAAGATAGGTGCCTTCTTAAAGTCTATCAGTGGCCACTTAAGATAGGTGACTTCTTAATGTCTAGAAGTGGGCACTTAAGATAGGTGCCTTCTTAATGTCTAGAAGTGGGCACTTAAGATAGGTGCATTCTTAATGTATATCAGTGGGCACTTAAGATAGGTGCCTAATGTTTAAAAGTGACCACTTAAGATAGGTGCCTCCTTAATGCCTGTCAGTGGGCACTTAGGTGCCTTCTTAATGTCTATCAGTGAGCACTTAAGATAGGTGCCTTCTTAATGTTTAAAAGTGACCACTTAAGATAGGTGCCTTCTTAATACCTGTCAGTGGGCACTTAAAATAGGTGCCTTCTTAATGTCTATCAGTGGGCACTTAAGATAGGTGCCTTCTTAATGTCTATCAGTGGCCACTTAAGATAGGTGCCTTCTTAATGTCTATCAGTGACCACTAAAGATAGGTGCCTTCTTAATGTCTATCAGTGACCACTTATGATAGGTGCCTTCTTAATGTCTATTAGTGGCCACTTAAGATAGGTGCCTTCTTAATGTATATCAGTGGCCACTTAAGATAGGTGCCTTCTTAATGTCTATCAGTGGGCACTTAAGATAGGTGCCTTCTTAATGTTTAAAAGTGACCATATAAGATAGGTGCCTTCTTAATGTCTATCAGTGGCCACTTAAGATAGGTGCCTTCTTAATGTCTATCAGTGGCCACTTAACATAGGTGCCTTCTTAATGCCTGTCAGTGGCCACTTAAGATAGGTGCCTTCTTAATGTCTATCAGTGGCCACTTAAGATAGGTGCTTTCTTAATGTCTCTCAGTGGCCACTTAACATAGGTGCCTTCTTAATGTCTGTCAGTGGGCACTTAAGATAGGTGCCTTCTTAATGTCTATCAGTAGGCACTTAAGATAGGTGCCTTCTTAATGTCTATCAGTGACCACTTAAGACAGGTGCCTTCTTAATGTCTAGATGTAACCTCTTAAGACAGGTGCCTTCTTAATGTCTAGATGTAACCTCTTAAGACAGGTGCCTTCTTAATGTCTAGATGTAACCTCTTAAGACAGGTGCCTTCTTAATGTCTAGATGTAACCTCTTAAGACAGGTGCCTTCTTAATGTCTAGATGTAACCTTTTAAGACAGGTGCCTTCTTAATGTCTAGATGTAACCTCTTAAGACAGGTGCCTTCTTTTATTTATTTATTTTTTTTACTTTTTTTCTTTTTCTTTCTTCTTTCTTCTTTTTTTAATAACAAGAATAAACATAGATGCCTTCTTAATGTATACAAGTGGCTACTTAAGATAGGTGACATCTTAATGTTTGGAAGTGACCACTTAAGACAGGTGCCTTTTTTAATGTATACAAGTGGGCAACTTAACATAAGTACCTTCTAAATGTCTACAAGTGGCCCCTTAAGATAGGTTAGGATTAAACTTGCTTTACTAATAGCTATGAGTATCATATTTTACAGGTAAAGATTTATAAGTCCACACATTAGAGAATTGTCAGTGTTACATAAGGTTATGGCTGGAGGTGTCTTCCATGTGGAGTTTGGCTTCAACGACACAGCGTTAACACGGGCACTTGAATCCGGAAATTATGTATTGTCAGAGAGGTTGATTAGGGAAACATCCAATCCGTCGTCTCTAGATGAAGGTATAGTAATATATACATGTATATGTTGTCATTTTTTTTGGTGGTCCATATTTCACCAAGGTAATGGTAAAAGCTTGATCCAGACTTTATGTTAAGATGTATAGCGAGAGGGGTTGGCAGCAGAGTTATCTCCCTGGGCTGGGAAGAGGTTGTGGTACAACCTTCAGGTAACTTCTTCCCGGGCGGGGGGATTAACCATGTGTAACATGGCTCTTGTTACTGTTTGGTTACATAAGAAAGGTAGAAATTAAGCATTATATACATGTATAATTTGCAACCGTGGTAATTCAGATTGAATAATCAGTTTGGCTGTGTGTTGTGTAAGGATATCAGTATCAGACAGTTGTATGGTTTAACAAGCACAGACATGAAATCTTGCACAGCTGGTGACAGAAATATGTCAATGAAAACAGCAATTACAGTCAACCCTGTCCTTGCGACCACCTGAGTTCTAAAGCAACAACCTGACATATGCAACCACTTTCTATTCCTCCCTTGTAATTTAAGGTGATATCAATTTATCCTGAGTTAAGAGACCACCTGTCTTAAAAGATGACAATTTCAGCTTCCCCTGTGTGGTCGCTTAAAACGGGTTTGACTGTATGTTCTGACTGATTCCAAATGGTAAGACCAAGATGCACAGTTATAACCCACAAATGTTTCTAATATTAATCCTGTATGATTTAGGTTGTTACCAGAGGACACCTTTGTATATATGTCTGTGTGGATTGGATGCTGAGGAAACACGGCCACGGCCTCGAAACCTGTACCTGGCGAGACTGCTGATAGAATGGGGAGCTAATGTGAACTATAGGGTACCTACTGTAAGTGTTAAGTCCTTTATTTAAAAGCAAAAAAAATGTTTTTCGCTGACTGTGTGAGATAGAATCTTAAATGTTTGTGAAGAGAAATCCTGTCCTGCAAGGAATTTACATATGATGCAGTCATAGCAGAAGATAAAGCTTCAGTTTTACCCACTTCATCTTCTTTTTTAACAAAAGAAATCATTGGCTTGAACAGGTTTTTCTTTTAGATTCTTTGTAAAAAATGCTTCTTCCTCAGTTGAAAAGAGGAAAAGATTGGTGACTTATGGATTCTCTTTCTCTGAAGTCTCCATCTTGGCTGATGCCTTGTGATGTATTTGTTGCAAATTGTGTTTTACAGACGTATTTTGGCAGTGAGTACAGTGGACCAGGAAAGACACCGCTGGAGCTACTGGTGGATTTCTACATTGAACTTACCAGTATACACAGTCATGAGGCTTGGTATGTTTATGTATGAGCTGTGGTTTGCGAAATCATTCCTCTTTCCATTGACAGTTATATATACAGTGAGCCTCAGCAGTGTAGTGGGTATGGCCCAGAGGGCCTGGGTTAAATCCCTTGTAGGGCCACATGAGCTGAGGCCATAGGAAAGGCTCATAACACACATATGCCTTAGTCTGATCAGCTGTGAAAAATGTTTCCCTTAACTCTTAAAATGGTTACTTCCCCTTTACATTTGCAATAGCTGCAGTCGTTCAACAAGACAGTGTATAAAGTTAAACAAATAGGACAGTACCTCTCACTGCTCTGAGGGATGCTCTAGTAAAGGCTGATCATAATCTACACAAGTTATAAAGGCAGAAACATTTGCCTTCAGCACAGTAAATGTTAAAGTACTGCAATGTTACTATTATTTAGTTTATAATTCAAATTTTAGCTCGACTTTTCGAAGAAAAGGGGAGCTATCCTACTCGCGTCGGCGTTGGTGTCACACCTTGGTTAAGTTTTTCGTACCACCCCACTTTATTTCAAAAGTATTAGAGGTATGGCTTTGAAACTTACCATACTTGTTTACCATCATAACCTCCATCTACAGACAAGAGTACATAACTCTGTCAAGGTTTTTGACAGAATTATGGCCCTTTTTTGACTTAGAAAGTGTATTGAGCTTGGTTAAGTTTTTCGTACCACCTCACTTTATTTCAAAACCATTGGAGGTATTGCTTTGAAACTAAACATACTTGTTTACCATCATGACCTACATCAACAGACAAGAGTACATAACTCTGTCAAGGTTTTTGACAGAATTATGCCCCTTTTTTACTTAGAAAATACATTGAATATGGGTAAAATCCACTTATTGCCTTAACCCGTTGAGATATTGCTTTGAAACTTTGAATGCTTGTTGACATCATTACCCCCATCTGTAGGCAAGAGAAGGTAACTCTGTCAGGGATTTGTTTTAAAAATTAAGGCCCTTTATCGACTTAGAATCTTGGTTAAGTTTTTTGTACCAGTTCACTTTTTGACGAAACGGTTTGAGATATTAATTTGAAAGTTGGAATACTTGTAAACCATCATGATCCCAAAACATGGGCAGGAGAAGGTAATTCTGTCAAGGATTTTATTTGAATTATGGCCCTTTTTGACTTAGAAACTCAGTTAAAATTTTCATTCTTGTCCACTTGTTGACTTAACCATTTGAGATATTACTTTGAAAGTTGGAGTACTTATGTACCATCATGAGACCTATCTGTAAGCAAGAGAAGATAACTCTGTGAAAATGTTTCTTGATTTGTACTTAGAAATTCTAAGCTAAAGTCTTGTGTGCAACTGGCACTGTCATGCACATTTATCATTAACCACTTGAAGTATTAATCTACAACTTTGCTGTAGTATTCAGGGATATCAAACATTTAAGTTTGATAACTCTTGACTTAATTTCTTGCTACTTGTGGCCCTTGTTTATACAGATCCTTGTTTTGCCTTTAACTGTCAGTTTTGTTTTATTGGCAAGCACTAAAAAAGTCGAGCGCGCTGTCCTACTGACAGCTCTTGTTTTCTGTGTAGATGTCACAAATACCGGGTACAGTATATAAAAAAGTTTTAGAATAATTGCTTAAAAATGTGAGTTTGTTGTGATATATCATGCAATATTTCTCTAGTTGCATATGATCATGTATAGGCAGAGATTTTAGAGTGGAGGTGAACCAGTCAATTTTCTGCAAATAGACTTACCTTTACACTGGAACCAGTCACACATCTTAGGCACCTGATGGTCAGTCCGCAAACACAGTATATTTCTAACCAATAGGATGCAGCAGATTTCTGACTGGTCTTGGTTTCTTGAGTCAGTAATGCTAACAGTGTGATGTCAGGGAATTTCCCATATTTCTAATACAGGTCTGCGTACCAGAGTTGGGACCCGCAGGTGGACCCAGTGATAGGCATCAACAGACAATACCTCACCTCACGAGACGATGTTATAGAACATGTAGAAGATCTTGTTTTCATTATTTTAGGTAACTATTTAGTAACTATTAACTAATTTTACTTATTGCTTGACTACAGTAAATTTCCTTTGAAGTCAAGGGTTCTCTAAATTCCTAGTATCAACACAAATTCAATAACTGCGATTAGTGTCCATTCAATAAGTACATTGTGTACCAAGGAAAAATAAGCCTCTATATAGTTTATTAAATGAGAAAGCGAGAAAATTTTGCTATGAAGGGATACACTAGAATAAGTTTTACAATTTTAGACAATAGTCAAATGCAATACAGGTCTATGAATTGATTAGAATTTCTGTAATCAGTTAAAAAAACAACATATTTCAGCATTCCTTGAAGTAAACTATTTGAACATTAATCAAATGTTTTTCAAATGTCATTTTGGTAAAATTCTGAGGAGTTTACCTCAAAGTATGTAAAAGTTTCATCATAAACGGATAACATTAAATGTATCAATTACATAATTAATGGATAACAAGAACAGTATTACTTAATTACTTATGACAGGTGCTGGTGGGGATGCTAGTATACAAGATGAAGAGAGAAAAACTCCGCTACACAGACTGGGTGTTCTCAGTCTTGACGTTCGACTGTTCAAGCTTCTGTGTGAGAATGGTGCTAATATAAATGCCATAGACACTCGGGGAAACTCCCCGCTTCTCTCCCTCTGTGATCTGTCTGCATCAGAAATGTATGACTACATGGAAGATCTGTCGCCATGCAGCAACGACACACTAGAAGATACAAGTGCCAGTCTGTGTGTAAAAAGGGACTTCTTTGATTATTTATTGTTACAAGAAGGATGTCAGGGTGAGAGTGACTTCTGTATCTTTGAAAGTTATAATTGTTGTAAATTCCTGTTATTTATACATGAGATAGTAATAAAATAACAAATTAGAGGGTTGATCAAGAATTTGCTAGACTGTTGTAATATATCCTGTACTAATCAAGATTTTGATTTGATGTTTTGTACAAATACAAAATCTTAAATTTTAATCCATCAAGCAAGACAAGTTTTTAAAAACAAAAATTTTCCTAGAAACATTGAGAGCCATTTTCAGGGTTTCTGAATTAATACTCTTACAGCAGACGGTGATTATATAGTTGCTGTTGTTGAAGTTTGGTGCCAAGTCTGGTATTCATTACCTAAATTCACATGTGTCATTTCGCAAAATATTAACTTCATACTCATTTTGGTTAGTACAAAACAGTATACCACAAGTTGTCGTATGTGTTACAGGTAAACATACAGAACAGCACAGGGCATACACCATTGTTCCATAGTATCATACGTGGAGATATAGACGCTGCTCAAACACTTCTCCTTAGAGATGCTGACCCCTCCATTAGGGGTACAGTGTGGGAAACAAGAAAAAGGAAACGGTATATTGTTGTCACTGAACATTCATTTCCAGTATATCTTTTGAACACTTGTGTTTAAAATTACTGGTTTTAGTATATTTATACTGCAAGTAAAAAATCATGACTAGCTTCATAATAAATTCCTCTAAATGATTTGCTTTTATCATCACAGTTAACCATTCGACTGTGGAAAAACGTTCTTGTACTGGTAGATTCAAAAGCAATTATGGTAAAGGGAAGTAATTACTGCAGTAGTACTAGAGATGAATGAAGGGATTGCTCCCCTTTACCTAAAGATTCTACTGATATTTAGATGTATTATGAATTATATACATTTTTGTGTTAAGTACATATCTTTTAAGCAGTTCAAAGAGTTAGAGCTACAAATTAATGACGCGGTTGTGTAGTATTTTATGATTAACACAATTGTGTAACACACTTGAATTTTAAAAGAATGCCTTTGATTTTAACATTTAAATTTCTTTCTTGTGATAAGAAAAGTTGATCCCTAGAAATGCACAGTGATTTGGCTTAATAAAAATTGCATGCTTTAATCCATGTTTCTGAAATCTTGCTGGCACAATGTTCATGGTCAGAATTTGGTCAGTCCTTAAGGACTTATTCTGTTGTTTCAACATAGCATTTAGATTCCTGTTCATCTGTCAAAATACAAGGTAGGTTTACTATCTGTTTAATATTTGTACACCTATATATTGTTAAAGAAGGGGTAATGAGATAGCTATGATTGTGTACTACTCTCATACAGTCCCTGTGCAACATTTATTTAAAGTCCCAGGATCACTTTGAATGTACTGATAGGATAACGATATAATGAAATATACCCGGTAAGCATAATCTATTCACGCTAAAATAATGTTGACATTATGCCTTTCTTTTGTGTTCAAGTCATTCCTTCATGAAAAGGGGCTGTCAGAAACTTTCTTATTTTATGCAATATCATTTAAAAAAATACTGCACTATACAAAAATGTATTTCTAGCATGTATTTAAAAATCAAAATTAGGAATGTTTTTGGTACAAATAAAGCTCAGTTCTGCTGGTAAGACATTTTTCTTGGTAAAATAAGAGCTACTTGTAATTGTTCTCCTGGGACTAACATTTTAAATAAGTAGCAGTCAAACCTTCTTGCACCAAAGGTACCATTATTTGCAGTTACCCAATTACAGTAAACAAACTGAATGTTGCGTATAATTTATTTTAGCTTTATTCTTGGAAGCAAGTATTTCACAAGTTTCAGAATTTTCAAATGCCTTTTTTCTAACTTCAGAAACATTTTTTTCCTACTGTTTCACTTTGTTGATAACTACAAATGTATGTGATATTCAACTTCCTGGAATGAGTTTGACATGAACAAACCATAAACTTTAATTGGTGCAAAAAGGTAAGGGGTTCATAGTATTTCTTCTAATATTTTACAGGAGGGTATCTCCAATATTTGCCACATTCCTCTCTATACCTCTACAACGCTCAATTAACTGGCAGAATATGCACAGCAGTATAGTAACAGCCCCAAGACAGTACTCTCATCTCGTGGATTCAGGTAAGACTAATATTCTTTGTGTCGGAACACTGTTGTTATAGCTTTTTAATGGGATTTAACATCTCCATGGTCTAGTGGTTACTGTCGCTGACATATCCATTATAAACATTGCTCATTGGAAGGACCAGTACATCTGTCCTCCGTAAGAAATCTCCAATTTTCTCTCAATAAAAAATAGTTTGGCCAGAGGTGGATCTTGAATGCCCCTTAGTCAGCGAGAAGTTTTGATATAAAACATGGCAATATTTTTTCACCTCTTTCCTCCTCAGGACAATTATGACACACCTAATTTTTTAAGGTGTATTTTACATCTTATATGTTGGTGATATGGGATTTTGATTGTACCTCCAGAAACAAAGTATATGGGGCCTATACTGGAATCACCCTCATCTTTCTATATGTCTGCCTACAGACAAAATTTGTTCTCAGTATTATTTGGAGATTAGCAAATTGGTGTTTAATATTGTCTATTGGATCTGTGGGTTGATTCATTTTTTTTTACATAGATATACAGTCAAACCTGTGAAAAAGACCATCTCTGAATAAAACACCACCCTGTGAATAAAAACAAACAGGGACATAACAGTCCATTATAAACACCAGTGAATAAAGACCACCTGCAAAAAAGGACCACATTTGTAGCTTCACAACAGTGGTCTTTGTTCATATTTTTGATGGTTACAGGAAAAATTAAAGAATATTCTTGTCTTAAACTGTAATACCTGGAGAACTTAGATATTTGGTGTGTAGCTTGGTATAGTGGTCCTCTATGATGTTTGTTGCCCCAAGGGTCAAAATTGGCCCTGTCCATAGGTGTACATATTGTCTGCCTGGTATGCCAGGATAATTTTTAGCTCGACTTTTCGAAGAATAAGGAGGCTATTAAAATGTCATAAGATAATTATGCGGCATGCAGCAGTTATGCTTTTTTAATATTTTGCATATCAATTTTTGAAATGTTACAAAGTTATTCATACAAGGTCGTGTATTTCTTTGAAATTATCCCCTAACCCCCCTCCTCCCTCCAGTTGGCTTACAGAATCCAGGGTAAGGCTTTGAACCTGGGACGAATATATACTATTATATTGTTAATATTATTGCTCCAGTTTGAACGTAATGTACATTTACAGAGGTCTTTGAGCAAGTTACATATCTTTGACCTTAATTCTTATAGACAATTACACAATACACCAGTCCTGTTCTTAGACAAAAAAAACAACATTTTACTGACAAGCTTTCGAATAGTTGGGCGTGCTGTCATGAGACAGCTCTTGTTTAAAGAGTTACGGCCCTTTAAATTTTTCATACATAAATCGTACCTGCAGACATTTGTTTGGTCACGCTATTTCCAGACAGCAAATACAGGCTGAAAATCAAGGAAACTTCACAGGAGTTGTTTGTACCCAGCTTAATTGTGCAAAATGTCGCTATTTTGTTCTCAGATAATTTTTTGACCAGATTAATTGAAACTTCTTACATATTCTCCAACAAGCAACCACAACAAAGAATTCAGCACTCACCACTGGCACCAGAGTACTGAACTGCCCTGTAATGTTAACAAAATACCAAAAGTATACCTTATATCACAACTATCATGAAAAAAATACAAAGAAATGGTAAAGGATTTATTAATTATCTGACAAATCCCCATATACACTGTTCTATGTGTAATAATATATAACAGTGTATCCTGGGCTTTGTCAGTAAATGACTGTTTACCATTATTTGTGAATTTTTTCATGATAGTGTGTTATTTAGGTATATTTTTTGGCATTTTAGTACTCTGGTGCCAGTGGCACTCACATACAGTGCTTCAGTTAGATGATAAAATGTTGTTTGTAATTTTCAGGTTACTTTTCAAGGAAGGAGATTACCGACGAAATCCATGGAATGTTGAATGGAGAATTCCTTCCGACTTCTAGGTATCTTTCCAACGTCAGTAGTAACCTTGTTCATTTAATGTTTGGACAAACGTCGGCTGGATTGAAGCAGTTAGCGCTGCAAAGGTCACTGTTCCATAACTTTTTTATCAATACACCGAACATGTATATCAAAACTACTTCCGGTTGACGTTATCAAACAGAGTGTTGTACATTGGAAAACGATCTGCATCCGTACGAAGACTACATCAGTTTTATACTGAATAACCCAACAGTTTTACAAACATTCGTAAAACGATTAGCGCTTCCAAGAGACTTTTTGATGAATTTTGAGGTGGAATTGTTACTTCATCGGATTGCTCACAAAATGTCACGCATGAAGGCAATGCCACCGGATAATATTTTCTGTGATAGTGACGGGAGCTTGTCGGATATATCGGGCTCGGATTCGACAGGATACAGTGAGGAGGGTGGTGACTCGGACTTAGAATACTGGTGATGCGTATTATGCATGTGGTTGTGATGTATTATGGGTAAAAATTGATGATCATAGTTTTGACGTTATTTACAGATGTATTTACTGTTAGTAATGTCAAAACTGTTTATTTTGTATGAGATTGTGCTCAAAATCATCAACATTAAGAACGTTGTGTCATGTATATATGAGTCATGTTATGAAGGCTTCTTTACTGGTCGTCATCTTTCTTTTGTTTTCTACCACTTACAGCTTGTGTCTTCCCTTCACTGATATACCAAGTATATGCTCTATGGTCCTATGTGAGCGCAGTTTAGGACCAAGATGTTGTAAAACAAAATAACTCCGAAAAAAAAGAAACAATAAGTGATGTAATATTTGCAAAAATTATTTAAAAATATTTTTTTTTTTTTTGTGTTGGTACATGTGTATTTGACCAAGGTATGAGTCTTACAAAGTACATGTACCGATAATTTTTGAAAATTAAGCAAGACTGAATGCAGTTGTAAAGTCAGTGTGGGGTCTAAACCCCCCCCCCCCGGTTCCCATTTTTCTGATAGATATACAATTTTATACAATATTCATGAATATACGATAATGTAGTAAAAGAATCTCTACTTGTTAAAACTAGATATACATTTAAGATCTATGGGTCTAATAATAGTCCATGCTTTGAGAGTTGTTTCATGCTGACGATGATGGGACCAACAATTTTTCATTGTAATTGTATGACTTGCATCCCCCTTACCCACCTCTCTTAATTTTTCTAGTTGCAAGGATCAACATGCATTTTAAACTATGAAATTCTGCTGTTGAAATTCATTTTCTGGTAAAAAATGTATAATAGTAAAAATATTCATAATATATCATTGTATTAAAACGGATTCAGTGTCTTACTTACAAATACAATGGTGCTATTTTATAAAAGGTAAAATGCATGCATGGTTTCTTGAATGTTTCTTAAGACCATGCCTGCTGGTAAAGTGAATGATAAAGGTTGCAATAAAAATTTATTCATACATATCGAAACGCAAACCAGGTTCTCTGGTTGATTTTATTATTTATGATGCTACTTTTGTTATGATGTATATTGTATTCTTGCATAAGAATAAGTTTTTAATGTCTGAGAAAAAACTTAGGTGTTTGTTTTATTTTAATCCATCTAAAACTGGTGTTGTACTAATGTAGTTTTCCTGTTTTGTTTGTTTGTATTTTGTGTGAGTCTTTCGTGAGAACATCTTTCTGTTATAATTTTGCACTTAGAATGTTAACATTTGTACAGTTCATCCAAATACCTGTTGTGCCCAGCCCACTCACAAGTGATTAGTTACTTTAGGATGGAAGGTTACAGGAAGTGTCCCAGTCCAAGAGATAACCTACATTCCAAAGATAGATTGTTGTGTGAGAGGTCAAGCAGGGGACTGACCCTGTGAACCACCAAGGATTACTAGTCTAGATGTGACCTCCAGATCAGGGATCCGGTTCTTGCTAATGTAGTAGTAGCGTAAATTAATGCCACTGTAACAAAATTAAAGTTTTGAGCAAAGTTCAAAATGATATTCTTAAAATATGACAATCAAGGTAATCTACAATTGTGCATTGAATTATATATTGCTGTTCATTTGATTTATGGTAATGTACATTGTAATTATATTTTAAAAATGGAGTGGATGCAAAACTTTCCTATCTACTTCTGTTCAATATACACACCTAGAACAGTTTAGCAGCCATTCCTTTGTTTGTATGAAAGATGAAATACATTTACTTAACTATACATTGTAGTATACTAGAAAATTTTCTTATTACCCAACTGTGTGTGTAAAAACTATGGCAGTAAAATGTATGTACCCTGTTTTATTCAAGGGTTTGTGTGCATTGTATGCAGTTTTATTTAGGTGTTTGTGAACATTTTTGTATCGACATCATATCATTTATAAGCAGATCTGTGATTTTTATTAGTTTGTATATTCCAAGAGTATGAATAGCTATCCTACTCACCACGTCGGCCTTGTCACACTTTGTCTAAGTTTTTCGTATCAGTCCAAGTTTCCTATATACATTTGCAACTTGCAAGGCTTATTGACTATCATATCCTCAATCTGAAGGCAAAGCCAAGTATTTTGGTTGAATCACGACCCTTTTCCTCCTAGAAAATATACTGAATCTGGGTTAGGTTTTTCTCGTTCCGGTCCATTGTATGTCACAACCAGGAACCTTATGCTTTAAACTTGTATCACCTTTTTACTATAATATAACTTTGTCATTATTTTAACTGAACCATAACCCTTGAAACGAAAAAAATTAGAGGTATAAGTTTTAGCATGAAAGACGATATTTCTGCAGTCAATAATGATGTCTGTTTTATGGCCATCAATTAAGATCTGAAAAGTGTTACTTGTCCGATGACTAATTTATATCCTCTGTTCGAGGCATTCATGTCCAGTTTGGAATTTAGTTCAAAGTTTTGAAGGACGGACCCTTTTTGAGACTTCATAAAGGCTTTGAGGCTCGCATAAATCTATATGATGTGGTAGGAATATTTGATAACTGTTTCCTGTCTGGGTCAAACTTTAATGTCTTGAAAAACCTTTATTTGGTGTAAATGCTATCTTTTCACTATCAAAGTGGTTGGAATAGTCGAGCGTGCTCTTGTGACTTTCAAGATTTTATTGTTTTTGTAAATTCTACAACATTTTCTGTATAGCAGTTGTATGACTCGTTGTGTGCTACACGTAAAGTACTTTCAGTTATTGCCTTTTATTATTGTAATCTTCATGGTTTAATTGAAAATAAGAACTGCTTTATAAACTGACAAAGAACTGAATTGTAATTTATACGAGAATCAAACAGACAAATGAACTACAAGGAAATGTAATTCTAACTGATATATAGACTACCAGAAAAAAAAATTAGTGGCAGACATAACCGTGAAGCATTATCGTATGTCTGCAAATCGAGGGTTGACCACACAGTTTTCGTCCTTTTTTTATTTCAAAAGTTTTGTGGTCAACTCTCGAAATAAGCATTGTTACTCCGTCTGAAATACAAAAATAAAGCCCTAATGTTACTGAAGTAATTTGGTAAAATATATTTGCGTGTATATCAGAAATTAGAAACATTTTAAATACATTAGCCCAATACATTGAAACAGCTTCCACAGTGTTGTTATGTGTGAACTATTTTAGTAAATATATGCCCAGATATTATGTTGTCTTATCTGTTCATCCGAATTATTTATCTAACGGTACAATAGGAAATAGCCTTGGCAAAGGGAAGTAATTACTGCAGAGACATGCTGAAAAAAACAAAATAAAAGTAACACTAGACAGGAATGTTTAGATTGTTTCCCTTTTCATTCGGATCTTTGAAGTTACATTGACTTTTGATATTTTCGTCATACGTAATCATATTTCAAGCGAAATATCGGAGCTTCTGGAACAGACACTTTCTTGCAGTCCAAAACATTTAACAAACAATATTGGTAATTTTGATATAAAAGACACTTGAATTAAGCAGCAACCTACATGAAATCCTAATGTTGGCTGCTTAAGACTAGTTTGAACTTTTACAATCAAGTCCACTTGCCCTGATAAATTCTATATTGCATTTAAGGTGTGAACATATAAGTCCATTAGATTGTCATGTGATGTTGAATTACTAGTATTGTAGAATTATTGTAACCAAAAATCAGGGGTTCCCTAAAATACTTTGGCTTGTTGGGACCGACAAACCTTCACCTCTTGATTACTTAATTACAGCCCCGACATGTTTTTACTCCAGGAATGTCGAGTCATATTGAAGCTACAGATTAATTTATCATTATCGTTACTGAGGTCCACCTTTGTAGTTGTTGACGGTCGCTTGTCAAACCTGTTCCGGTGTTAATATTGGAGAAGAATGCAACTACGTGCTAACTAAGTGTTACGTCATGTACTAACCATATACTAATAATAATCCTATGATTGGCCAGAAGAAATTTTAATTGACCGGGACAGAAGAAATTGGCTGAGTCAGGTCAGCTTGCTTGAGAACTATTTTTTGATTGACTGACACAATGCATTCAGCCATCCACTCATGTTCGATGGTGCTGTATTCCCATTAACACGTTTCAACACGTTTTTCAACTGACCCATCGTTATTATTTTGGCCCATGTTGGGCGGGTGCAGGCAGGCAGCGTTATAATATTACATGAAGTTTCTGTTTGTTTTTGTGGCCGTATTACAAACGCTTAACTGTGAAGAAAATTTGGTTACATAACCTAGCCACAGTTGATGCTAATTACAACTCTTATTTCTATAAAAGACAAGTCAAATGCATAATACCGTTTATTTTTTCTGATTTCTTGATAACATAAAAAGCTGAAAATATAAAATGTTAAATTTCTTATACAATTGGCCTGTCATAACTTTGAATCATTGAATTTCTGAACATTTCCATTTTTGTCCAGTACTATGAGTCCTTTCTTTGAATTAGCTACGTAAATCCTTGATCCATCTTCGTTTACAGCTAGACCCCTGATTCTAATGTTATAAGAATCTGACAGTAAATCAGAGAGCCAACTTTTTTGGAGGTCAGTAGGTCAAGGTCGCATGGTCCCATGGTCCCATGGTTCTCTGTTACTTTTTGTTTATAGCATTCCAAAATATTTTCACTAAACTGACTCAGAAGAGTCCAGAACGATTCTGGCCCATTTGGGTCTCTTCTTTTTAGCAGGTTTTGGGCGGATAGGGGCTAGGGGATGCTGGCAGTCAGCGTTATATTATTAGTTTCTGCCGTTACTTTGAAAAACATTGGGTAACATGACGTAGTCATATTTAATGTTAATAACCTATCCACTCCTTAATTGCTGTAAAAGACAAAAGTCAAATGCAGAACACCGTTTATTTTTTTATTTTTTTTTAATAACATAAAAAATGACGATATAAGATGTTCAAGTTCTATCACATTTTTCACCCATACATATATAGCATTCAGATATCATAGCAGGTGCAAATCGATCAAATATTAGCTACCCGCTTACGTATTTGGCATACACTGATATACAAACTTAAATTTTATTGTCAATATTTGGTTAATGATTGTTTGTTTATGATATTTCATTTTCTATATACATGTACATGCCAAATTATAAAGTTATTCAAATTACCATTACTGATAAGCAGCTTGGTATTCATCTGTAGAAAACTGCCAAACAAACTTCTTTTTTTGACAAGAACTTCTTTACTTGTTGGACCCGAATTATTGAGGTGTGGACTTATTTTGTACGACCCAAATTTCATTTGATAAAACAATATTTTGTATGATCCTATTTTTGTTTGATACGAGCATATTTTGTAATGCCCACACACTGTTCTTGTATACGTTCTATACAGGCTGTTTTAAAATTAGTTTAGTGATAATCAGAAGGTAGATAACTAGTACGTTTAGTTTCAAATAATCACCTTACAAATCATACCACACATTTCTACAATATAATAGGGTTATAAGTATAGTAACGTGATCCAGCATGCCGGATTTGCTCGAGTCGTGCGTCGGATCATACGAGTGCGTAGCACGAGTTTGATCCGACCTCGACGAGAGCCAATCCGGCTTATGGATCACATTACTATACTAATAACCCTTTTATTATATACCTTTTGACACTTGTCTGCGCGAATAAACTAAATTAAAATGATATTCTTAGCATAATTGAAGAAAAACCCTTTTTAGCGCGAAATATACGAAGTATGCGACGCCATTTTATTGACGTCATCGTATAAACAAATAGTAACGACCCAGTCAAAAGCGACGTTATTAACGTCATGTGCATTTTAGAGCCAATTGAATGCACTCTTACAAATTTTGCCGCGCTATTTGTATTCCACGTACATACAATACGGAATTTTTTTCTGTCAGGCCGTATTTGATGGCTGAATATAGGCTGTATTTTTGGCAAAATAATTATAGATATATAATAAATTGTATTATATCAATAAGTTGTACTCTTTGTCAACTTATAACAGCGGATTGTTTTTCGTGCAGTGTGCTAATTAATGGGTCAAGATGACAAGTGCGAAATTAAAATCGCAGATCAGATGTGAATTGTGGACATAGACGCAAAAGGTTATGTTATGTTACTTATCAAGATAAATAACTGAGGTCACTTTGATTTGAGTATTGTCGAAAAGTAAATTAAGAAATGATAACATAAATAATCACAGCTCAGTTATTCTACACGTAATTGTTAAATCTGATAAAGCCAAAAGCTGTGACATTAAATCTCGAAGCAGCCGAAACACTTATTATTTTTCACAATATAGGTTAGTATATCTGTTCACAGAACGTGACATAATCAACAGCTCTGATACTTTGCATGTCATCGTTTGCAAAATGGTTTGATCAAAGGCTCTGTCATTTTACATATAACATGTTGACAAGTAAACGGAATTTGGCAAGAGTTAAAGTTCTCTCATGTCATTTTTGTCACATATCGGTTTCCTAAACATGATATTTTCGAAAGCTCCGTTAATTTATATGTCATTAAAAAAATTCTCGCATTTTGAATGTAATGGTAGCCCTATAAGTAAACACACTTTGACATGAGAATCAAAGCTCTTTCTTTGCAATTAAAAGTAAAAGTATCCCGATTCAAATATTACTGTTGCCAACTTACGACATTATAGAAAGCTATCTTTTTAACATACTATCGTTTGTATAACCGACTTTGCTTTGTATATTCATTGGTTATTCAGTACCATTCACGGGTTTCTGTTTCTGACACAGTAGGTCGGAATTTATTTTACAACTTTACAGAATATTGTTGATAAAAATAGTGTTCTTCACTGCCAGTTGTATCTATGCCATTAATATGATATACATTTAACAACTTTAAAATCGCTACAAGGGATTTCCAGGTATTTTGTCGTAATTGCAAGTGTACTTTGGAAAATTCAAGAACATCATGCTCTTTGCATTACCTTGGTTTTATTAATACACTGATTGAAAGGATAATTTTACTTTAAAACTTCATGACCGTTATTCCAGCATTCCATTTGCGTGTCCCGTCATCATTATGAAGGACACTCACTCATCACACCAAATCATAAACTTTTATTTCATTTCCAATGCAACTGCCTACTATCATCTTGGACAATTGCTGATTGCAGAAGACTGTTTGACATCCGAATTGACCATTCAGAAACTCATCGATCTGTTTTCCGTCAGGTGTAAGTTTTAGAATGTTTCCGGAACTGCAGCCACACATAAGTACAACCCCAGTCCTAGTAAGATGAATACCTTCTACCTGCTCATTGAATTTGCGAACCACCTTTCCGTTATTGTCCAGTACAGTAAGTCCTTTCTTTGCATTAGCTACGTAAATCCTTGATCCATCCTTGTTGACACATAGACTATTGATTCTTATCTCATAAGAATCTGAAAGTAAATCAGAGGTCCAACTTTGAAGTAGTCCAGTCACTCTGAATTGCTTCATCTTTTGTCCCGATACACTGTATATATACACTGATGTATATTCATCGGAAATGTACAGATTGTCGTTAGCATAAGCCACAGCATAACAGTCAAAATCAGTTTTAGTTACATTTTTTTTGGTCATTTGTTTTCCAAGAGAAATGAACATTATTTCTTTCTCCATGTAACTCACTGCAACTTCCTGATTATTGATGGCACACACTTGACAACACATTGCAAGAATAGTATATTGATCTCGGACACAGTATGTAGATCTGTCCAGGCGTATCAGCTTATTGGTCTGAACGTTATCATCAACAAGCATTATTGTTCCATCTTCTAGTACACAGGAACAGGTAATATAACAGCCTTTTGAATCTGACTGATATTCTATAGGATATTTCTTCATTCCTTTCAGTAAATCCTTCGGTGTAATTCGCCCCAAAGATTTTAAGTTTTTCAGCATTTCCTTTAATTTCGGATCACCGGTGATAGTGATATCTTCATAATAACATGTAAGTTTCCTTTGCTTTAGGATCCCCTCAGCCTCAATAACAAATGACTGTCCCGTCTTTGTGCTAACAAATATTTGGGATGTGTTGTTGTCAGCAGCTGCTAGGTTATCTTTGGCTGACACGACATTTCTCTTGGCATCTCGAAACGTGGTTATTTCTTCCTCTATCTTGCTTATCATTTCTTCATATTTGTTTTCTATCTCAGTAACAGAGGCCTGCTCCAGATAATCAATCATTTTATCAAACTCTTTCCTTACCTGTCGGACATTTTGGATGGATTCAGCCTTTCTTTTAATAAGATGTTGTTTTTTTTGTTCACATAGTTGGACGGTTACCTTCAAAGTTTCCTCCGTGGATGTTAAAATCTCCTGGATGTTTTGAGGATTGCATGGACTTGTCATGTTTTGTACATACTCCGGTATATAGAAGATGCCCTTACATAACCTGTAATACCGTATAGATGCACTTGAATTAGAACGGGTTTGAGGAGAAAATTCTACAATATATGTACTCCGCTTCAAAAGGCTTGCATGTAGGTTATTATTAAAAAGGTACTACATAATGAGTTAAAAATATATGATATCTGTATACAAATATTTACAGATAATGACGAATCTGAAAGTGTCAGGGTGAGCTATTAGGATCGCTTACCGTCCGGCGTCTGTCTTACCTCTTTCGTCGTCCGCCGTCCTCTGAAAGAACTGGGCCGATGTTAATGAAACTTGGCAAGGATTTTCCTTGCATGAAGTTGTATCACAGTTGTTCAAATAATTCCATTCCATGCAGAACTCTGGTTGTCTTGACAACGGAAACCAAAAAAAATTAAAAATCGTCTTCTCTAAAACGGAAAGGCACAGAGCTTAGATATTTGGCATGAAGCAATGTCTAGTAAACCTCTACCAAGGATGTTCAAATTATGTCCTCCGGGTCAAAATTGACCCCGCTCGGGAGTCACTTGATTTTACATAGACTTATATAGGAAACACTATAAAAATCTACTTCTCTGAAACCAAATGGCATAGAGCTTAGATATTTAGCTTGTAGTATTGCCTAGTCGACCTTTACCAAAATTGGTCAAACATGGCCGCCGGGTCAACATTGATCCCATCTGGGGTCACTTGATTTTGGTAGGTTTAAATAGGAAAATCTTAAAAATCCTGTTATCTGAAACCACATGGCCTAAAGCTTATATATTTGGCTTGTAGCATTGCCTAGTGGACATCTACCATGATGGTTCAAGTCATGCCCGGGGGTCACTTGAATTTACATAGGCTTATATAGGAAAAACTTTTAAAATCTTCACTGAAATCACAAGGCCTGGAGCTTAAACATTTGGCATGTAACATTACATAGTTGACCACCACTAAGATTGTTAAATCATCACCCCGGTCAAAATGGACTTGATTTAACATAGGTTTATATATGGAAAATTTCAAAATGTTTCTTGTGTAGAACCACTAGGCCCAGATCTTAGATATTTGGAATATAGCATTATGTAATGGACTTCTATGAAGATTGAATCGCCAGGTCGAAATTACATTGCTATTGATAAAGCCAATGGTAGCCAGGTGAGCGATATAGGGCCATCTTGGCCCTTTTGTTCATTAATATTTCATAAAACTTGTCCTCATGTGACCGTCCTCATGTGACCGTCTACCTAAACTCTAAAGGGAAATCGAGTCATCTAAAACGTCCCTTAAGTGATTAAACACCGCGTATTAAATATGCCGACAGAGTATCCAGGTGTTGCAGTCAAAATATGTTCATCAATGTTCTCTTGGCAAGTGGCATTACATGAACGTCAGGGTCACGTGTAAGTAAATTAAAAAAAGATACATACCTGTGTCCCGAAGCCATGCACGTAGAACATCCAACCTGGTCATGATTCTGGCAGTACATGTCTACAGGCTTGAGACCATGTTTGTCGCACCTTTCTGCCAGCACCACGGGTAGTTTCTTTGCGGATCCTTTCTGAAACATTCCTTTGTCAACAATCTTGTGCCCAGTCAGTAATGGAAGGTCATCGTGGACTTTAACGCATGTCGAACAGAAGTAGTCCTGGCAGTCAGTGCAGTATTTCCTCGCCTCCGTTATTTTGCCTTTACGTTTACACACATTGCACAGAAAGTCAAATGTTTGATCAGACAGTGTGTCTGTTTCAGTCCATCCAGTCGCCATCTTGATTTCACTTGTTCACTTGTTAAGGAGAGACCATTTTGATTTTAATTTAAAACTCCAATTGTATAATGACAAGCTTTTCCGTACCTAGCATTTTACTTCTTTTCAATCTCGAACATCATAATTCAGTACCTTTTATGTTTTAAATTATCCTTAATTTCGGGTCCTATGTGATTAGCGACTTTTAAAAATGATATCTCGCTTGGATTCGTTTTGTTAAGATCTGTACTAAATTGGTTTGAAAAGTTTTTTTAACAATGAAAATCTCAACCGAGATTTTTATCTAACTATTCAGATCAGTACGTCATTCATTTAGATGAATAGTCCACAGTATTGAGAGGTTCAATATATTGTTAGTTTTAAAGTAGCTACCGTTCAAATTGACATACTTATATTTGCTTAATTAATTATTTGATACTATGTTATTTCTGATATAAGGAAAATTGAGAAATAATCCTTAGAAAATGTGTTATTATCGACTTTTCACCATTGATTTTCAAGAAGAATTTGTTTACACTATATTGAATTTGCTAGTTTATTCAACGTTTCTTTGATAACACTCTACAGGTCATTTGAGTCAAAGGTCAAGGTCACAGTGATCTGAAAGTGGAAACTATTTTCCGCTCATTATTTTGAGATTTAACTATTAACAACAGTCTCTTCACTTCATTGGATGATTGATTTAACTGAGCATATGATCCCTACTGTTTTTGAGACCGGTGGTTCAAAGGGTAAAGTCACAGCGTCCTCTTTTCCTTTCCAAAATATTTTCACAAAACTTACTCAGAACAGTCCAGTCATTCCAATAGAGCGATGTTACGATAAAGAGTAAATATCGGTACGAAATTTTTTACGTTGGTTAATTTTAAAAGTAGTGTCACTTCAATGTCTCAAACTGCATCAACATCTTTCTCAGTACCTTTTGGTAGTCCTATACCTCACATTAGAAAAGATGGGGACTAGTTTTCTAAATAAGATGGGTTAAAGCATTGCCGTCTGTCTGTTCGTCCGTGCACCTCCAGCTTATCTGGGTTTCGTTTCATTTCTCTCTCAAATTTATTCTAATGATGGATCTCTAAATTTAGCCGTGCCAAGGGAGGGGAGGGTGGACATAGGAAAAAAGGTATAACTTAAAATATCGTCAAAACCGCCTGTAGCTTAGATATTTGATATGAAGACTATATGAAATTCAAACTGACAAATGTGCTGCAAGAGAAGTTACTTCAACGTGATATATTTACTCCCCACCCACATTTTTAAATCCAGCTGATCTAATTTAATGGCACACATAACTGTGAAGCATTATCGTAAGTCTATAAAATATGAGGGTTGACCGCAAGAGTGTCGTAAGTTTTTCTTTATTTTATAAGTTACTACAGTTTTGCGGTCAATCCTAGAGATAAGCCCTGTGAGTCAGTCTGAAATGCAAAAGTAATGCCCTAATGTAGCTGAAGAAATTTGGTAAATGGTAAAATATCTCCATGTTTGCTTATATTGAAATTATTGAATGCATTTTATAGAAAACATATTTCATTCTTATGCCCCCGAAGGGTGGAATATTAGAATCGCACCGCCCGTCCGTCCGTCTGTGCATCCGCCCTTACATTTTTTCGTGTCCGGGCTGTAACTTTGTCATGTATTGAAGGATTTTAAAATAACATGGCCCAAATGTTCAGCAAATCAAGATGATGTGTCGCGTGAAAGACACACGTCTCTACCTCAAAGGTGAAGGTCACACTTAGAGTTTATAGGTAATGGAATCCTGTATATATGCATACATTTGTGTCCGGACTGTAACTTTGTTATGCATCGATCGATTTTAAAATAACTTGGCACAAATGTTCAACACATCAATACAATGTGTCGCGTGCAAGAACCACGTCCCTACCTTAAAGGTCAAGGTCACACTTAGAGTTTAAAAGTAATGGAATATTGTATGCATGGTAACTCTGTCATGCATAGAAAGATTTCAAAAGTACACGGCAAAATTGTTGAGCACATGGAGAGGACACCTCTTTCGGGGGGCATTTGTCACTTGTGAGGGACAGCTCTTGTTCTTCAGTTTAGTTTGATGAATAACCTCCCCGTTTTTCAATAGAGAAAATAGTGTTTTCAAGGATATCAAGCAGGGCTATTAATAACCTTTTGTTCAACTCTTAGATTGAGTACACATTGAGACATTTTAAAATAAATCAGCTTATTTACATTGAAACAATAGTCAATATATAAATCGTTTTGTAATGGGTGAAATATTTTAGTAAATCAATACCAAGATCTTCTGCCATATTTTCTTTTCATCTGAGTAATGCATTTAACGGTAAAATAGAAAATGACATTGGCAAAGTTGATCAAGGACATAAGTTTTTGATAGTCGCAATGGAAACTTTTCTTAAGTGTAAGCGTTTTGATGTACAGTTCTAACAATAGGTATGTCACCTGTTAATAACTGAGGGCGCTCAACCTGAAAGAAAAAGTAATTCAGTTAATTTAACAATCTTAGGACATTTTATAAATCAATCAGAATTATGGTGTCGCCTTGAGGAACTAGCTAACATATACGCTTTAAACATTTGAGGAAAATCTACGGATACTACAAAATAAAGGGAAGCAACTTCTACAGGGGAATGGTGAAAAAAAAAACAAAATAAAAGTAACACTAGACAGGAATGTTGTGATTGTTTTCCTTTTCATTGAGATTAAGTGATTTGATGGATCGTTAAAGTTATAGTAACAATTGATATTTTTGTGTACATAACCATCCTTCAAGAGAAAGGTCGGAACTAAATGTAAGAGGTACTGCTGTGCAACGTGTCATTCAAGTTTATATTACATCCAGAACATTAAACAATCAATATTGCGAGTGCCCATGGTGATCTACTGTAACCGCTTGATGTCCGTCGTCCGTCGGCATGCGTCGTCAACTATTTTCTTCAAACGACATCTCGCTGTAACCACAGAGTCAATTTCAGTCAAACTTTACAGGAAGGTTTCCTGGATGGTCCTTTCATAAACCGTTCCGCTTCACTGCACAAAATAGCTGGTAGGCCTAAAAGAGAAAAAGATGGCCATGATGGCCCTACATCGCTCACCTGAGTACCAGTGCACTAGCATAAGAAAGTTACCGGTTGCTAGGGAAAGTAACTGGTTGCTTAGGAAATCGCTGGTCAGTACTGGAAAGTCAGTGATTGCAAAACACAAATGTTGCTAGTTGTTAAGGATGTCAGTGGTTACTATAGAATTCACTGGTGGTAAGCTGATGCTAAAGGTTGCTTAAGGGGTCATTTGTTGCAAGGGAAAGTCATTAGTTGCTAGCGGAAATCATCGGTTGCTAGATGAATACATTGTTGCTAAAGAAATCAATGCTTGCTAAAGAAGTCACTTGTTGCTAGGGGAAGAAATGCTAAGGAAGTCATTGGCCGCTAGTGTAAGTATTTGTTGCTAAGGAAGTCACTGGTTGTTATAGAAGTCACTTGTTCCAAGGGGAAGTCATTTGTTGCTAGGGGAAATGACTGGTTACTAAGGACATCACTGGTTGATAAGGAAGTCAGTGGTTGCTTGATAAGTCGCTGGTTGCTTAAGGAACTTCCTGGAAGCTAGGTTTTTCCCTTAACTTTATATACAGACAAGGGACATTATTTGAACAAACTTTGAAGAGGTCCACTGGACGATGATACAGACCAACTATCTAAGCTCTATAGCCTCTACAGAGATTGTTCAAATTACGACCCCCGGGTAGGGTCTGTTTTTACCCGGGGTCATAATTTGAACAATCTGGGTAGAGGTCCACTAGGCAATGCTACATGCTAAATAGCTAAACTCTAGGCCTCGTGGTTTCAGGGAAGGAGATGTTTAATGTTTTTCCTATTTGTTGCCATGTCAATCATAGTTCTGCATGGAATGAAATTCTTTGGTAGAACTTCATGCAAGGAACATCCCTGCCAAGTTTCATCAACACTGATTAGGATTAGTAAAGAATCGAGGTGCTAGATTGTAAAATCAGAGATTGCAATTTTTGTTAAATCAAGGGCAATAACTCTTGAAGAACTAATCCGATCAAGCACATCAAATAAACTCGTCCAAGATCTAATGGGCATACACATTCTCTGTAAATATGATTAGGATCTGTGAAGAAATGAAGGTGCTAGAGTGTACACATAGTTAAATATTGCATTTTCTGTTTTATCAGGGGTCATAATTCAGGAAGTACTGATCCGATCAAGTCCATAATCAAACTCATCCGAGGTCTTGTGGCAATATATATTGTGTTCAAGTTTCAATATGATTGTTTTAAAATGAAGATGCTAGAGTGTAAACACACTAATTGTGGACGGACGGACGGACTGCTAGAATTAAAAATAGAAAAATCTCTAAACGACATCTCCTCCCAAACTACTGGGCCAATTTTTATTAAACTTCACAGGAATGCTCCTTCTAAATTGCTCAACCGTTCCGCTCTGTTGCACCAAATGGCCGCTAGAGCTAAAAAAATAAATTCCTTAATACGACATCTCCTCTCAATCCAGTTGACAAATTTTAGTCAAAATTCACAGAAATAATTCTTTGATGGTCCTTTTTAAAAGATTGCCGTTCCGCCCCACTGCACAGAACCAATTTTTATTGTAAAATAGAAAATCCTCTTGCGTAATACTGTAAGTTGTAGAGCTAAGATATTTGTTATGTAGTATTGTCAATTGGACCTCTAATAAGATTGTTCAAATTATTCTGAACACTTTCTTTTTTTAAAGCTACATTAATTAAATTTCAAGAATGTGTGCAATGGCAATCAGGTGAGCGATATAGGGCCACCATTGTCCTCTTGTTTATATAAAAAGCACTTGTATTGGGCAGTCACCTACATGACATATCAAGGCTCGCTGCTGAAAACTAGTTTGAACTTTTTCAATCAAGTCCACCTCTCTCCATATAAATACGTTTGCATTTACATGTACGTAGGGAACATAGTAGAGAGTTAGATGCTCAGGAGATGCTGAATTATTTTAGAAATAATAACAGAAAACAAGGGTTTCTTTGAAGTATTTTGGCTTACTGGGACCGACGAACTTTCACAGAAAACTTAATGCAGCCATATGCTTATTGCAACTATATGTGTTGGACCAGAGAATGATGAGTCTTATCAGAGCTCTAGATTAATTTACATTTCCGCAATGTGCACTGTTGGCTGCCACTTGTCAAACCTGTTCCATAGTTAATATAGGAGAATGAAACCACGCGCTAACCATGTGTTAAAGTGACATTATGCACAATTTTTAAAAGTAAAATTCCAGCTGAAATAGGTGTGTGTTGAAAGGATAGAGGAAATAATAACTTTTAACCCAATGCAACAAACTTTTCCTGCTACCAGTACGAAATAATAACTTTCCAAATATTACTTTTCCTATTTTGACTGGGAGAGTCAATTTAAGAAATAAACAAATGCATGCGGAGTTGCTTCCCTTTCACTGCTGAACAACACAAATAACACAAGGGAGATCACTGCCAAGGAAGGAATTATTATTTCATTAGTCCATTTTTTTTAATTTCTAAAGCACCAACTTCAAGTAGTAATGCGACATGATCATTAGTTTAACACATTTAAATGCACAGCAACTTAAAATTACTTTTATAAAACTGTCACGAAAAATATACTTTGTGCAGTAAGATGAACATAATGTCACTTTAAGGCATGTACTAACCATATACTTATGATAATCCTATGATTGGCCAGAATAAATTTTAATTGACCGGGACAGAAGAACTTGGCTGAGTCAATTGTCCAACTGTAGACCAGCTTGAAAACTTTCTGTTTTGGTTGACTGACTCTGATGGTGCTGTATTGCTTTTTTTAACATTTTAAATACGTTTTTCAACTGACACATTTCGTTAATATTTTGGCATGTGTTTGGTGGGTAGGCGATAGGGGGTGCAGACATGCAGCATTGTAATTTTTGTGTCTGTTTTTGTTTTGTAGCCGTATTACAAACACGTAACTTTGAAGAAAATTTGGTAACATAACCTAGCCACAGTTGATGTTAATTATAACTGTAATTGCTATAAAAGACAAGTCAAATTGCAGAACAACGTTCATTTTTCTGATTTTTGGATAACATAGAAATATGAAAATATACGATATACAAGTTCTAACACATATATCAACCAAACATTTATTATTCAACTTTACATTATTACACACTGTATTAGATCAATTGCACACATGATATGAAACAGGTAGAGCTAATACAAAGAATAACTGAGCCAATATGAGAAAAGCAGGGTCAATATGAGTAAACAGGGCCAATATGGAGTTCAAGCATTCTGATTGGTTTAAAAGAGAGGGCCAATACGGAGAAGTCACTTCCGTTAGATTTTTAAACGACGCCATTTTGTTTTTAGACTCCTGCTGATATCTTATTTTACTAAGTTAAATACAAATAAAATTGTTGTTGTTACAAGAACATTTATATTCTTGTTTTTTAGCCAATATTGTAAAGTTGAATAATAAAATTATCATTAATCAAGTAATTTCATATTGACCTTGGTATTTGTCCTCGGGGATTCGTATTGGCCCTCGACCTTGGGCCAATACGACCACCCTCGGACAAATAACAAGGCTAATATGAAATCACTTGATTAATAACATCATAATATAGCATGCAGATATCATATTAGGTGCAAATCTGTATCAAATATAAGATACACGCTTACCTATTTTGCATACACTGCTACACAAATTTAAATTTTAATGTCAAAAGTTGCAATGAAAAATGTGACAGTAGTTACAAATGAAAGCATGCATTTACAAATGCATAATTCTTACTTTAATGCGTACATATAAATTGAATTGGTTAATATTGTTTTGTTTGAAATAGTTCGTTTTCTTATTGTATATGCCAAACTATAAAAATATTCAAATTACCACTTATAAGCAGCTTGGTATTTACCTGTAGCAAACAGTCAATCAAACTTATTTTCTTGACAAGAACTTCTTTACTTGTAGCACCCGAATTTTTTAGGTGTGGACGTATTTCGTACGACCCAAATTTAATTTGATAGGAGAACATTTTGTAGGATCTAAATTTCGTTTGTTACCATTATTTATTGTAATGGCTGCACACTTTTATTGTCTAGGCTCTATACAGGCTGTTTTAAATTAGTTCAATTGTAATCAGAAGGCAAATAACTAGTACGTTTAATTTAAAATAATCACCTTACAAATCATAACACATATTCGTACAATATATTGTATTATCTCAGCAAGTTGTACTCTTTGTCAACTTTAAATCAGCAGATTGGTTTTCGTACATCGGGCCAACTATTATTCAAATGCGGAATTAAAATCCCAGCTCAGATAAAATTGTTGGCATATTAGAAAACAGTAATTTGATTGTGATACATTGTTATGTTGCTTATCAAGATATATAACTGAGGTCACTTTGATATTGAATATTGTCAGCAGGTAAGTTAACAAATGATAACATAAATATAATCACCCCTCAATTAATTTACACGTCAACGTTTGGATATCAGTCAATAAAATATGACATAACAAAGAGTTGTGACGTTAAATCTCTGAGCAGCCAAACACTTGTTATTTGTTTCAGTATAGGTTGGTATATCTGTTCACAGAACGTGACATAATCAACAGCTCTGCAACTTTGCATGTCATTGTTTGATTATAAAAAAAACGTTCTCTCGTGTCATCCTTGCTATATAGGTATCCTAAACATGACATTTTCGAAAGCTCCGTTAATTCATGTGTCATTGAAATCAAATTCTCGCATTTTGAATGTTGTTTTAGCAATATAATTAAACAATTTTTGACATGAAAATCAAAGCTCTCTTTTTTAAGTTAAATTTAAAGTAAAAGTTTCAAATGTCACTGTTGCCAACTTTGACATTATAGAAAATCTCTTGTTTCACCGAGTTGGCACCAAAAGTGATATTTTAACTAGTTGCGCAGCAATGAGTGAAAATAAGTACTTTTGGTGTCTCAAACTCTACATGTGTTCAGTTTATTCCAATAAAATGCCGAAAATCGCTGAAATGTAACCAGAAACAATACCAAACATGACGTCATTTTCACGACGTCATCGTCGTATGGTTTCCGGCACTCATTACGCTTTAATGTTACACTTTAAGGAAGTGAAGCGGATACTAATAACAGTTTAGTCAGCTCTTAGATAGTGTACACATTGAGATATTTCAAAACCAAAAGCCCAATACATTTGAAACGACTGTCAGTGTGAAAAAGTATATTTCTTTCTCAGTGTTGTTATGTGTGAAAGATATTCTATTGTTTCTCTGTTGAATAATGATAGGAAATGGCCCTGGCAAACCTGATCATGGACATAAACTGTTGATTGGTCGCAATGGAAACATTTCATAAGCGTCAGTTCTAATTCTTCCCAGAACAATGGTTATGTAAAATATTCGCCTGTAAATAATCGAAAGCCCTAATCCATAAAGAAAAAGTAATTGAAATAATGTGTAGAATCATGCAATGGCACAAGATGACAATTTATTACTCAATCAAATCTCCCTCAGTTTCTTTAAACGCTTGAAACATCATAGGAAAATATTAATTTTCATAACAATGTAAAGGGAAGCAACTGTTGCAGGTTAATGATATAAAAATGAAAGTAGCACTGATTGAAGTTATTGTTTGCCTTTACTTAGAGATGGAACAGACGTAAATATATTTGTTATACGCAATCGTCTTCAAGAGAAAGGTCGGACTACTTAAGACTGATTTTATTTTATATGACAAAGTCCACCTGTCTCAATAAAAATACTTATACATTTGACAGTAATGAAAATATTATGATTAAGGTATGCTGAATTACTGCACATTCGAATTCCGTTCGATATTTTGATTTGTTGGCACCGACAAAACGCTAGTTACGGGCATGTGTTAATAGCACCGACATGCTTTGTTACCAGGAATGACGAGTCATATCAGATTACCACATTAATAGAACATTCTGTAACTAAGCTTCACCCCCGTTTGTCGTACCTGTGATAATATTTGATCATGCAATGAACTAGTGTTTGCCTACACAAAATAATCATATTAGTGGCCAGAATTAATTAAGTTCACAGATGCAGAATAGTAAAAGTAAACACTGACTAGTTGCAGGTCAGCTCAAGGATTATTGTTTTGGTTGACGGACAAAATGCATGCGGGTGTATACAGTTACCTATCCAATAATGTTCGCTGGATTGACATTAACACTTTTATACAGGTTTGTCAGTTGACAATTTTGTTACTTTTATGATTACATGGTAACGCGAAGAGATGAAGATGTAAGCTTAGAAATTCTAACACACATGTCGTACAAATAATAAAGCTGATGAAAAACAATATTACATACATGTACAAAATTATGCTGTAGCAAGATGAAAAGTTTAAAGGAAAGCATAAAATCACATCTTAATTCTTTTGAAATTCCTTTTTTTTAAATTTCCAGTAATATTTAATTCTTTTCTTCTAAGATTGAACATCTGGTTTCATGAAATAATATATAACATCGTATTGATTCTAAGATATTTTCAGGTTTGAAATCAAACGTTTTGAAGTAACAAACTCACTTTTGGAAAGTTGTAACATCTTAAATGAATAGAACAGTATCTTGTGTCACTATCACGCATTTATAAAAAGAATACTCTAATTTCTCATAGAATTGTAGGCAAAAGATCAGTAAACTTGACATAATCAAAAGCTCAGTTTAAAAAGGGGAAAAACAATATTTGACTCTGCTAACGTAAATTCTGTCATTTTACATTGTAATGATTTGGATATAATATTATATACAAAGAAATTTTGGAGTGACTTATCTAATAAAGCTTTATCATGACAATACCGTCAAATAGAACTAGGGAAGAAGAATGTAATTTATAACTTCAAGTAGAAAACGGCAAATTGGTGAATAATTATGTACATGCTATTCTGATATTTCTCCAAATGCCATCTTTACAGTACAACTAATAAAGACCTACTCATTGTGTAGCTTATCTTTTCACTCTCTCTCTTTCTTTTCAATGTGTGAAAAGGCTGCTTAGGTTGACATGACTATTCTGAAAACAAGTGAACCTTTTTACTGGCTTAATGTTACAAAGTAACAGTTAAAACTGTTTATTGTTAGTGCAGTCGTTATTGTAATGGTTTTTGACTCATCACACTAAATCATAAACATTTATATCATTCGCGAAATTTGTTCCCACTATCATCTTAGACATTTGCTGATCACAACAGACTGTCTGACATCGACATACGCCCTTGAGGACCTTATCTATCAGCCATCCATTAGGTGTAAGCTGTAGAACGGTAGAAGATCCACTGACAACAAGCACAGCCCCAGTACTAGTACAATGAACATCATTGGCAAGCTGTGACGACTGTTTGAATTCCCGAACCATCTTTCCATTATTGTCCAGTACAAGCAGTGCTTTCCCTGAACTAGCTACGTAAATCCTTGATCCATCCTCGTTTACAGCCAGACCCCTGATGCATGTGTCATAAGAATCGGACAGTAAATCAGATATCCAACTTTGTGCTAGTCTACTCACTCCGAAATGCTTCAGCTTTTGTCCCGTTAGACTGTATATATACACTGATGTATTCTGATCAGAAATGTACAGATTGTTGTTAGCATAAGCTAGAGCATAACAGCCAAAGTCAGTTTTAGTTACTGATTTTTGTGTCATTTGATTTCCAAGAGAAATGAATATTATTTCTTTCCTCATGTAGCTCACTGCAACTTCCTGATTATTGATGGAACACACCTGAAAAGGACCCCCTGGTAGATTATAGTGATCTCGGACACGGTATGTAGATCTGTCCAGACGTTTCAGCTTCTTGTTGTTTTTATCAGCAAGCATTACTGTTCCATCCTCTAGTACACAGGAACTGATAATGCGACACTTAGCTGAATCTGACTGATCGTTTACAGGATATGTCTTCATTCCTCTAAGCAAAGCTTTTGAGGTTACTTGCCCCAATGCTTCTAATTTTTCCAGCATTTCTTTTAATACTTTATCAGTGGAGAAACGGATATCTTCATAGTGGCATGTGAGTTTCTTTTCATGTAAGACTCCCTCAGCCTCTAAAGCAACTGACTGCCCTATCTTTGTGCTAACGAAGATTTGGGATATGTTTTTGCCAGCAGCTGCTAGCTTATCTTGAGCTGAAATGACGTTTCTCCTTGCATCCCGAGAAGCGTTTATTTCTTCCTCTATGATTCTAACCATTTCTTCATATTTGTTTTCTATCTCAGCAACAGAGGTCTGCTCCAGTTCATCAAGCCTTTCACCGATATCCTTCCTTACCTGTCTGACAGTTTGTATGGATTCAGCTTTTCTTTTTAGCAGACGCTGTTTTTCTTGTTCACAGTGTTGGACGGTTACCTTCAAAGTTTCCCCAGTGGATGCTAGTTTCCTCTGGATCTCTTGGGCATTGCATGTACTTGCCATGTTTTGTACATAATCAGGTATATAGAAGATGTCCTTACATAACCTGTAATATCGTATAGATGCATGTGGATCAGAACGGGTTTGAGGAAAAAAAATCATGCCACAATATATATACTCAATTTCAAAGGCTTGCAGGTAGATTTTATTTAAATTGTAAAAAAGATACGAAGTACTATATAATTTATTTTTAGAAATATATTTTTGTATAGAAAATACAGTTCATAATGTACATTGCTCATTTCAATATTATGAACTGTTTTGCAACAAATACAGAGACATAGCAGAACAAAAGCAAAGTTGCACGCCAATTTCTAAAAATAAATCCTTCGAGATCATTGGTCAATTTTTGAAATTATTTCATAAAACTGGTCTTCACATGAACCTCTACCTAAAATGTTCAAGAGATATTGGTTCACGAAAATCTTTCCTTAAGTGAATTTACACCGTGAATTACACATGCCGACACAGTAAGTTTGAAGGTATCCAGATAAGGTAGCAAATGAGGTGACAGTAAAATCAGTGCAACAAAGTTAATTCAAGAAATAACATACCTGTGTCCTGCAGCCATGCACGTAGGACAGCCAATCTGATCATGATTCTGGCAGTACATGTCTACAGGCTTGAGACAATGATTGTTACATCTTTCTGTTGGCACCATGGGAAGTTTCTGTCCGGACTCATTCAGAAACGTTCCTTTATCAACAATGTTGTGTCCAGTCAGTAATGGAACATCATCGTGAACTTTCACGCATGTCAAACAGTAATAGTCCTGGCAATCAGTACAGTATTTCTTCGCCTCTGTATTTTTGCCTCTACGCTTACACACATTGCAGAGAAAATCAAATGTTTGATCAGACAATGTGTCTGTATCAGTCCCCTCAGTTGCCATTTTGTTTAACGTATTCACTTATTAATGAAGGTCCATGCTAAAATCAATTTAAAATCAGATAATATAATGACATCCTTTTTCAGATCTATAATTTAACTCCTGTTTATATTGAACATCATAGTTAGTATATTTTATCTCTTAAATCATCCAATCTCTCAGAACATATGATAGTATCAAGTTTTGTATAGTACATGTAGCTGGGTTTAGTTCATTTCGTTCAGATCTGATATGTATTCAGTTATATTTACCCTGTCAAATGATGACTTAGATATAAATTTAGGTATGAGATGGGTAAACAGTTTTACATATAAGGTTTTCAGCTGGTGAGTCTTCACCATTTCCCCCTTGTTGAAATAAATCGCGTTTTGCAGAATCAACTTAGTTGAACACAAAATAACACTATGTTTTATATGTAATACGTTGACTTATGTCATTTATTTTTAGCTGAAGGAGACTACCCTTTACCGCTGGTCACTTTTATTGGTATTTAACCGAAACATACATTTGCTTAAAAATACCAAATACCGGTTTGTCACTTATACATTGCTTGCAGACTTCCTTCTCTATTTCATTCATATTCTATCACTCCGAGTTTTATGCATTTTTTATTCAAGCCAATCAGCAATCAGATATTTAGTGTAGGCCCACAAGTAGCCTAGTTCCGAGGTCAACCTATTAACTGCTGTATTGGTACCTTATAAGGTCTTATTACTAAATTTATGACAACTGGTTCACCAAAGGGTAGCAAAACATCATGTCGCCAGATCTTTCACAGTTACAATGCTGTCACATGAAATTTGTCAAACCATTAAAAAACAACATGCCTATTACAACGAGGGCAAACTTCATTAGACCCGTTTTTGCATATCAAAGAATTGATATAACAATAAACCTTATGCATTATCAGGATATACGTCATTTAATGGGCTTGCTTTTGTCCCCAATTAATATTTTTTGCACTTGAAAATGATGTGAATAACAAAAAGGTTAAATGTTTAAAAACCTATGTCGATGATAAAAAAAGATTACAATGCGGTTTCTGTATGAAAGTAAACCATTGCATAAACTAATTATTTTTGGATATTTCGTCAAATTGATTCTGGACCCATATACACAGTATATACTGTAGTGAACTCAGAAGGGAACCTATAGTAAGCTTTAAACCTTACTGTACTGTATTGTAAATATAAAAACCGTCCAGCATTAATCGCCTGTTCTGCTAATCCGATTAGTCTTAAATGGAAATTGTTTTCCGGGTAGAAGATGACCCCTTGATTGTCAAAAGGATTTTAAATTTTGCATGCCATTGAATGCTACCTGTTGCAAATTTGCCTAGTTACCGCTTTTCCCCTTGATAGGGTAAATAGTTACATAGTTTGTATCGTTTGCTAATGTTTGATTATATTTTTTGGTATTTGTAACTAAGTATGATATTCTAACCTATAAACACGTATGTTACTGCAATGATTTGGTAACTCAGCCTACTATATCTTTGCTTATATACCTGAATTATTGTACTGCTATTTATAAGGTCTAAACCTTAATGCCGAAGCTTGTCTTCAATTGTTTGACCCGAATAATTTTCCCCTTTCCTTCAATGCATGAAAACTTGAATGCTACATTGTCAATTAAAGGAAAAGGGGATACTAATTACCATTTTGATTACCTTTTGTATTGTACGCATAGCCATTATTTAAATATATTTGCATGCAAAATTTGATACAACGGTCAGCTATGAAACAGATCTCTTCCTTAGTAAGCTGTTCCCCTTGAATGGGTAAATAGTTACAATAACTTTTTACATTATATAATGTATTTTGTTTGCTAATGTTGAATAATATTATTAAGGAAATGACATTGGGATAGCTGATTAACCATTTCTTACAATTTTGATTGGTACGCAATTGAGACTATTTAAAGTATAAGCCCAAACTTTAAAACAGTAATTTGAAAAATTAGAATCTTGCAATGACACTAAATGAAATGTGTGAAATATTTCAGTAAATCAATACCCAGATATTCTATTGCTTTTTTCTCTCTGTTGAATAATGCTAGGAAATGGGCAAGATAAAGCTGATCATGAAAATTGTTGATCGGGCGCAATGGAAACTTTGCATAATGTCATTTCTAACTCTTCCCAGGAACGATGAATATGTAAACTGTTCGCCTGTAACTAACCGAGGGCCCGAAATCTTAAAGAAAAAGTAATTGACATAAGTTTTTTTAATCTTGCAATGGCACTAAATGACAATGTATTACTTAACCAATATAACGATGCTTCTCTGAGGAAATGACATTTTAAACGTCAAAGGAAATTTTTTTTTTCATTAAAATGTAAAGGGAAGCAACTGCTGGAGAGGTTAATGAAATAAAAATGAAAGAAGCACTGGTAATAATTAAGTGATTGTTTCCCTTTACTTAGAGTCTGAATGATTTTGGTGAATCTTTGAAGGTATTTAAACATTTAATATATTTGTCATACGTACTCGTCCTTCAAGAGAAAGGTCTGAACTACATGGAAGAGGCACTGCCCTGCAGTGTTTCATACAAATACATAATATCTAGAACATTAAACAACCAGAATTGATGTACCGGTATCCCAAGCTTTTAGGATGGATGATTGTCAGTCGTCCGTCAACATTTTGCTTCAAAAGACATCTTTTGGCACCGACAAACCTACACTTGGTGAAGTTTATTACCGGTATGTGTTAACAGAACCGACATGCTATGTTACCAGGAATGACGAGTCATATCAAGAACCAGATTAGTTGACCGTTCTGCAAGTAAGCCCCACCTTTGTATCATTAAGCCATGTCTTGTCCATGTATTAGTGTTGCTTACATACAATAATCTTATCAATGGCCAAACTAATTTTAGTTGACAGCTGCAGAACAACTGACTTAGTTGCAGGACTATTGTTTTGGCTCACTGACAAAATGCATGCGGCTGTATACAATTTCTCATCCAATCATGTTCGCTTGATTGCCAGTTACATTTTAAAACAGGTTTTTCAACTGACAATTTTTGTTATCATTTGAAAAATGTTGGACAGGTAAGAGAACGCAGGAAGCAGACAGGCTTCGTTACTTTTGTTTCCGTTTCAGTTTTGAGATATATTACAAACGCAAAACTTTGAAGTAAATTGGATTTTATGACCTACCCTTATTTGTTGTTGAACGTCTTCCTGTACATGTTTTATTGCTATAAAACAGTGCAAGTCAAGGTAGAATATCGTTTATTTCTCTTATTACATGGTAACATGAAGAGATGAAGATGTAAGCTGTAGAAGTTCTAACACACATGTCATTCAAGCATACATAGTACACAGATACAAAGCAGATGAAAAACAATATTACATATATGTACTAATATTGTACCAAGATTAATTAATAAAATTCTAAATAAATTAATTCTAAGATATTTTCATGTTTGAAATCAAACGTGTATCAGAGGAAACAAAGTTATAACATCTCAAATGAATACAACAGTATCATGTGTCATTATCACGAATTTACAAATAAGAATTCTCTAGTTTCTCAAAGAATTGTAGGCTTAAGATAAGCAAACTTAACACAATCAAAATCTCTGTCATATTAAATTCAATGTTTAGATAGTAGTAGAGAAAATACTTGACTCTAATAACACATATTATGTCATTGTACGTTGTAATGGTTTGCATATAGTTTAACAAACTCATTATTTGCGAAACATAATCAACAGGTCAGTATTTTTATATGTCAGTATTGGAATAAATGTAAACAAATTATTAGACACAGATAATCAAAAGATGCGCGAGAAACAAACTCTCTGATTTGACAGTAAAACTTGCATGCAAATATACATAAGGTAGCAAAAAAAAGAACACATTTCTGCATTGAAATGTATGTAAACAAAACTGTTATAGGAAACAGAATTATCCAGAATTTACTGAGCATTTCTGGAATGCAAGCAAGCATTATATACCAAAGAAAACAAAATCACTCTGATTGACAAAATATTTTAGTATGCGATTGAATATGGAATTCGGATGAAATACGAAAACTACACGTTCAAGCATCAAGTCTCATTCTAACTAACATGACAAAATGCTTGAAAATAAGAAACGTAATGTTTAGTTAATTAATTCCATATAAGACAGTTTTATTTGAATCAAAGATATGTTCAGTACGTTTCCGTACCTGACTGATGAACGTTCAGCTGTGTTTAAACATAGTGTTCCATTAGCCCTTACCCTGATGTAAGCAAAATATTCTGCCTTAGCGTCAAGTGTAGATTATGATCAGCCGGCATCTGGGCGCAGTCTGGTCATGATCTTCGCCGTTTTCTGCTCAGTCAGTAAAAGTTTTTATACCATTCCTTTGAACTACAATTGGTATTATCGAAATTCAATAACTGACAGGTCCAATTTAGAAATATAACGAGGTAATGGGTAGGTAAGTTTTTAGAAAGTAACCAAGTTTCGTTATTTAATCATGATTCATTTTGTAAAACTTTGCTAATAACCTGCAATCTATATATGTTATTGTGTACAGTGCATTATAGGTGTTATTGTGGTGTTTACGCATGAAAAAGAATAAATAAAGTAAAAAGGAAACAGTGAAATTTAGTAACATAAAATAACTTCTATGAATAAGTTGTTAATTGGTATGCAGGAAAATGTTAAATCAGCTCTCCATTTTATTATTGAATATGCTAGACGTGATTTTCTGAGATTTCTGACTTTTCCATTTGTCTTTACAGTACAAGTAATAAAAACGTGGTAATTTTCCATGTATACAAAAGGCTGCTTAGATTGACAGGACTACTTTGAGATCAATTGAATCAATTTTTTTCTGGCTTAATGTAAGAACGTAACAGTTCAAACTGTTTATTGTAATTGCTGTCGTTGTGATAGTCACTCGTCACACTAAATCATAAACGTTTATATCATTTGCAAAATTTGTGCAAATTATCATCTTAGACATTTGCCGATTACAACAGACTGTCCGGCATCTGTCTACACCCTTGAGTACCTCACCTATCTGTTCTCCGTCAGGTGTAAACTTTATAATATTGCCAGAATTGCAATCACACACCAGCACAGTCCCAGTCCTAGTAAGATGAACATCTTCTGCCTGCTCGTTGAATTTCTGAACCACCTTTCCATTATTGTCCAGTACAATCAGTCCTTTCTTTGCATTAGCTACGTAAATCCTTGATCCATCCTCGTTTACAGCTAGACCCCTGATGCTTATGTCAATAGAATCTGAAAGTAAATCAGAGGTCCAACTTTTTACAAGTCCGGTCACTGTGAGCTGCTTGAGCTTTTGTCCCGATACACTGTATATATACACTGATGTATATTGATCGGAAATGTACAGATTGTCATTGGCATAAGCCAGAGCACAACAGTCAAAATCGGTTTTAGTTACTGAATTTTGTGTCATTTGATGTCTAAGAAAAATGAACATTATTTCTTTCTCCATGTAACTCACTGCAACTTCATGATTGTTGATGGCACAAACTTGCCACAAACACCCAGGAAGATTATAGTGATCTCGAACACGGTATGTAGTTCTGTCTAGACGTTTCAGCTTCTTGTTGAAGTGATCAGCAAGTATGATAGTTCCATCTTCTAGTACACAGGAACTGACAATATTACATGTGTTTGAATCTGATTCATCTAATATAGAATATTTCTCCATTCCTTTAAGTAAAACTCTTGGTGTAACTTGCCCCAAAGATTGTAACTTTTCGAGCATTTCCTTTAATTTCAGATCACCTGTGACAGTGATTTCTTCATAGTAGCATGTGATTTTCTTGTTCTTTAGGATCCCCTCAGCCTCCATAACAAATGACTGTCCCGTCTTTGTGTTAACGAACATTTGGGATGCGTTGTTGCCAGCAGCGGCTAGCTTATCTTTGGTCGACACGACATTTCTCTTGGCATTCTGAAACATGATTATTTCTTCCTCTATCTTGCTTATCATTTCTTGATATTTGTTTTCTATCTCAGCAGCAGAGGCCTTCTCCAATTCATCAAGCATTTTATCAAACTCCTTCCTTACCTGTCGGACATTTTGGATGGATTCAGCCTTTCTTTTAATTAGATGTTGCTTTTCTTGTTCACAAAGTTGGACGGTTACCTTCAAAGTTTCCTCCGTGGATGCTAGTATCTTCTGGATGTCTTGAGGATTACATGCACTTGTCATGTTTTGTACATACTCTGGTATATAGAAGTGGTCCTTACAAAACCTGTAAAACCATATAGATGCATTTGAATTAGAACGGGTTTAGAAAATTCCACGCCACAGTATGTAGGCTTGTACGTAGGTTTTTATTAAAAAAGCTAAAATTACTATATGATTATTTAGAAATAGTTTATGAGTAATCTTATGTGCATTGCTGATTTCAAAATTTGAAATGTTTTGCAACAAATAAAGAGACATAGAGCAAAACAAATTTGCAATTCTATTGTTTAAAAAAAGAATTATCCTCTGACAGCATTGGTCAATTTCTGACATTATTTTATAAAACTGGTCCTCATATGACCTTCTACCTAAAATGTTCAAGGGATATTGATTCACCTAAAACTTTCATTAAGTGATTCAACAACAACAGCAACAACAACAACAACAACAACAACAACAACAACACACACCCCATAATAATAATAATAATAATAATAATAATAATAATAATAATAATAATTATAGTAATAATAATGATATTCTCAAAAGTTAAAACTCATTATACAAATACATTGAAGGCAAAATGTATATTTATATTTACAATGAGGTCTCTATATATAACAAAGTAACAAAATTAATGATACAAAATGCATTACCGACTTTATATCGGTCATAAATAAAGAGCAAATACCTGCGTTTTACAATGTGCTGTAATTATTCATCAGCTATAGTTTGTAATGATAATTAAAAGCATTTAAAGAGACTGAATTTCTGGTGACTTCTGGTATGGAATTCAATGTCTGCATAGCAACGATTTTAAATCTTCTACTGTTAGCCATATGATTCTTTAAACATAGCAGTTGAAGGTGTAGAATACGGTTTTGGTAAGATTCACCTAGCAATACTTTTTTGAAATACTGACGTTTTGAGGATTGCATGCCCTTGCCATGTTTTGTTCATAATCTGGTATAAAGATGTCCTTACATAACCTGCTTTACCGTATAGATGCATTTGAATTAGAACGACTTTGAGGAGAAAATTCCATGCCACAGTATGTGTATTAAGTTTCAATAGACTTGCACGTAGGTTTTAATAGAAAAAGATAACAGTACTATATGATTATTAAGAGTAGAAGATAAAACACAGTCCATGAGTTAATTAAATCATTATTTGCCAACCGGTTTCGCTTTTTCTGCTCATCAGGGCAAATACGGCGAGTTATTAAATTATTTCGTAAATAAAAAAAGTACATGATATGAATATAATTTTTCTTTTTTTGCTGTCCTGAGAATCTCACCCATTGACCTCCTATAAATAATTATCCTATTAGCAACATTACTTTTTACAAAACAAACACAGATTATGGTGATTTTAAATTTTCCACTTTGCGAATGATTTGTTTTTTGGAAATAATTAAAAATGTTATATAAACCATGCTTTACTGTGTATATTGTCATGATTTTCCCCTTAACATAATGTACAGCTTTTGTTTATATATCAAAGTTTACGGTGTATACGGGCCTGTACGTGTGTATAAAGTATTGAATCAGATGTCGCCGTCATATATACATGTCCAAGATTTTGATATTTTGCAAAAATGATAAACATAATCTGTGATCTCTGTGCACAACGATCTTGTTTTACAAAAATTGCTTCGAACAAATCATTATAAAAATTCATTTTCGTATTTTATTATGAACGTTTGGAATGATATTCCGTTTGATATTAGAGGAATGGCTGAATTAAAAACATTTGAATACAATTACAAGTCAAAAGAAAGTTTTAACAATTTCAACAACTATTGTGAATGTGTGTAGTATACATAACTTTGCCAAACAGATATACTATTTGAAAAATAATATAGTTCGATTGAAATATATAACTGGAAAATCGTATTTTGTTTCATATTTCTTTACTGACGGTATGTTGTTGTGGTTGTATTTTTATTCTTTACATTGCTGAAGGCCATATGAAATTAAGATGTATTTTGATTTACATGCAAATTCTTGTATGTCTGGTATGTAACCTTCATTAAATAAAGATTTTATTATTATTTATATATACATTTTTTTATTATTATCATTATTATAAATATGCCGACAGAGTGGGGTTAAAAGTATCTAGGTGCGGTAATAAAACTAATGTGAATAATATAGGACCATCATGTGATGTCACAGGAACGTCAGGGCAACAGATAAATTCAAGATATTATATACCTGTGTCCAGCAGCCATGCACGTAGAACATCCAACCTGGTCATGATTCTGGCAGTACATGTCTACAGGTTTGAGACCATGTTTTTCACACCTTTCTGCCGGCACCACGGGAAGTTTCTTTGCGGGTCCTTCTTGAAACATTCCCCTGTCAACAATATTGTGCCCAGTCAGTAATGGAACATCATCGTGGAGTTTAACACATGTTAAACAGTAGTAGTCATAACAATCCGTACAGTATTTCTTCGCCTCCGTAGTTTTGCCTTTACGTGTACACACATTGCAGAGAAAATCAAATGTTTGATCAGACAGTGTGTCTGTATCAGTCCCTCCAGTCGCCATTTTGTTTTAACTTGTTCACTTGTTAACGAAGGTACATTTTAATTTCAATCTAAAAATCCAATTATATAATGACATCCCTTTAAAGACCTATAATTTTACTTCCTTTAATCTAGAACATCATAATTCAGTAAATTTTATGTTTTAAATTATCCTGTAATGCAGGACATACGTGATATCGATTTTTAAAAATGAGGTACGTTTTGTTAAGATCTGTATTTTTTGGGTTATAAACATTTCAAGTCTCACCTGATATATTTAGCTTACAATTCAGATCAGTACGTCATTCATTTGAATAAATAGTCCACGGTATTGAGAGATCCAATATATTGTTAGTTTTAAAGTAATATAACCCATCAAAATTGTCGTACTATTTTATGATATATTCTAACACGACCCGCATAATTTCCTATATAAACATATAGGAAATCAACTTGTATTTTATTACACGATAAAATATAGATGGCTGTTTCAATTTCCTCCCTCCGAATAGTCTTTACCTACTTTTCCAATATACGGCGTTCATATACATTAATTCGGTAGTAAACGGTAGCAATACAATAAATGAAAACATTTAGAAATATGCAAGTAAAATAATCAGCCTTTACAGATCTTGGGAATTTCACTGAACGCTCATCATCATCTTCCTTTCTAGTTAAGAAGTACCAATTTCAGGGTTATGAATGAAAACAATGTCACGTGATTTCCACTATGAATGAACGTAAACGTTGTAGTAATTTTGACCTATATCTATTGTATCTACTTCCTGCTCGTCTGCAAACCTTACAGCAAATAAAAAATACTTATCTATTAATGTTTTAAAATGGCTTAGTATAAATCTGGCGCAATATGCACTGTCAGAGGTTCAAAAGATGATAGGCAAGTAATAGGGACACAGTTTGATGGACTTGTCATAAAATATGTTGTTCAATCGAGGAATTCTGGTGAAGTAAAATTTGAAGTAAAAAGTGTTTTCAATTTTGAAGTGTTTGAGAAATACACTTCAACATACCAAGACATCAATGATTTCTTTAAAAGTGTCACTGGGATTGGTGAGAATTTGGACTTTCTTGGCGACGACACTGATGACACAGAAATATCAGCAATAAATTCTGCAATAACTGGTCTAGAGTAAACCAATGATGATCTTGAATCAAAAGACCAAATCATACAGCAGCCAACCAAACAGTTCAACACTGTATCTTACATAGACATTACAAACTTAGATCTCAGAATACCGAGATGACTACTGATAGTAGCACTAAATGGGCAGTTGGATTATTGAAAGGTATGAATCAACTTGACCTATAGTATTAATGATGCCTACTGAGTACTGTAAGTATCAAACAAAATTTTTGCAATGAAAAATGAATGACACTGTAGGAGAAATATTGCCACAATAATTTAATGCCCATGTAAATTGACCTTGGAATTGAGTTTTGACGTCAACCTATGGTATGTGACTTGAGTTTTAAAGTAAACAATGATGCCTTAGGTATTCGTAAGGTATCTTTTCACTATCAAAGTGGTTGAAGTAGCCGAGCGCGCTGTCATCAGGCAGCTCATGTGACTTTTAAGATTTTAATGTTTTGAATATTCTACAACAATATCTGTATAGCAATTTTATAACTCGTTGTGCGCTACATGTACCTTACTTCTGTTATGGCTTTTCGTTATTCTAAACGTCATGCGATTTAATTACAATTAAGAATTGCTATATAAACTGGCAGAAAAGAGAATTGTAATTTTAAGTAGACTACATGAGAATATACTACAAGAAAAGATACACGTGTTTCAAAGTGATTTAAAGACTACCAGAAAAAGATCGAGCTGATTGTTTTAAGGGCAGACATAACCACTTATGTATGAATCATTCGAGGGTTGACTGCAAAACCGTCGTAAAACTGCGTGGTCAACCCTCGAAAAGCCTTGTAACTCAGTCTAAGTGCAAAAAGAAAGCCCTAATTTTACTGAAGTAAATTATCTATATGCTTGCTCATACAAATGTTTATCTGAAATTATTGAATGCGTTTTATAGAAAACTTATTTCAGTTTACTTAAGTTTAGTTTGATGAATGATCTCCCCATTTTTCAGTAGAGAAAAATTAACGCTACATTTTCAAGGAAAAGAAGCTGGGCCACTAATAACCATTTTGGTCAACTCTTGGATAGTGTACACATTTGGACATTCTTTAAATGCTTTAGCCAAATACATTTGAAACATTAGTCAGTATGAAAAAGTATATTCCTTCCTCAGTGCTGTTATGTGTGAACTATTTTAGTAAATCAATACCCCGATATTCTTTTGGTTTACTTTTTCTATTGAATAATGCTAAGAAATGGCCCTGGCAAAGCTGATCATGGACATATATTGTTGATCGGTCGCAATGGAAACTTTTCATAAGCGGTTCTATCTCTTCCCAGGAACAATGGTTATGTAAAATGTTCGCCTATAAATAACAGAGGACCCTAAAACTTAAAGAAAAAGTAATTGAGATGTTGTTTTAGAATCTTGCGATGCCACTAAATGACAATTCATAACTCAATCAAAATTACGGTGTCTCTCTGAGGAAATTACACTTGAAACATCATAGGAAAATAGTTTTTTTTATTTCATAACAATGTTAAGGGAAGCAACTGCTACAGGTTAATAATATTTAAACGAAAGTATTACTGGTAATGACTAAAGTGATTGTTTCCCTTTACTTAGAGTTATACGTAGAAAGGTCGGAACTACATGAAAGAGGCACTGGTCTGCAGTGTTTCATACAAGAACATAATGTCCAGAACATGAAATAATCAGAACAGATGTATCCCAATTGGTCAGATTCTTGTATTAAGCAGCCATCTGCTTTACGTGGCAACTTTTGATGCTTTCTCAAGACTGTAAGTCCACTTGTATCAATATAATTACATGTACCTATACATTTGACAGTAGTGAACATGAGTATGAGCTTAGACGGATATGCTGCATTGTTGCAAATTTAGAGTGACCCCTCGATATGTTGGCTTGTTGGCAACGAAAAACTTTTACTTGGTGAAGGTTATTACGGGTATGTGTTAACAGCACCGAATTTTGTTTCCAGGAATGACGAGTCATATGAAATAACCACATTAGTTGACCATGCTGCAACTAAGCTCCGCCTATGGAGTTGTCTGCAGCTGTTTGTCGAACCCGTTTCTGTGATATGATTGGATCATGCTGCCATGTGTTGTCCCTGTAGTACTGTTTTCCTACATACAATAATCAGACCAATGGCCAGAATAACTTTAGTTAACAGATGGAATAGTAAAGGTAAGACAACTGACTAGGTACAGTACAACTCGAGGACTATTTTGTTTGCTGAGTGACAAAATACATGCAGCTGTAGACAGTCACTTATCCAACATCGTTCGCTGGATAGCCAGTAACATTTTTAAACAGGTTTTTCAACTGACAAATTTTGTTATTATTTGACAAGTGTCGGACAGTAAAGATAAAGCAGGAATCAGACAGGCTTCGTTATTTTTGTTTCTGTTTAAGTTTTGAGATAAAAATGTATATCACAAATGCATAACTGTGAAGAAAATTGGATTTTGTTGTTGAACATCTTTTCATATATACTACCGGTATTGCTATAAAACACAAGTCAGAATTAGAATATGTTTTACTTCTCTGATTACATGGTTACGTAAATAGATGAAGATGTAAGCTGTAGAAATTCTAACACTCATGTCACTCAAGCATGTATAGTACACAGATACAAAGCAGATGAAAACTAATATAACATATATGTACTAATGTTGTTTCAAGATTAAAATTTTAAAGTAAAGCATAAAACACATTCAATTTCTTTTGAAATTCCTTTTCTTCTTCAGCTGCCAGTGATAGGTAATTTACTTATGAAAGAATATATATTTTTCTGCAATGAAATAAATAAAACATTGTATTGACTCTATGATAATTTCAGGTTTGAAATCAAACGAACAAACTCACATTTGTAAAGTTGTAATATCTCGAATGAATACAACAGTATCTTGTGTCATTATCACGAATTTACAAAGAAATACGTTGGTGTAGGCATAAGATAAGCGAACTTAACAAAATCAAAAGGTCTGTTCTTTTAATTTCATTGTTTAAATACATGTAGTAGTAAACAAAATATTTGCTTCTGGTAACATAAATTCTGTCATTGTACGTTGTAATGGTTTGCATATAGTTTAACAAACTCATGATTTTGGATACATAATCAACAACTCAGTTTTTTTATATGTCAGTATTGTAATAAATGTAAACAAATTATTTGACCCAAATAATAAAAAGATACACAAGAAAGCGTTTTCTGTTCAGTCAGTAAATTTCCATACCATTCCCTTGAACTACAATTGGTATTATCCAAATTCAATAACTGACAGGTCCAATTTAGAAATATAACGAGGTAATGGGTGGGTAAGTTTTTAGAAAGTAAACAACAAGTTTCGTTATTTCATCGTGATTCGTTTTTTTTGTAAAACTGTGCTAATAACCTGAAATCTATATATGTTATTGTGTACAGTGCATTATAGGTGTTATTGCGGTGTTAACGCATGAAAAAAGAACAAATAAAGCAAAAAGGAAAACGTGACATTTAGTTACATAAAATAACTTCTATGAATAAGTTGTTAATTGGTATGTAGGAAAATGTTAAATCAGCTCTCCATATTGTTACTGAATATGCTAGACGTGCTTTTCTGAGATTTCTGACTTTCCATTTGTCTTTACAGTACAAGTAATAAAAACGTGGTAATTTAGTAGTTCATCTTTTTTCCAAGTATAGAAAACGCTGTTTAGATTGGCAGGACTATTTTGAGAACAAGTGAATCGATTTTCTTGCTTAATGTAAGAAAGTAACAGTTCAAACTGTTTATTGTAAGTACTGTCGTTGTGATGGTCACTCATCACACTAAATCATAAACGTTTATGTCATTTGCGAAATTTGTGCCCACTATCATCTTAGACATTTGCCGATTACAACAGACTGTCCGACATCTGCCTACACCCTTGAGTACCTCACCTATCTGTTCTCCGTCAGGTGTAAGCTTTAGAATATTGCCGGAACTGCATTCACACACAAGCACAGTCCCAGTCCTAGTAAGATGAACATCTTCTGCCTGCTCATTGAATTTCTGAACCACCTTTCCATTATTGTCCAGAACAACCAGTCCTTTCTTTGAATTAGCTACGTAAATCTTTGATCCATCCTCATTTACAGCTAGGCTCTTGATGCTTATGTCAATAGTATCTGACAGTAAATCAGAGGTCCAACTTTTTACTAGTCCGGTCACTCTGAGATGCTTCAGTTTTTGTCCCGACACACTGTATATATACACTGATGTATATTTACCGGACATGTACAGATTGTCATTGGCATAAGCCAGAGCACAACAGTCAAAGTCAGTTTTAGTTACTGATTTTTGTGTCATTTGATTTCCAATGGAAATGAACATTATTTCTTTCTCCATGTAACTCGCTGCAATTTCCTGATTATTGATGGCACAAACTTGCCACAAACACCCAGGGAGATTATAGTGATCTCGGACACGGTATGTAGATCTGTCTAGACGTTTCAGCTTCTTGTTGAAGTGATCAGCAAGTATTATTGTTCCATCTTCTAGTATACAGGAACTGACAATATTACATGTGTTTGAATCTGATTGATCTAATATAGAATATTTCTTCATTCCTTTCAGTAAATCTCTTGATGTAACTTGCCCCAAACATTTTACCTTTTCGAGCATTTCCTTTAATTTCGAATCACCTGTGACAGTGATATCTTCATAGTAGCATGTGATTTTCTTTTTGTTTAGGATCCCCTCAGCCTCAATAACAAAGGACTGTCCCGTCTTTGTATTAACGAACATTTGGGATGTGTTGTTGCCAGCAGCTGCTAGCTTATCTTTGGTCGAGACGACATTTCTCTTAACATTCTGAAGCCTGATTATTTCTTCCTCTATCTTGCTTATCATTTCTTGATATTTGTTTTCTATCTCAACAACAGAGGCCTGCTCTAGTTCATCAAGCATTTGATCAAACTCCTTCCTTACCTGTCGGACATTTTGGATAGATTCAGCCTTCTTTTCAATCAGATGTTGTTTTTCTTGTTCACATAGTTGGACGGTTACCTCCAAAGATTCCTCCGTAGATGATAAAATTTTCTGGATGTTTTGAGGATAACATGCACTTTCCATTTTGTGTACATAATCCGGTATATAAAAGTTGTCCTTACATAACCTGTAAAACCATAAAGATGCATTTGAATTAGAAAAGTTTTAGCTAAAACATTTATGCCGCAAGATGTATACTTAGTTACAAAAGGCTTGCACGTATGTTTTAATTTATAAAGTTAAAGTACTATATGATTATTTAGATAGTTTATGACTAATCTTATGTGCATTGCTGATTTCAAAATTTTGAAATGTTTTCCAACAAATAAAGAGAAATAGAGCAAAGCAAATTTGCAAGTCAGTACTTTTAAAAAGACATTATCCTCTGAGATCATTGGTCAGTTTTTAAAATATTTTATAAAATTGGTCCTCATATTACCTTCTACCTAAAATGTTCAAGGACTATTGATTCACCTAAAACTTCCCATAAGTGATTTAACATAGTGTATTAAATATGCCGACAAATTAAGGTGGAAAGTATCCAGATGCTGCAATCAAACTAAAGTGAACAATAAAGGGTCACACTGTGATGTCACAGGAACGCGAGACAACAAGGTAAATTCAAGAAATTACATACCTGTGTCCAGCAGCCATGCACGTAGAACACCCAACTATGTCATGATTCTCACAGTACATGTCTACAGACTTGAAACCATGTTTGTCACACCTTTCTGTGGACACAACGGGTAGTTTCTTTGCGGATCCTTTCTGAAACATTCCTTTGTCGACAATCTTGTGCCCTGACAGTAATGGAACATCCTCGTGGACTTTAACACATGTCAAACAGTAGTAGTCCTGGCAGTCTGTGCAGTATTTCTTTGCCTCTGAAGTTTTGCCTTTACGTTTACACACATTGCAAAGAAAATCAAATGTTTGATCAGAAAGTGTTTCTGTATCAGTCCCTCCGGTCGCCATTTTGTTTTCACTTGTTCACGTGTTAATGAGGGTCTATTTTAACTTCAATCTAAAAATCCAATTATATAATGACATCCCTTTAAAGACCTATAATTTTACTTCTTTGAATCTGGAACATGATAATTCAGTAACTTTTATGTTTTAAATTATCCTGTAATGAAGGACATACGTGAATATCGAATTTTAAAAATGACATCTCGTTTCGAAACGTATTTAAGATCTGTATCTACTTGGTTAAAAACATTTCAAGTCTGTTGTAATAACGAAAATCTCAACAGAGATTTTCATCTACCTATTCAGTTCAGTACGTCAATCATTTGAATAAAAAGTTCACAGTATTTAAAGGTCCAATATGTTTTAAAGTATTATTTCCTCTCAAAATTGCATTACTATTTTATGCTAAATTACACTGAATTATTTGAAAATGTGGAAGAATTTTTCATACACTCAGCTATTTATGATATTAGCAGAATGTGGAATAATCCTTACGACAAAGTTGATTATCGACTTTTCACTAGGATTCTCAAAAGGAATTTAATTATATTCAATTTGTTACACAAATTTTATCATTTAGTTGGCAAGCCTCGGCTTTCGCCGGCCGATATCATCCTCGTCCGATATCAACTGTTATCAAAAAACAGTAACCTTATATTCTCTAAATCTCATCCATCTTATCTTATCTTATTTTATCATTAACATCAATATTATACAAATATTGATTGATGATGAGGTCAATATATTTAGTTGTTCGGCCTGTGAGAAAGTGATATTGATCGTGGACGTAATCCATAGTGGATTATCACCTTTTCACAGGTCCGAAAAACTACATAGTGGTCGTAACATTAGGCTATATTTGTTATATCATGTACCAAATGTATTTATATAATGTAGATTCTTCTTGGATTAGAAAATTCTATTAATTTGTTCTCTGACGCCCAACTGCTTTCAAAGTTTTAGTTAAACCTGTGTAAAATATGCATGTCTTCTAGGTTGCGAATTGGCATGTCGCACGTAAAACGTAAAAAAGAGAACGCTATTAAAATTATACCATAAAAATAAAATGTGTTTCAAAACGTTGACATGCCTTTTGAAATCTGAATTTAGCCGCTGTGCTCTACGGTAGTATGTTAACGTGTACTTCCATTTTTATGTTAATTGCATTCAGAGATATTGTAAATACATCTTGAATCTTTGTAATCGTCTGCTGTTCAGTTACGTCACCAAATATTACTTATTGAAACGCTTACTGTTGTATTCAACATCACCAGTGTTTTTCTCACTTTGAAGGAGTGGGGTCGGATAGGGGTTTGTACCGTAAATGGTTAAAATGATAAAATACACTAATCATTTGCTTTACTGTAATAGAAAAACTCCTTCAAATAAACATGGATGATTGATGTTTATGCTTGAATGTATAACTGATTTGCTTTTTCAAAGGGACAGTTTTGTTTTAAAGAGGCTGATGATGCCGAATAACGTCGAATATTTCATTAACACGGTCAAGTTTCGAAAATGTTGAAAGTAAACAGTTAATGATAACAATGATCATACCTTTATTAAATAGTATACATGATTATGCGCGAGCATGATTATGCAACGAATGAGCTGTCAAACAATATAAATTATTTAAATTTCCATTTATTTATTCGTTATTCGTCGTTATATTATGTACATTTTTGCCACCATGGGCTTAATTAACACTTTGATGGAAAGCACGCTGCATGCGTTCGAGACGCATGTGTGTGCATAATTCATCATAAATCTACACAGTTACATACGGTATATATACTTTCAAAGATAAACTAACATGTTTCACTATTGCTTTGACCACCACAGCTCTCCTGATTATCACCGTTTGCCCTGATATTACGCTTCGCCAAAATAGTGACGTCGCGCATGCTAACCCGACACAAAGACGTAATAGCGTCAAAATCGCGATTTTCAACGTCAAATTAAAACTGCGTTTTTGATCATGTTAAAACTTAAAGAATCTGTTGTGTACTCATCATGTTTATTAAAAGACGCAAACTATGTCTGCTGATAGTAACCAAATTTGTTCAAATATAAAAGTCAAAGTGTATTTTTGTATAAAATCTAAATGGGAATCTAACCATTATGTCGTACGTGTATTCTATAAACGTGTATACTTCCTTGTTATTTATCATACAAAAGTACCTGAAATATTATGAAAATATTAAACTAAAAATGAGAGTTTGAAGCATTACATTTACGCGTCTAAATATATAAATTCAATGATTTAAGGATTCTTCTAGCATTGAGTCAGTCAAGTAAACGCAGTCAACACTATCAAAAATATTTGAACATTTTTTCTCCACACGAAATTTTAGTGATATATGAAAACTTTACAGGCAAATTCTACAAATTTAAGTTTACGCTTAGAAGACAAAAATACTATTACAGATTATAAATTTCATACCGTTTGAAATTAAATTTAAATAGATTAACTTACATACCATCTCCGTGTTTATGTTTTCGGAACGTTATTTTAAAGGTCTTGCGCTATTTCGATAAATCCTTTTATTAGCATTACTCAACATCCTTTTAGAATATTGTTCTTTTTCCGGTCTGGATGTCATTCCATGTCATTTCCTGGACTCCATAGGGTCTTTTTCCGGTCGGAAATACAAGTGGTTTATGAATATCATTTACAAATAAGGGAAAATAGATTTTCATGTTACATCTCACGTAACGTTATTTTTGGCATCCTGTGTCACATCTTGTACATAATTTCAACACAACAAATATACCATGGGAATCAGGATTTTGTTAGAAACAAATTGATATATAACTTTATGCATTTATGTTTTTAAAATAGCACTATGTAAGCTGATACTTTCCGACAGTAGTGTATTTTACGTTGTGCCAGGTTAGCATGCGTGACATCAGTGTTTTCTCAAATTCTCCAAACGTTTTAACTGGCCTTCTCGTCAGGGCTCCATTGTAGTCTGCTTCCGGTACAACGGCGCATATGTATTAATCAGACGCTACAATATAATTATGTATCACTATCTGTTTTTATTTGTTCCATAATGATTATTCTTCATTTGCGTATCAAATTATTGCTGTTTCAACTTTCATCTTTGTCTAAGCGGACCTTACGATTTATGCATGGCGCCAAAATGCGCTCATTGACGTCAGGCGACGTTATCATTACTCTTGATGTCCGCACTTTACTTTATTGCAGTTTTGTGATAAATAATGCGCGAATACCTCATTTTAAAATTTTTTTTATGTTATTTGTTAGGATCTACTGCAGATTTCATAATAGCGCGCCGTTTCAGTGTTTGTTGCGTATCGATTGAATACAGGTAATGAATGACTAAAGCGTCTGTAGGCGGAGCTACATTTTACACATACGGAGAGCTATCAGATAAAGTGTAGTGAGAAAAAAATATAAATCGGTCATATTGTTTACGGCATTCAATAGTGTTTAGTCGGTGGTTACGTACATGTTGCTTGTGTGCTAGAGTCCCATCAAAGAAGGGAATATACGCATACAACATGTACGTGTAAATCCGGTACAAGTGTCATTTCACTTACATAATTTTTAGTGTAAATATATGTCGAAGTAGAATGAATAAAAATATTGTAAATATACATTCTATTTCGCTCTTCTATAAATGATCCGATCGCAATACTTTAATATTATACATTATAAAATACGACTATACTGATATCTTGTTACCGCGCATGCTTTGCACGTACTGTATTTGACTTACAAGAGTGCTAAAATGTTTCTGTCGATGCTCTGAAATCTGTAAAAGCAAGAAATGCAACAACGCACATGTCATCAGAGTCGTTGCGTAAAGCTTTCACAAAAAATGTAGAGCGTTAACCTCTACCGGTAGTCCAACTATCTAGACATAATGCTTGTTTCTTCATGATTTGTATTTTTCTAACTTTTTGGTGTTTATTTTTTACATCTTTGTTAGCATGACTTTCCTCAATGAATATAAAAAGTAAAATATCATAAAAGTGAAAACTAAAGATAATAAATGCGAGGTCTTTTTTCTAGGACTACCAGTACATCACATTGCCACAGTTGACCTATCGCCAGTACAAATGAAATTTACTTTGTTTTATAGGTAGTTTCGTTCACTTAATTGGTGACGATTACATGTACAATCGAGCCAAGTTTTGATGTTTTCAGTTCGTGTTTATTTTATCGACATACGATTTGACTTTTCGCAAGTTTGTACAGCGATACATTTACCTGAATCTTAGATGGTACACGGGAGTTTGCTATACCTGTATACTGTGCACAAATATTTACATGCAGAGCGCATGTATAATGTATATAATTTACCATAAGTTTAAAGAGTGGTCACCAATGATCTAGACATTCTTTTTATAAGTTTTACGAAGGTGAATTTCTGTTTTTCTCGTAAAAATACAATCGGCGATGATGCAACAAAACAACAGTTATATATATATCATACATTTCTAATCACGCTTTAGAAAGGATTTCCCGTATGAAAAAATATACAGGAAAGATGATTAAGGGTGTTATATTCTCTGCTGGTTCAACAGTGATTCACGAATATAAAATGTCCTAAAACAGTTCATTCTAAACATCCTGCAAGAAAAGTTCTTGGAATCATGTTTGTAAATAGTTTGTCGTATAAGTGAGACTCTTTACAACCGTGTCTTCTTAGCTCAGCAAACGTTTCAGATACTTAGCCCGAGTTAGCCGAGGACACATTTTCCTCTATCAACATTTTCTTATATGGACTTTTATTACAGAAAAGTATAAAATCTTTTGTTTCGTGTTGATAGTAGAACACGCAATACAGTTCGGTTTCGTTTGTAAAAATTGAATGAGTTGTTTTATGAAATAAACTTTCGAGGTTTAAAATAAACCAATTTTATCCAAAAACAATACATAAGCACTAGATTCATAAAAAAATCAAATAATGTCGCAATTGTAGCTTGAAGATGTGTAAGCTTATACTGTGAGTATAGTAGTCAGTGTGTACGATAGATAAAGGTATCGATTTGGGCGGAGCTAACTACAGAATGTGACATCGACGTCATTTACTACCTGTGTGTAAAGCAAACACTGAAACGGCACGGTATTATGAAATCTGCAGTAAGCTTAATCGTTTAATAAACAATGATTTGGAGTACTGATAACTGTAATTAGCCACGAAGGCCGAAGGCCTGAGTTGTTTATAACTGCGCATTAGTACGTCAAATTATTAGACGGTAACAACGCTGAAAATGATGTTATTTCGATTCTAACATGACCAGATATTACAAAAGGTGAATAAATGCAAAGCGTTATTTTCTACGCGAACGCTCATTTAACGTCACGCGGCGCAATATGACGTCATGTTTACAGCATATCGGTTTCCGCGCTGTTGATGGTTTAATATAACATAATTTTTCTACTCTTTGTATATAGAGACAAAATCGTGAGTCATGTTACAAAAGTTGATTGAATCTCGTTCCATTGACCAAAACTAACCTTAAAGTGAGTTGGGTCACAATTCTGGGTGAAGAAAATGGGCGGATTTTCTGTATTAAACGTTTGCGTTTGAAATATTGACGGCAAAAGCATCCAACATTTTATATGTGCGCATTCCTCAGACAGAAGGCTAGCATATGGTGTTTAGAAATTACAATAGGGGCATATTTGAATTATGTCTGTAAAACGTCGACATTACACCATCGACATTCGACGTCGCGTTGCTAGGTAACGAAGTGAAAAAAAGAAAAGTTAAAACGAATAAAATACGAACAACATGCAAACGTTTATGTACGTTTATGCAAAATTTCATGACAATCGGAGAAAACTCGTTTTGTGACGTCTGACGTCGGAAAAAGGTCGCATAAAACCTTCATGTCGCATACTAAATCAACATCTTTCTCCATACCTGTTAGTAGTCCTATACTTTACATTTGAAAAGAAGGGGACTAAATCTCTAAATAACAAACGTTTAAGCATTGTCGTATGTCTGTCTGTCCGTCCGTACACCTCTAGCTTGTCCAGGTTTCGTTTCTCTCTCAAATATGTTCAAATTATGTCTAGTTCTATTGGCCCTTACATAGGAAGAAAAAGTAAAAGATAAAATCTTCTTGTTAGAATCTAAAGACTAGGAGTTTAGATATTTTTGTCCGTAGCATCAAAATTTGTCCTGTCCCAGGGGTCACTTGTTTTTATAGACTGGTATAAGGAAATACTTGAAAAATCTTGTTTAATATCATAAGGCCTGGAGCTTAGATATTTGGTATGTAGTATCACTTAGTTGTCCTGCACCAAGGTTGTTCAATTTATGGTCTTCGGTTCAAAATTGTCTCCGCCTCAGGTTTCCCTTGTTTTCATTTGTTTTATAAAGACTTACATAAGGAAATACTTTAAAAAAAATCTTCTTGTCCAAAACCATGAGGCCTAAAGCTTACAAAGCTGTTGTCTAGCATTGCATAGTGGCGCTCTTCCAAGATTGTTTCAATTATGTTTGGACTCATGTCTAGTTTGCAGTTAAAAGTTTTTATGGGAGTCAAAACCTTTTTGAAACTTCATAAGGGGTTTGAGGTTCACATGAATCTGCACGAAAATTAATCTCGGTCTTGTAGGACTATTTGATAACTGTCTTTGTCTGGGGCAAACTTTACCTGTCTGGGAAAAGCTTTATTTGGTGAAAATGCTATCCTTTCACTATTAAAGTGGTTGGAATAGTTTAGCGCGCTTTTGTGACTTTTAAGACTTTGTTGTTTACAAAGTGCCAGGGTAAGCTATTAGGATCACTCACCGTCCGGCGTACGTCGTACGTTGTTTGTCTGTCCACCATTTCCTTTAAACGGCATCTCCTCTGAAACCACTATGCCAATGTTGATGAAACTTGGCTTGGATGTTCCTTGCATAAAGCTCTACGAAAGTTGTTCAAAGAATTTTACTGTGGTTACCATGGCAACAGAGAGAAAAAACCTCCCCGCCAAGAGGATCGCTTATTTTTACATAGACTTATATAGGAAAAATGTTTTTCTCTTATACCACAAGGGCTAGGGCTTAGATATTTACCATGTAACATTGCCTTGTGAACCTCTACCAAGATTGTTGATATCATGGCCTCCAAATCAAAATTGACCCCGCCACGGGGGTCACTTGATTGTACATAGGCTTATATAGGGAAAACTTCTCTGAAAATGCATGGCCTAAAGCTTGAATATTTGGCATGTACCATTGTATAGTGGACCTCTACGAATATTGTTCAAAACAGGACGCCAAAATAGTGTTGTCGAAAACCACAAGGCCCAGAGCTTAGATATTTGGAATGTAGCGTTATGTAGCAGACCTCTACGAATATTGTACAAAACAGGACCCCATGTCAAAATTGACCCTTTATGCGACTCGATCGTTGACCGTGTATTGAATTTTAAAAATCTTCTCTGAAACCACAAGGCCTAGACTATTTAGCATGTAGCATCGCCTTGTGGACCTCTACAAAGATTGTTCAAATCAGAACCCAAGGTGAAAATTGACACTTTCTGCCACGCGATTGTTGACCTTGCATTATATCCAATGGTAGCCAGGTGAGCGATAAAGGGAAGGCCATCTTGACATTATCTGTATAGCAGTTTTATAACACGTTGTGTGCTACATGTTCCTTACTTTCAGTTATTGCTTTTTATTATTGTAGACTTGATGTGATTTAGTTACAATTTAGAACCGCTATATAAACTCGCAGAAAAATGAATTGTAACTGATATGTAGACTACAAGAGAATTCAAGCTGACAAATGCACTACAAGAGAAGGTACTTCAAAGTGATAATATATAGACTACCAGAAAAAAATAATTCCAGCTGATCTATTTTAAGGGCACACATAACTATGACGCATAATCGTAAGTCTACAAATCGAGGGTTGACTGCAAAACTGTCGTAACTCTTTTATTTCAACTCTCGAAGAAAGTCTTTGTAACTCTGAAATGGAATAATAAAGCCCTAATGTTACTGAAATAATTTGGTAAAATATCTATATGTTTGCTTATATATCTGAAATTATTGAATGCATTTTATAGAAAACTTATTTCATTTTACTTCACGTTTGATTAATAATCTCCCCGTTTTTAATGATATATTTTTAAGGCAGTGAAGCGGGGATACTTTTAACATTTTGGTTAACTCTTAGATAGTGTACACATTGAGACATTTTTTATACATTAGCCAAATACAATTGAAACATTTGTCTGTATGAAAATGTGTATTTCTTCCTCAGTGTTGTTATGTGAGAAATATTGTAGTAAATCTATACCCAGATATTCTAATGTATTTTCTTTTCTGTTGAATAATGCTAGGAAATGGCATTGGCAAAGCTGATCATGCACATACACTGTTGATTGGTCTCAATGGAAACTTTTCGTAAGCGTCAGTTCTAACTCTAAAAGTAATTTTTAGAATCTTGCAATGGCACTTAATGAAAATGTATTACACAATCACATCTATGGTGTCTCTCTGGAAAAATTACACTTTAAACGTCATATGAAAATATTTATTTTCATAACAATGTAAAGGGAAGCAACTGCTGCAGGCTAATGATACAAAAATTAAAATAACACTGGTAATAATTGAAGTGATTGTTTCCCTTTACTTAGAGAATATATTTGTCCTACGTACTCATCATTCAAGAGAAAGGTTGGAGCTACATGGAAGAGGCACTGGCCTGCAGTGTTTCATACAAATACATTATTTCAAGATTCAAGAACATAAAACAATTAGGATTGATGTATCCCAATTGGTAAGGTTTTTTTTATGGAATGCACGTGTATTGAACTGTCACGTGTTTTAATGGCAACCTTTGATGCCTCCAAAGGTTTGCTGCTTGCGATGCTTTTACTTTATACAACAAAGTCCACCTACCTATACATTTGACAGTAGTGAATATAGTATGAACTTAGATGGATTGGACATGCTGAATTATTGCAAATTCAGAGTTTCTGCTCGATATTTTGGCTTGTTGGCTCCGGCAAACCTACACTTGGTGAAGCTTATTACATGTATGTGTTAACAGCATTGATATGCTTTGCTTCCAGGAATGACGAGTCATATCAAAGCAGCACATTAGAACATTCTGTAAGTCAGTTCTACCTTTGTAGTTTTATGTAAATGTTTGTCGAACCTGTATCTGTGATGTGATTGGCTCATGCAGCCGTGCGGTGCCCATGAACTAGTGTTTGCCTACATAAAATAATCCTATGGCCAGAATAACTTTAGTTCACAGATGCAGCATAGTAACGGTGAGACAATTGACTAGGTGCAGGTCAGCTCCAGGAATATTGTTTTTGCTGAGTGACAAAATACATGCGGCTGTAGGCAGTCACTCATTCAATCATGTTCGCTGGACTGCCCATTTTTAAACAGGATTTTCAACTGACAAATTTTGTTATTATTTTACAAGTATCGGACAGTTTAGTTTAGAGAAAGCAGGAATCAGGCAGGTTTCGTTATTTTTGTTTCCGTTTTAGTTTTGAGATAAAAATGTATATTACAAACGCATAACTGTGAAGAAAATTTTATTACCTAGCCATATTTGTTGTTGAACATTTTCCCATACATACTATTGCTATAAAACACCAGTCAAAATTAGAATACGTTTTACTTCTCCGATTAAATTGTAACATGAAGAGATGAAGATGTAAGCTGTAGAAAATCTAACACACATGTCACTCAAGCATATGAAGTACACAGATACAAAGCAGATGAAAACTAATATTACATACATGTACTGATGTACCAATATTAAAAATGTAAAGTAAAGCATAAAATCACATTCAATTTCTTTTAAAATTCCTTTTCTTCTTAAGCTTCCAATGATATATAATTTACTAATGAAAGAATATATATTCTTCTGCAATAAAATAAATAAAACATTGCATACTTCTAAGATATTTTCAGGTTTGAAATCAAACGTGTTGCAGAGGAAACAAACTCATATTTGTATAGTTATAACATCTGCAATGCATACAACAGTATCTTGCGTCATTATCACGAATTAACAAGCAAAAATACTTCAGTTTCTCACAGAAATGTAGGCATTAGATTAGCAAACTTAACAAAATCAAAAGCTCTGTCATTTTGAGTTCAATGTTTAAATAGTAGTAAATAAAATATTTGCTTCTGGTAACATAAATTATGTCATTATACGTTGAAATGGTTTGCATATAGTTTAACAAACTCGCTATTCGGGATAGATAATCAACAGCTCAGTCTTTTAATATGTCGGTATTGAAATAAATATAAACAAATTATTTGACACAGATAATCAAAAGATACACAAGAAACAAACTGACTTGACAGCATTTCTGGTATGCAAATAAATATAATGTAGCAAAGAAAACATAATCTATCTACATGTACTTTGACATGTAAGTAAACAAACTGTGACAAAGAAAACAGAATCATTCAGAATTTACAGAGTATTTCTGGAATACAAGCAAGAATAATGTAATAAAGTGAACAAAATGTCTCTGATTGGATATAACATCTTAGCATGTGATTCAATATGACATTAGGGTATATTGAAAATAAGGCAACTACACGTGTCCGTAACACATTTTTAAAAGCACCAACTTTCATTTGAAATAACATGACAAAATGCTTGAAAACAAGTAAAGTAATGTTCTGTTAAAAAAAAATTAAAGCTACGTCTCTTCGTGTTTTATTTGAATCAAAGATATTTTCAGTAAGTTCCCGTACCTGACTGATGAACATTCAGCTGTATTTAAACACAGTGTTTCATTAGCCCTTGCCCTGATGTTAGCCAAAGATTCTGCCTTTGTGACCAGTGTAGACCATGAACAGCCGGCATATGGGTGCAACCTGATCATGATCTCCGCCGTTTTCTGTTCAGTCAGTAAAAGTTTTCATACCATTCCTTTGGACTACAATTGGTATTATCCAAATTCAATAAAAGACAATTCAGTATTGGGTAGGTTAGCTTTCAGAAAGTAAACAAGTTTCGTTATTTCATCATGATTCGTTTTGTAAGATGCTTATAACCTGCGAATCCGTAAATCTGTTCTCTATATGTTATTGTGTATATTGCATTGTAGATCTTATGGCGGTGTTAACGCATGAAAAAGGAAAAAAATAAAGCAAAAAAGAAAAGTGAAAATAATTAACATCAAAAAGCAACTGCTATGAATGAGGTGATAATTGGTATGTAAGAAAATATTAAATCGGCTCTCCACACTGTTACTGAATAATTCTTGTATATGCTATTCTGAGATTTCTGACATATCCATTTGTCTTTACAGTACAATTAATATAAAAACGTAGTCATTTAGAAGTTTATCTTTTTTCCATATATAGGAAAAAATGCTTCGATTGACAGGACTATTTTGAACTATTTTGAACAAAAGTGAATCTATCTTCTGGCGAAGTGTACGATACTCAAAAAAGTAACATTTCAAACTGTTTATTGTTAGTGCTATCGTTGTGATAGTCACTCATCACACTAAATCATAAACATATATTAAATCATGTTTACGTTTTGAGCGTACTATCATCTTAGACATTTTCCGATTACAGCTGACTGTGATATGTTCGCCTCTACACTTGAGTGCCACACCTATCAGCTCTCCATCAGGTCTCAACTGAAGAATATCGGTGAATCCACACACAAGCACAGTCCCAGCACTAGTAAGATGAACGCAACTTGCGTACGTATTGAATTTCTGAACCACCTTTCCATTATTGTCCAGTATAATCAGACCTTTCTCTGAACTAGCTACGTAAATCTTTGACCCATCCTCGTTTACAGCTAGACCCCTGATGTTAAATTCCTTAGAACCTGACAAATTATCATTGATCCAACTTTGTATCTGTCCTGTCATTCTGAGCTGCTTCAGCTTTTGTCCTGAAACACTGTATATATATACTGACTTATATTGATCGGAAATGTACAGATTATCATTGCCATAAGCCAGAGCATGACAGTCAAAGTCAGTTTTAGCAATGGATTTTTGTGTCAGTTGGTTTCCAACGGAAATGAACATTATTTCTTTCATCTTGTAACTCACTGCAATTTCCTGATTATTGATGGAACACACTTGCCAAGGACATCCAGGAAGATTATAGTGATCTCGTACACAGTATGTAGAACTGTCCAGACGTTTTAGCTTCTTGTTTTCCTGATCAGCAAGCATTATTGTTCCATCCTCTAGTATACAGGAACTGATAATACCATAGTCGGCTAAATCTGACTCATCTGTTATGGAAATGTTTTTCAGTCCTCTAAGTAAAGCCTTTGAGGTAACTTCCCCTAAAGATTTTAATTTTTCCAGCATTTCTTTAATATTTTTATCAGCGGATAAACTGATATCTTCATAGTAGCATGTGATATTCGTTTTCTTTAGAATTTCCTCAGCTTCCATAGCATAGGACTCTCCCATCTTTGTGCTCACGAATATTTGGTATGTGTTGTTGCCAGCATCTGCTAGCTTATCTTGAGCTGAAACGACATTTCTCTTGGCATCTCGAAACGTAATTATGTCTTTCTTTATCTTGTTTAACATTTCTTCATATTTGTTTTCTATCTCGGCAACAGAGGCCTGCTCCAGTTCATCAAACCTTTGATCAAACTCCTTCCTTATATGTCGGACATTTTGGATGGATTCAGCCTTTCTTTCAAGCAGATGTTGTTTTTCTTGTTCACAGTTTTGGACAGTTACCTTCAGAATTTCCCAAGTCGATGCTAGTTTCTCCTGGATTTTTTTAGGATTGCATGTACTTGCCATGTTTTGTATATGATCTGGTATATGGAAGATGTCCTTACATAACCTGTAATACCATATAGACGCACTTGAATTAGACCGGGTTTGAAGAGAAAATGTCATGCCTCACTATTTATAAACTCAGTTTCAAAAGGCTTTTAAAAGTAGCACATAATTATTAGAAAAATATGATATTTGCAAAACATAAAAAAACATTTTATTACCAATCCGGTGTGAATTGCAACAAATAGAGAGACATAAAGCAAAAACAAAGTTGCCAGTCAATTTCCTAAAGAAAGAATCTTTTGAGACCATTGATCAGGTTTTTTTAATTATTTTATAAAATTGGTCTTCATATGACCTTCTACCTAAAATGTTCAAGGGGTATTGATCCACCTTAAACTTTTCTTAAGTGCTTAAACACCGTGTGTTAAATATGCCGACACAGTAAGGTTGAAGGTATGCATGTGCTGCAATCAAATTTAGGTGAACGATATACGGTCATCAAAGTTCTCTTGGTAAGTAGTGTCACAGGAAAGTCAAGGTAACAAAGTGTACAAGAAATTACATACCTGTGTTCAACAGCTATGCACGTAGAACATCCAACATGGTCATGATTCTGGCAGTACATGTCTACAGGCTTGAGACTATGCTTTGCACACCTTTCTGTCGGCACCACGGGTAGTTTCTCTGCGGATCCTTTCCGAAACATTTCTCTGTCAATAATCTTGTGACCAGTCAGTGATGGAATATCATCGTGGACTTTCACACATGTTAAACAGTAATAATCATAACAATCTGTACAGTATTTCTTTGCCTCCGTAGTTTTGCCTTTACGTTTACACACATTGCAGCAAAAATCAAATGTTTCATCTGACAGCTCTTCAGTATTTGTCCCTCCAGTCGCCATTTTGTTTAACTTGTTCTCTTGTTAACGAAGGTCCATTTTAACTTCAATCTAAAAATCCAATTACATCCCTTAACAGACCTATAATTTAACTTCTGTTTATCTTGAAAATCATAATTCAGTATCTTTTATCTCTTAAATTATGTCTTTCAGTACATGTGATAATATGAAGTTTTAAATGATAGCTGGGTTCAGGTCAGATCTGTATTCTATATTTACCAAGTCATAAGATGACTTAGATATAACTTTAGGTATAAGATGGGTAAACAGTTTTCTATACAAGTACATACGTTATATGATGAGTTATGCCTTTTTTTTTGGTTGAAGGAAACTAACCTCAACCGCAGGTCACTTCTAGTAGTATTTAACAAAAAATACCACATACTGCATGCAGATTTCGTTCTCCATTTTGTTCGTTGTCTATCACTCCATCTTTATTTACCATACTGGTACCTTGTAATGTCTTATTTTGCCAGGCCCTCTTAGTTTCACAACGAGAGCTGTCTCATGACAGCACGTTCGACTATTCGAAAGCTTGTCAGTTAAATGGTTTTTTTATTCTAAGAACAGGACTGGTGTATTGTGTAATTGTCTATAAGAATTAAGGTCAAAGATATGAAACTTGTTCAAAGAACTCTGTAAATGTACATTACGTTCAAAGCCTTACCCTGGATTCTGTAAGCCAACTGGAGGGGGGGCATAATTTCAAAGAAATACATGACCATGTATAATTGATCATGAATAACTTTATAAAATTTCAAAATTGATATGCATAAAATTAAAAAAGCATAACCGCTGCATGCTGCATAACTATTTCATGACATTTCGAAAGTAAGCCATTTCAAGTATTTCCATATAATAGTCTGGTAAAAACTGTGAAAAAGGGGCATAAATATGTCAAAAATCAAAAACAGTGGTGCAGCATCTTCAAATACACTAGCTGCAGTTTTCCAAAGAAAGCAAACTTCTGCATCTTGGTAAGTCTCACGCATTTATTAAAACAATGATTCAGTGATAAATTTGCTGTAAACAACTTTGCCAACTTTCTCCTTTAAAATCTAACAAAAAATCTTGAATTGGAACCAACATTTCAGTGAGACAATTTATAATATTCTCTTCTAGGACATTCTGGTCCCTGAATTTTCAAAATTTTGAGCAGTACTAAAGTGACCCAAATTAATAAATACAATAAATTCCAAAAAGTGTTTTTGTAACAACATACAAGTTCACTTTTTATTTACATTAAAAAATATTTACATACTTTTCATAACCATGATAGCAGAAGATTATATACAAACAAAGCAACATAGAAAAATAATTAATTTTTGACACTATTTTCTTACCAACACATCAATGTGTATTGAAGTCATTTGATTATGCTAGTTGTTTCCTTTTTGTTTCCTCCAAAAACAATAATAATGTTTCCAAAGTCCCTGGTATATTTGATGAACCAACAGGTCACTAACAACAAACCAAATACAATGTAGTCAATTAAGGTTTCAAGGAAATGAGTTTCTAGAATGAGTCATGAGCCAAATGGTTCTGTACTGATCAAGTTTGTAGCATAAAAACCATTCATTTTCAAAACCCGGATTCAACTGCAAGTTTAAGTAGTTCTTTAATCATTTTGTTTTAGTGATTAAAGATAACTGAAACACGAACCAGAGACAGAACTAGAACATTGCTCTTTTCCATATGAATACCAGCGGAGTACACAAAACCTAATCTTTTCCCCTGAAATGTAGAAATACAAATTTCCAGTATTCAATTTTGGCTGTTGATTTCCTTTGACCCTGAACATGTTTCAAATTCTCTCGACTATTGTTACTAAAGAGCTTGTTGTGCTATCTAATGCCGGGTATATTTATAGCGTACACAGCCTCTTCATCAGAACTGCACAGTAAAGTGTCCGATACAATGTCTATGGTGTTCAATGGTAAAGTCAGGTCAAGTAACGACTTTAAGTCCAGTTTTTGCCTGCGTGACTCCAGTACGAGCCAGGGACTGGTGATACTGATATTTCCTGCACCAATAGCAGACGTGTTTTGTGAATACAACCCTCCGCCACCAGAACCTGCTCCTGTAAAACAAAGTACATCATACTAGAGTATTGACAGAACTATTAAGGTAGTATTGAGTCATTGAACTGATTTCTGATCCTGTTCACATATAAAAAATAATTCTGCATGCAGGCCCCTATTTTATTTTTTAGGTCACATAAATTGCTGACCTGCTTACCTATGCATTCAAAATGTAATATCCATGGAATATTTAATTGACTGGTGTTCTGCTAGAATAAGCCTGGTGTGTTGCAGTTGACTATGGAACTTTTAATATACAGGAAAAAAGAGAAATTTACAGTATTTATGCATTCCCAATAATATTCCCAGCTTTTCAGAGAGGGTCTATTGCATTGCAATCAGCTCATATTACAAACATAGCAAACACTACCATAACAAATTACCTAACCTGCACATTTCCTTGATATCAGGTTCACTAATACAACATTGGCTTTATCTGCACCCTCATGATTTCTAAAATAGACTTGTCAATCTTTCAAATTTGATAGTACCATAACTTTTAAAACGGGTACTAGTTAAAAAATAACTGTGTGGAACATGTAGATCCTGATTTGACTGCATGGTTCTGTACTGATCATGATCTGCACTTGCAAAAACAGAATAGTGTCTGACAAGAGCGTAAGAGTAAAAAGAATTTATTCTTCATCAAATGTACGTGAAAGCAAAGTCAAATGTGGTATACTTACCAGTTCCTGTGACTAACGAAGCTACAGATGAGGCGTTCCAGTGCCAAACTGAACCATCCTCCGAACATGTGAACAAATGATCTGGATTATTTGGATGAAATTTCACCTCCCATACTGATATAGAGACAAAATCGTGAGTCATGTTAGAATAGTTGATTGAATCTCGTTCCGTTGACTAAAACTAACCTTAAAGTGAGTTGGGTCACAATTCTGTGTGAAAAAATGGGCGGATTTTCTGTATTAAACGTTTGCGTTTGAAATAATGACGGCAAAAGCATCTAACATTTTATATGTGCGCATTCCTCAGACAGAAGGCTAGCATATGGTGTTTTGAAATAACAATAAGGGCATATTTAAATTATGTCTGTAAAACGTCGACATTACACCATCGACATTCGACGTCGGGTTGCTAGGAAACGAAGTGAAAAAAAGAAAAGTTAAAACGAATAAAATACGAACAACATGCTAGAGTACGTTTATGCAAAATTTCGTAACAATCGGAGAAAACTCGTTTTTTGACGTATGACGTCGGAAAAAGGTCGCATAAAACCTTCATGTCGCATACTAAATAAACATATTTCTCCATACCTGTTAGTAGACCTATACTTTACATTTGAAAAGAAGGGGACTAAATCTCTAAATAACAAACGTTTAAGCATTGTCGTATGTCTGTCTGTCCGTCCGTGCACCTCTAGCTTGTCCAGGTTTCGTTTCTTTCTCAAATATGTTCAAATTATGCCTCTTTCTATTGGCCCTTACATAGGAAGAAAAAGTAAAACATAAAATCCTCTTGTTAGAACCTAAAGACTAGGAGCTTAGATATTTTTGTGCGTAGCATCAAAATTTGTCCTGCCCCAGGGGTCACTTGTTTATATAGACTGGTATAAGGAAATACTTGAAAAATCTTGTTTAATATCATAAGGCCTGGAGCTTAGATATTTGGTATGTAGTATCACTTAGTTGTCCTGCACCAAGGTTGTTCAGTTTATGGTCTTCGGTTCAAAATTGTCTCCGCCTCAGGTTTCCCTTGTTTTCATTTGTTTTATAAAGACTTATATAAGGAAATACTTTAAAAAAAATCTTCTTGTCCAAAACCATGAGGCCCAAAGCTTACAAAGCTGTTGTCTAGCATTGCATAGTGGCGCTCTTCCAAGATTGTTTCAGTTATGTTTGGACACATGTCTAGTTTGCAGTTACAAGTTTTTATGGGATACAAAACCTTTTTGAAACTTCATAAAGGGTTTGAGGTTAATATGAATCTGCATGAAAATTAATCTCGGTCTTGTAGGACTATTTGATAACTGTCTTTGTCTGGGGCAAACTTTACCTGTCTGGGGAAAGCTTTATTTGATGTAAATGCTATCCTTTCACTATTAAAGTGGTTGGAATAGTTTAGCGCGCTTTTGTGACTTTTAAGACTTTGATGTTTACAAAGTGCCAGGGTAAGCTATTAGGATCACTCACCGTCCGGCGTACGTCGTACGTTGTTTGTCTGTCCACCATTTCCTTTAAACGGCATCTCCTCTGAAACCACTATGCCAATGTTGATGAAACTTGGCTTGGATGTTCCTTGCATAAAGCTCTACGAAAGTTGTTCAAAGAATTTTACTGTTCTACATGGCAACAGAGAGAAAAACCTCCCCGCCAAGAGAATCGCTTAATTTTACATAGACTTATATAGGAAAAATGTTTTTCTCTTAAACCTCAAGGGCTAGAGCTTAGATATTTACCATGTAGCATTGCCTTGTGAACCTCTACCCAGATTGTTGAAATCATGGCCTCCAAGTCAAAATTGACCCCGCCCCGGGAGTCACTTGATTTTACATAGGCTTATATAGGGAAAACTTCTTCTCTGAAAATGCATGGCCTAAAACTTGAATATTTGGCATGTACCATTGTATAGTGGACCTCTACGAGTATTGTTCAAAACAGGACCCTAAAATAGTGTTGTCGAAAACCACAAGGCCCAAGCTTAGATATTTGAAATGTAGCGTTATGTAGTAGACCTCTACGAATATTGTACAAAACAGGACCCCATGTCAAAATTGACCCATTCTGTGACAAGATCGTTGACCGTGTATTCAATTTTAAAAATCTTCTCTGAAACCACAAGGCCTAGACTTATATATTTAGCATGTAGCATCGCCTTGTGGACCTCTACCAAGATTGTTCAAATCAGAACCCCAGGTGAAAATTGACCCTTTCTGCCACACGATTGTTGACCTTGCATTATAACCAATGGTAGCCAGGTGAGCGATAAAGGGAAGGCCATCTTGACATTATCTGTAAAGCAGTTTTATAACACATTGTGTGCTACATGTTCCTTACTTTCAGTTATTGCTTTTTATTATTGTAGACTTGATGTGATTTAGTTACAATTTAGAACCGCTATATAAACTGGCAGAAAAATGAATTGTAATTGATATGTAGACTACAAGAGAATTCAAGTTGACAGAAGGTACTTCAAAGTGATAATATATAGACTACCAGAAAAAAAATTCCAGCTGATCTATTTTAAGGACAGACATAACTATGAACCATTATCGTAAGTCTACAAATCGAGGGTTGACTGCAAAACTGTCGTAACTTCTTTATTTCAACTCTCGAAGAAAGTCTCTGTAACTCTGAAATGGAATAATAAAGCCCTAATGTTACTGAAATGAATCTATATGTTTGCTTATATACCTGAAATTATTTAATGCATTTTATAGAAAACTTATTTCATTTTACTTCACGTTTGATTAATAATCTCCCCGTTTTTAATGATATATTTTTAAGGCAGTGAAGCGGGGATACTTATAAAATTTTGATCAACTCTTAGATAGTGTACACATTGAGACATATTTTATACATTTTGTACATTAGCCAAACACATTTGAAACATAAGTCAGTATGAAAAAGTGTATTTCTTCCTCATCGTTGTTATGTGTGAAATATTTAAGTAAATCAATACCCAGATATTCTAATGTATTTTCTTTTCTGTTGAATAATGCTAGGAAATGACATTGGCAAAGTTGATCATGCACATAAATTGGTCTCAATGGAAACTTTTCGTAAGCGTCAGTTCTAACTCTTCCCAGGAACAATGGTTATCTGTAAATAACGGAGGGCCCTAAACCTTAAAGAAAAAGTAATTTTTAGAATCTTGCAACGGCACTTAATGAAAATGTATTACTCAATCAGAATTATGGTGTCTGTCAAAGGAAATTACACTTTAAACGTCATAAGAAAATATTTATTTTCATAACAATGTAAAGGGAAGCAACTGCTGCAGGTTAATGATATAAAAATGAAAATAACAATGGTAATAATTGAAGTGATTGTTTCCCTTTCCTTAGGGAATATATTTGTCCTACGTACCCATCCTTCAAGAGAAAGGTCGGAGCTACATGGAAGAGGCACTGGCCTGCAGTGTTTTTCATACAAATACATAATATCAAGAACATAAAACAATTAGGATTGATGTATCCCAATTGGTCATTTTTTATTGAATGCACTTGTATAAAGCTGTCACGTGCTTTAAGTGGCAACCTTTGATGCTCCCCAACGCTTACGATGCTTTTACTTTAAACAACAAAGTCCACCTACCTATACATTTGACAGTAGTGAATATAGTATGAACTTAGATGGATAAGATATGCTGAATTATTGCAAATTCAGAGTTTCCGCTCGATATTTTGCTTGTTGGCACCGACAAACTTACACTTAGTGAACCTTATTACATGTATGTGTTAACAGCATTGACATGCTTTGCTTCCAGGAATGACGAGTCATATCAAAGCAGCACATTAATAGAACATTCTGTAAGTAGGCTCTACCTTTGTAGTTTTATGTAGCTGTTTGTCGAATCTGCATATGTGATAAGATTGGATCATGCAGCCATGCGGTGCCCATGAACTAGTGTTTGCCTACATAAAATAATCCTATCATTGGCCAGAATAACTTTAGTTAACAGATGCAGAATAGTAAAGGTAAGACAATTGACTAGGTGCAGGTCAGCTCCAGGACTATTGTTTTTGCTGAGTGACAAAATACATGCGGCTGTAGGCAGTCACTCATCCAATCATGTTCGCTGGACTGCCCGTAACATTTTTAAACAGGTTTTTCAACTGATAAATTTTATTTTTATTTTACAAGTATCGGACAGTTTAGAGAAAGCAGGAATCAGGCAGGCTTCGTTATTTTTGTTTCCGTTTTAGTTTTGAGATAAAAATGTATATTACAAACGCATAACTGTGAAGAAAATTGAATTTTATAACCAAGCCATATTTGTTGTTGAACATTTTCCCATACATACTATTGCTATAAAACACAAGTCAGAATTAGAATACGTTTTACCTCTCTGATTACATGGTAACATGAAGAGATGAAGATGTAAGCTGTAGAAAGTCTAACATACATGTCACTCAAGCATATATAGTACACAGATACAAAGCAGATGAAAATAATATTACATACATCTATTAATGTTGTTTCAAGATTCAAATTTTAAACTAAAGCATAAAATCACATTCAATTTCTTTTGAAACTCCTCTTCTTCTTAAGCCCCTAGTGATATATAATTTACTTATGAAAGAATATATATTTTTCTGCAATAAAACAAATAAGACATTGCATAATTCTAAGATATTTTCAGGATTGAAATCAAACGTGTTGCAGAGGAAACAAACTCATATTTGTAAAGTTATAACATCTGAAATGAATACAACAGTATCTTGTGTCATTATCACGAATTTAAAAACAAAAATACTTTAGTTTCTCACAGAAGTGTAGGCATAAGATAAGCGAACTTAACAAATTCAAAAGGCCTGTCATTTTGAGTTCATTGTTTAAATAGTAGTAAACAAAATATTTGCTTCTGGTAACATAAATTATGTCATTGTACGTTGAAATGGTTTGCATATAGTTTAACAAACTCGCGATTTCGGATAGATAATCAACAGCTCAGTCTTTTTATATGTCAGTATTGAAATAAATATGAACAAATTATTTGACACAGATAATCAAAAGATACACAAGAAACAAACTGACTTGACAGCATTTCTGGCATGCAAATAAATATAATGTAGCAAAGAAAACAAAATCTATCTACATGTACTTTGACATGTAAGTAAACAAAACGTGACAAAGAAAACAGAATCATTCAGAATTTACAGAGAATTTCTGGAATACAAGCAAGCATAATGTAATAAAGAAAACAAAATATCTCTGACTTGATATAACATCTTGGCATGTGATTCAATATGACATTAGGGTATATGGAAAATAAGGCAACTACACGTGTCCGTAGCACATTCAAGCATCACGTTTCATTTGAAACAACATGACAAAATGCTTGAAAACAAATAACGTAATGTTCTGTTCAAAATGTTAAAGCTAAGTCTCTTCGTGTTTTATTTGAATCAAAGATATTTTCCATACGTTTCCGTACCTGACTGATGAACCCTCAGCTGTATTTAAACATAGTGTTTTTCATTAGCCCTTACCCTGATGCCTTAGCGTCAAGTGTAGATTATGATCGGCCGGCATGTGGGCGCAGTCTGATCATGATCTTCGCCGTTTTCTGTTCAGTTAGTAAAAGTTTTCATACCATTCCATTAAACTACAATTGGTTTTATCCAAATTCAATAACTGACAGGTCCAATTTAGAAATAAAACGATATAAGGTTTAGGTAAACTTTTAGAAAGTAAACAACAATTTTCGTTATTTCATCGTGATTCGTTTTGTAAAATGCTGTGCTAATAACCTGCAATCTATATATGTTATTGTGTACAGTGCATTATGGGTGTTATTGCGGTGTTAGCCCATGAAAAAAGAACAAATAAAGTAAAAAGGAAAAAGTGACATTTAGTAACATAAAATAACTTCTATGAATAAGTTGTTAATTGGTATGCAGGAAAATGCTAAATCAGCTCTCCATATTGTTACTGAATATGCTAGACATGCTATTCTGAGATTTCTGACTTTTCCATTTGTCTTTACAGTACAAGTAATAAAAACGTGGTAATTTAGTAGCTCATCTTTTTTCCATGTATAGAAAAGGCTGCTTAGATTGACAGGACTTTTTTGAGAACAAGTGAATCGATTTTCTTGCTTAATGTAAGAAAGTAACAGTTCAAACTGTTTATTGTAAGTGCTGTCGTTGTGATGGTCACTCATCACACTAAATCATAAACGTTTATGTCATTTGCGAAATTTGTGCCCACTATCATCTTAGACATTTGCCGATTACAACAGACTGTCCGACATCTGCCTACATCCTTGAGTACCTCACCTATCTGTTCTCCATCAGGTGTAAGCTTTAGAATATTGCCGGAACTGCATTCACACACAAGCACAGTCCCAGTCCTAGTAAGATGAACATCTTCTGCCTGCTCATTGAATTTCTGAACCACCTTTCCATTATTGTCCAGTACAATCAGTCCTTTCTTTGCATTAGCTATGTAAATCCTTGATCCATCCTCGTTAACAGCTAGACCCCTGATGCGTGTGTCAATAGAATGGGTCAGTAAATCAGAGGTCCAACTTTGTACTAGTCCGGTCACTCTGAGATGCTTTAGCTTTTGTCCCGATACACTGTATATATACACTGATGTATATTTACCGGAAATGTACAGATTGTCGTTAGCATAAGCCAGAGCACAACAGTAAAAGTCAGTTTTTGTTACTGATTTTTGTGTCATTTGATTTCCAAGAGAAATGAACATTATTTCTTTCTCCGTGTAACTCACTGCAACTTCCTGATTATTAATGGCACACATTTGCCAAAAACACCCAGGAAGATTATAGTGATCTCGAACACGGTATGTAGATCTGTCTAGACGTTTGAGCTTGTTGTTGTTGTTATCAACAAGCATTATTGTTCCATCTTCTAATATACAGGAACTGATGATATTACATGTGCATGAATCTGATTGATCTCCAGTAGGATATTTCTTCATTCCTTTAAGTAAAACTCTTGGTGTAACTTGCCCCAAAGATTTTAACTTTTCCAGCATTTCCTTTAATTTCGGATCACCTGTGATAGTGATATCTTCATAGTAGCATGTGATTTTCTTTTTATGTAGGATTCGCTCAACTTCCATCGCAAAGGACTGTCCAGCCTTTGTGCTAACGAATATCTGGGATGCGTTGTTGCCCGCAGCTGCTAGTTTATATTTGGCTGACACCAGATTTCTCTTGGCATCTTTGAACGTGGTTATTTCTTTCTCTATCTTGCTTATCATTTCGTCATATTTGTTTTCTATCTCATCAAGAGAGGCCTGCTCCAGTTCATCAAGCCTTTCATCGATCTCCTTCCTAATCTGTCGGACATTTTGTATGGAATCAGCCTTTCTGTTAAGCAGATGTTGTTTTTCTTGTTCACATAGTTGTACGGTTACCTTCAAAGTTTCCTCCGTGGATACTAAAATCTTCTGGATGTTTTGAGGATTACATGCACTTGCCATGTTTTGTACATAATCTGGTATATAGAAGTTGTCCTTACAAAACCTGTAATACCGTATAGATGCATTTAGAAGTAGAACGGGTTTGAGGAGAAAATTCTACGCCAGAGTATGTATACTCAGTTTCAAAAGGTTTGCACGAAGGTTTTTATTTAAAAAGTTAAAAGTACTATATAATTATTTAGAAATACATGTATATGATATTTGTATAAAATACAGTTTATGATCAATCTGATGTGTATTGCTGATTTGAAAATTTTGAAATGCTTTGCTAAGAATAAAGAGACATAGAACAAAAACAAAATTCAAGTCAATTTCTTGAAGAAAGTATCCAGTTTCTTTAGATTATTCTATAAAACTGGTCTTCATATGACATTCTACCTAAACTGTTTAAGGCATATTGATTTACCTAAAACTTTCCTTAGGTGATAAAACACTGTACAGAGAAAGGTTGAAGGTATCCTTGTGCTGCAGTCAAACTTAGGTGAGCAATATAGGGCCATCACGTTTCTCTTGGCAGTGATGTCACAGGTAGGTCAGTTCAAGAAGATAAATTCAAGAAATTACATACCTATGTCCAGCAGCCATGCACGTAGAACATCCAACCTGGTCATGATTCTGGCAGTACATCTCAACAGCCTTGAGACCATGTTTGTCGCACCTTTCTGTCGGCACAACGGGGAGTTTCTTTGCGGATCCTTTCTGAAACATTCCCTTGTCGACAATCTTGTGCCCAGTCAGTAATGGAAGATCATCGTGGACTTTAACACATGTCGAACAGTAGTAGTCCTGGCAGTCAGTGCAGTATTTCTTCGCCTCCGTAGTTTTGCCTTTATGTTTACACACATTGCAGAGAAAATCAAACGTTTCATCAGACAGTGAGTCAATAGTAGTCCCTCCAGTCGCCATTTAATTTTAACTTTTTCTTTTTAACAAATGACCATTTCAAATTCAATTTGAAACTCCGATTATATAATGACCTATAATTTTACTTCTGTTTATCATGAATGTCATAATTCAGTATCTTTTATCCTTTTCATTATCCTATCTTGCATAACATATGATAATATCGAATTTTAAATAATACCTGGGTTGAGTTTGTTTCGTGCAGGTCACATACTTATTCTGTTATAAGTACTCTTTAAATGATGACTGATATAACCTAGGCCTGTAACTTCATGATGCTTTATTATAAAATATCATAAAATAACAGGTTTTTGTTTTCATTTTTGCGAATAGCTCGAAATGATTGTGAATAGTTCCCTAAAATATTTCGTAAGATTCCGCTTGATGCTAATGGCAGAACCCTAATTCAAAAGTAGCAAATATTTTTGGATGAGGATATAAGTCTGTCATCTATGGAGGGGTTTTAAAATAAGCTTTGTTCATAGCTTAATGTTCATGCATGAACACACACTTAAGGAGTCAAACATGATATAAAGACACTGGAAGGGATATTGAAATGATATCACACAACTCCTTCTCATTTACATGTAATGCGTCCATCAACAAGTACCAATGTTTTGAAGAGTTAGGACCATGCGTTGGCTCAACAGGTTGCCAATTTTCAACAAAAATACTATTTTTCTAACTACTTCAGTTTTAGAATACTTATTGTATAACTAGTCTTATAAGTAAGTGTCTTGAAATTGGTGTCAAAAAATTACCCTTAAATCTTTGGTCAGGGAAAATCAGAAGACGGTGACATATTTTTTCATTAAAACACATTAATGGTTATAGAGTCTTAATCTTTGATAAATATAATGTCGATTTTAAGTTAGGAAAGCACTGGGCTGTTAATAAAGTATCCATTTTAATTGATGAGGTATTACTGTGTAGTGTAAGAGGCTTCATTGCTTTTCTTCAAACCTTATATACGGCCTTAGTCTGAAACATGATTGAAAACTGAGATTTCTACTTGCGAATATCCAAAATATGAACTTATGCAGAAGGGGAATGAAACTAAATAGCATTTTATTTGCTATTTTGATATAGCAAGAATCTAGCGTATGATCCAATTTTCACTCTGTGTTTCGTCGACACTCGGAACTATTATATTTTTTTTGTACAATGTACATGGACGTCATATTTAGTTGATCTTATTTGGCAGAGAATGTAATAGAATAAAAATGTAAAGTTTTCTTTAAATAATTTTCTTGTAGATTATTCAGGTTTAGCAATCTGACCATAAACCATTATTTATAAGTTTATAGGGTAAGTTTTCAAAAATGGAGATAAGAGATGAGATCCATGGAATGCTAAATTGTGAATTTTCACACCTTTCCATTGTCAGAAGTAACCTCGTGCATCTCATATTTGGACAGACATGGGTTTGATTGAAACTGCTAGCGATAAGGTCGTTGTTTTTTTTAATCAAAACCCGAACTTGTATATCAAAACTACTACCGGTTAACGTTATCAGGAGAATGTTTTGAACGAAAAGGCACTGCATCCGTACGAAGACTTCATCAGTTTTATACTGAATACAACATTTTTACAAACATTCGCAAAACGTTTAGAGCTTCCGCGTATGAAGGTCATGCCACCGGAGAATATTTTCTGTGATAGTGACGGGAGTTTGTCTGATATGTCGGACTCGGAATCGACAGGATACAGTGAGGAGGGTGGCAACTCCGATTTAGAATACTTTCGACATGTAGTTTGCATCTAGTAGTGATGTATTATGGGTAGATTTATATCAATAGTGTGTATTTCGGCGTTTACAGCTGTACTTATACTGCTAGTAATGCCATACTTTAGTTAAATTTTACATGAGACTGTGCTTAAAACATAAAGAAAGTTGTGTCGTGTACACATAACTGCTTTTCTGACTGGCATTATCATCCCTCTTTTGTTTTCTGCCATTTACAGCTTGTGTAATAGAAAGTAGATACAGCTTGATCGTTAAAAAAATCAGAAACGCGAAAACATAGGAAACACTGAAAACGCATTAAATCTTATGATAAGGCATTTTAGGGATTACATATATTCCTTTTTGTTTAATATCTGCCTGATGAATACTTTACTTTCAACTTGTACAGTGGCCTTGAATTCCAACTACATGTATTTTACGGTCTTGTTTCTGTCAACAAACGAATTTGAGGCAATACCAGTCTGCAAGAGTAATCAGTCAGTGAAATAACTTATTTTATATTATATTTGTATCTGAAAATTTTACTTTAACCTTTAAATGCAGTTGAATAATAAGGTCAAACAATGTTTATAATATTGCAGCAATGTGTATCCTACCTATCTTATAGGTCAAGGTCATACATAGCCCAGCGTCACCATAGTATAGGGAATAATAGCAGTACTTCGTGTCTGTAATTCAGGTAGATATCTCGATATGTTAATAAAGTTTATGTAGATTTGGCGTAAGAAGACTGGTGATACTGTATCTTTTTGAGTGTTGATTAAATAGTCTAAGTTAAAAAAGATTTGACCGAATTGACAACTAGTATCTGTTAAGAGGTATCATTAACTGATAATTACTGGTAATTACATGTCAATAACATATTGTTTCTATCTTATAAATTGAATACCTGTGATAAAATTATTTGCGAAAGGCCAATAGAAACTTCCGGGTTGGTATACTCTCCGTTGACCAAGATATGTGTCTTAAATATTACCAGTATACTGTATACCCCATTTACTCATACAAAGTACTGATAATGTTTAAAAGATAAAACCAAAATTGCAGTTATGAAATAAGTGTGGGGTCTACACATTTTTCCCACTTATCTGATGTGCAATTCTATGCCATACTCTGGAACGTATATAAATAATCTCCATTTAATCTACACTTATATAGATATGAGTTTATTTTTATGAGTTGTTTTAAGTTGACGATGATGAGCCAAGAATACACTCATTTAAACATATGCTTTGCGTCACAACTGCATTGTCTTCATGGTTCCTCTTGCTTTTTTATAGCTGCAAGAATGAAAATGAAATTTAAAGTATGAAATTCTTCTATTATATAAAGATCGATTATAGTCATTAAACAAATTGATTGTAAAAATATTCTTCTCCAAAGCCGCAAAGGTCAGAGACCCTTACCAAAATTGTTCATATCATGCTCCCTTGATCGAAATTGGTCACTTGATTTTACAAAGGTTTTTATAGGAAAATTTTTACAAACTTTGTTCAAATTATGCCCCCGGGTCATTTGTTTTGCATAGACTTATATAGGAAAACCTTTAAAAATCGTCTTCTTCAGAACTACAGAACCACAAGGTCTAAAGCGAAGATAATTTGTATGTAACATTGTCTAGTTGACCTCTACCAAGTTTGCTAAAGATTTGCCGCTGGAATCAGTATTGACCACACCCAGGGGTTCGCTTGCTTTACATAGGCTTATATGGGATTACCTTTAAAAATTCTTTATCTCTTAAACCACATTGCATAGAGTTGAGATAGATAGTATGTAGCATTGTCTAGTGGACTTCTGTAAAGTTTGTTCAAATCTTGCCCCGGGTCACATTTTTACTTCTTCTGTAGAACCACAAGGTCTACAGCTTGGGTACTTAGTTTGTAGTATTATCTGGCGGACATTAAACCAAGTGAATAAGAAAAACTATCCTACCCATCGTTGTAACACATTGGTTAAATGTTTTGTATCTAATGCCGGGTATATTTATAGCGTACACAGCCTCTTCATCAGAACTGCACAGTAAAGTGTCCGATACAATGTCTATGGTGTCCAATGGTAAAGTCAGATGAAGTAACGACTTTAAGTCCAGTTTTTGCCTGTCCGACTCCAGTACGAGCCAGGGACTGGTGATACTGATATTTCCTGCACCGATAGCAGACGTGTTTTGTGAATACAACCCTCCGCCACCAGAACCTGCTCCTGTAAAACAAAGTACATCATACTAGAGTATTGACAGAACTATTAAGGTAGTATTGAGTCATTGAACTGATTTCTGATCCTGTTCACATATAAAAAGTAATTCTGAATGCAGGCCCTTATTTTATTTTTTAGGTCACATAAATTGCTGACCTGCTTACCTATGCATACAAAATGTAATATCTATGGAATATTTAATTGACTGGTGTTCTGCTAGAATAAGCCTGGTGTGTTGCAGTTGACTATGGAACTTTTAATATATAGGAAAAAAGAGAAATTTACAGTATTTATGCATTCCCAATAATATTCCCAGCTTTTCAGAGAGGGACTATTGCATTGCAATCAGCTCATATTACAAACATAGCAAACACTACCATAACAAATTACCTAACCTACACATTTCCTTGATATCAGGTTCACTAATACAACATTGGCTTTATCTGCACCCTCATGATTTCTAAAATAGACTTGTCAATCTTTCAAATTTGATAGTACCATAACTTTTAAAACGGGTACTAGTTAAAAAATAACTGTGTGGAACATGTAGATCCTGATTTGACTGAATGGTTCTGTACTGATCATGATCTGCACTTGCAAAAACAGAATAGCATCTGACAAGAGAGTAAGAGTAAAAAGAATTTATTCTTCATCAAATGTACGTGAAAGCAAAGTCAAATGTGGTATACTTACCAGTTCCTGTGACTAACGAAGCTACAGATGAGGCGTTCCAGTGCCAAACTGAACCATCCTCCGAACATGTGAACAAATGGTCTGGATTATTTGGATGAAATTTCACCTCCCATACTGATATAGAGACAAAATCGTGAGTCATGTTAGAGTAGTTGATTGAATCTCGTTCCGTTGACTAAAACTAACCTTAAAGTGAGTTGGGTCACAATTCTGTGTGAAAAAATGGGCTGATTTTCTGTATTAAACGTTTGCGTTTGAAATAATGACGGCAAAAGCATCTAACATTTTATATGTGCGCGTTCCTCAGACAGAAGGCTAGCATATGGTGTTTTGAAATAACAATAAGGGCATATTTAAATTATGTCTGTAAAACGTCGACATTACACCATCGACATTCGACGTCGCGTTGCTAGGAAACGAAGTGAAAAAAAGAAAAGTTAAAACGAATAAAATACGAACAACATGCTAGAGTACGTTTATGCAAAATTTCGTAACAATCGGAGAAAACTCGTTTTTTGACGTATGACGTCGGAAAAAGGTCGCATAAAACCTTCATGTCGCATACTAAATAAACATATTAGTAGACCTATACTTTACATTTGAAAAGAAGGGGACTAAATCTCTAAATAACAAACGTTTAAGCATTGTCGTATGTCTGTCTGTTCGTCCGTGCACCTCTAGCTTGTCCAGGTTTCGTTTCTTTCTCAAATATGTTCAAATTATGCCTCTTTCTAATGGCCCTTACATAGGAAGAAAAAGTAAAACATAAAATCTTCTTGTTAGAACCTAAAGACTAGGAGCTTAGATATTTTTGTGCGTAGCATCAAAATTTGTCCTGCCCCAGGGGTCACTTGTTTATATAGACTGGTATAAGGAAATACTTGAAAAATCTTGTTTAATTTCATAAGGCCTGGAGCTTAGATATTTGGTATGTAGTATCACTTAGTTGTCCTGCACCAAGGTTGTTCAATTTATGGTCTTCGGTTCAAAATTGTCTCCGCCTCAGTTTTCACTTGTTTTCATTTGTTTTATAAAGACTTATATAAGGAAATACTTTTAAAAAAATCTTCTTGTCCAAAACCATGAGGCCCAAAGCTTACAAAGCTGTTGTCTAGCATTGCATAGTGGCGCTCTTCCAAGATTGTTTCAGTTATGTTTGGACACATGTCTAGTTTGCAGTTACAAGTTTTTATGGGAGACAAAACCTTTTTGAAACTTCATAAAGGGTTTGAGGTTAATATGAATCTGCACGAAAATTAATCTCGGTCTTGTAGGACTATTTGATAACTGTCTTTGTCTGGGGCAAACTTTACCTGTCTTGGAAAAGCTTTATTTGGTGTAAATGCTATCCTTTCACTATCAAAGTGGTTGGAATAGTTTAGCGCGCTTTTGTGACTTTTAAGACTTTGTTGTTTACAAAGTGCCAGGGTAAGCTATCAGGATCACTCACCGTCCGGCGTACGTCGTACGTTGTTTGTCTGTCCACCATTTCCTTTAAACGACATCTCCTCTGAAACCACTAAGCCAATATTGATGAAACTTTGCGTGGATGTTCCTTGCATAAAGCTCTACGAAAGTTGTTCAATTTATTTTTTTGTGGTTACCATGGCAACAGAGAGAAAAAACCTCCCCGCCAAGAGGATCGCTTAATTTTACATAGGCTTATATAGAAAAATGTTTTTCTCTTAAACCACAAGGGCTAGAGCTTAGATATTTACCATGTAGCATTGCCTTGTGAACCTCTACCAATATTGTTGATATCATGGCCTCCAAGTCAAAATTGACCCCGCCACGGGGGTCACTTGATTTTACATAGGCTTATTTAGGGAAAACTTGAATATTTGGCATGTACCATTGTATAGTGGACCTCTACGAATATTGTTCAAAACAGGACGCCAAAATAGTGTTGTCGAAAACCACAAGGCCCAGAGGATAGACATTTGGAATGTAGCGTTATGTAGTAGACCTCTACGAATCTGGTACAAAACAGGACCCCATGTCAAAATTGACCCTTTCTGTGACACGATCGTTGGCCGTGTATTCAATTTTAAAAATCTTCTCTGAAACCACAAGGCCTAGACTATTAAGCATGTAGCATCGCCTTGTGGACCTCTACCAAGATTGTTCAAATCAGAACCCAAGGTGAAAATTGACCCTTTCTGCCACGCGATTGTTGACCTTGCATTATATCCAATGGTAGCCAGGTGAGCGATAAAGGGAAGGCCATCTTGACATTATCTGTATAGCAGTTTTATAACACGTTGTGTGCTACATGTTCCTTACTTTCAGTTATTGCTTTTTATTATTGTAGACTTGATGTGATTTAGTTACAATTTAGAACTGCATTATAAACTCGCAGAAAAATGAATTGTAACTGATATGTAGACTACAAGGGAATTCAAGCTGACAAATGTACTACAAGAGAAGGTACTTCAAAGTGATAATATATAGACTACCAGAAAAAAATAATTCCAGCTGATCTATTTTAAGGGCACACATAACTATGAAGCATAATCGTAAGTCTACAAATCGAGGGTTGACTGCAAAACTGTCGTAACTCCTTTATTTCAACTCTCGAAGAAAGTCTTTGTAACTCTGAAATGGAATAATAAAGCCCTAATGTTACTGAAATAATTTGGTAAAATATCTATATGTTTGCTTATATATCTGAAATTATTGAATGCATTTTATAGAAAACTTATTTCATTTTACTTCACGTTTGATTAATAATCTCCCCGTTTTTAATGATATATTTTTAAGGCAGTGAAGCGGGGATACTTTTAACATTTTGGTCAACTCTTAGATAGTGTACACATTGAGACAGTTTTTATACATTAGCCAAATACATTTGAAACATTTGTCAGTATGAAAAAGTGTATTTCTTCCTCATCGTTGTTATGTGTGAAATATTGTAGTAAATCTATACCCAGATATCCTAATGTATTTTCTTTTCTGTTGAATAATGCTAGGAAATGGCATTGGCAAAGCTGATCATGCACATACACTGTTGATTGGTCTCAATGGAAACTTTTCGTAAGCGTCAGTTCTAACTCTAAAAGTAATTTTTAGAATCTTGCAATGGCACTAAATGAAAATGTATTACTCAATCACATCTATGGTGTCTCTCTGGGAAAATTACACTTTAAACGTCATGTAAAGGGAAGCAACTGCTGCAGGCTAATGATACAAAAATTAAAATAGCACTGGTAATAATTGAAGTGATTGTTTCCCTTTACTTAGAGAATATATTTGTCCTACGTACTCATCCTTCAAGAGAAAGGTTGGAGCTACATGGAAGAGGCACTGGCCTGCAGTGTTTCATACAAATACATTATTTCAAGATTCAAGAACATAAAACAATTAGGATTGATGTATCCCAATTGGTAAAGGTTTTTTTTATGGAATGCACGTGTATTGAACTGTCACGTGTTTTAATGGCAACCTTTGATGCTTCCAAAGGCTTGCTGCTTGCGATGCTTTTACTTTATACAACAAAGTCCACCTACCTATACATTTGACAGTAGTGAATATAGTATGAACTTAGATGGATTGGATATGCTGAATTATTGCAAATTCAGAGTTTCTGCTCGATATTTTGGCTTGTTGGCTCCGGCAAACCTACACTTGGTGAACCTTATTACATGTATGTGTTAACAGCATTGACATGCTTTGCTTCCAGGAATGACGAGTCATATCGAAGCAGCACATTAGAACATTCTGTAAGTAAGTTCTACCTTTGTAATTTTATGTAGATGTTTGTCGAACCTGTATCAGTGATATGATTGGCTCATGCAGCCATGCGGTGCCCATGAACTAGTGTTTGCTTACATAAACTAATCCTATCAATGGCCAGAATAACTTAGATCACAGATGCAGAATAGTAAAGGTGAGACAATTGACTAGGTGCAGGTCAGCTCCAGGACTATTGTTTTTTCTGAGTGACAAAATACATGCGGCTGTAGGCAGTCACTCATCCAATCATGTTCGCTGGACTGCCCGTAACATTTTTAAACAAATTTTTCAACTGATAAATTTTATTTTTATTTTACAAGTATCGGACAGTTTAGAGAAAGCAGGAATCAGGCAGGCTTCGTTATTTTTGTTTCCGTTTTAGTTTTGAGATAAAAATGTATATTACAAACGCATAACTGTGAAGAAAATTGAATTTTATAACCAATCCATATTTGTTGTTGAACATTTTCCCATACATACTATTGCTATAAAACACAAGTCAGAATTAGAATACGTTTTACTTCTCTGATTACATGGTAACATGAAGAGATGAAGATGTAAGCTGTAGAAAGTCTAACATACATGTCACTCAAGCATATATAGTACACAGATACAAAGCAGATGAAAATAATATTACATACATCTATTAATGTTGTTTCAAGATTCAAATTTTAAACTAAAGCATAAAATCACATTCAATTTCTTTTGAAATTCCTCTTCTTCTTAAGCTCCCAGTGATATATAATTTACTTATGAAAGAATATCTATTTTTCTGCAATAAAACAAATAAGACATTGCATAATTCTAAGATATTTTCAGGATTGAAATCAAACGTGTTGCAGAGGAAACCAACTCATATTTGTAAAGTTATAACATCTGAAATGAATACAACAGTATCTTGTGTCATTATCACGAATTTAAAAGCAAAAATACTTTAGTTTCATACAGAAGTGTAGGCATAAGATAAGCGAACTTAACAAATTCAAAAGGCCTGTCATTTTGAGTTCATTGTTTAAATAGTAGTAAACAAAATATTTGCTTCTGGTAACATAAATTATGTCATTGTACGTTGAAATGGTTTGCATATAGTTTAACAAACTCCCGATTTCGGATAGATAATCAACAGCTCAGTCTTTTTATATGTCAGTATTGAAATAAATATAAACAAATTATTTGACACAGATAATCAAAACATACACAAGAAACAAACTGACTTGACAGCATTTCTGGCATGCAAATAAATATAATGTAGCAAAGAAAACAAAATCTATCTACATGTACTTTGACATGTAAGTAAACAAAATGTGACAAAGAAAACAGAATCATTCAGAATTTACAGAGTATTTCTGGAATACAAGCAAGCATAATGTAATAAAGAAAACAAAATATCTCTGACTTGATATAACCTCTTGGCATGTGATTCAATATGACATTAGGGTATATGGAAAATAAGGCAACTACACGTGTCCGTAACACATTCAAGCATCACGTTTCATTTGAAACAACATGACAAAATGCTTGAAAACAAATAACGTAATGTTCTGTTCAAAATGTTAAAGCTAAGTCTCTTCGTGTTTTATTTGAATCAAAGATATTTTCCATACGTTTCCGTACCTGACTGATGAACCCTCAGCTGTATTTAAACATAGTGTTTTTCATTAGCCCTTACCCTGATGTAAGCAAAAGATTCTGCCTTAGCGTCAAGTGTAGATTATGATCGGCCGGCATGTGGGCGCAGTCTGATCATGATCTTCGCCGTTTTCTGTTCAGTCAGTAAAAGTTTTCATACCATTCCATTAAACTACAATTGGTTTTATCCAAATTCAATAACTGACAGGTCCAATTTAGAAATAAAACGATATAAGGTTTAGGTAAACTTTTAGAAAGTAAACAACAAGTTTCGTTATTTCATCGTGATTCGTTTTGTAAAATGCTGTGCTAATAACCTGCAATCTATATATGTTATTGTGTACAGTGCATTATAGGTGTTATTGCGGTATTAGCGCATGAAAAAAGAACAAATAAAGTAAAAAGGAAAAAGTGACATTTAGTAACATAAAATAACTTCTATGAATAAGTTGTTAATTGGTATGCAGGAAAATGCTAAATCAGCTCTCCATATTGTTACTGAATATGCTAGACATGCTATTCTGAGATTTCTGACTTTTCCATTTGTCTTTACAGTACAAGTAATAAAAACGTGGTAATTTAGTAGCTCATCTTTTTTCCATGTGTAGAAAAGGCTGCTTAGATTGACAGGACTTTTTTGAGAACAAGTGAATCGATTTTCTTGCTTAATGTAAGAAAGTAACAGTTCAAACTGTTTATTGTAAGTGCTGTCGTTGTGATGGTCACTCATCACACTAAATCATAAACGTTTATGTCATTTGCGAAATTTGTGCCCACTATCATCTTAGACATTTGCCGATTACAACAGACTGTCCGACATCTGCCTACATCCTTAAGTACCTCACCTATCTGTTCTCCGTCAGGTGTAAGCTTTAGAATATTGCCGGAACTGCATTCACACACAAGCACAGTCCAAGTCCTAGTAAGATGAACATCTTCTGCCTGCTCATTGAATTTCTGAACCACCTTTCCATTATTGTCCAGAACAACCAGTCCTTTCTTTGAATTAGCTACGTAAATCTTTGATCCATCCTCATTTACAGCTAGGCTCTTGATGCTTATGTCAATAGTATCTGAAAGTAAATCAGAGGTCCAAAGTTTTACTAGTCCAGTCACTCTGAGATGCTTCAGCTTTTGTCCCGATACACTGTATATATACACTGATGTATATTTACCGGAAATGTACAGATTGTCATTGGCATAAGCCAGAGCACAACAGTAAAAGTCAGTTTTAGTTACTGATTTTTGTGTCATTTGATTTCCAATGGAAATGAACATTATTTCTTTCTCCATGTAACTCGCTGCAATTTCCTGATTATTGATGGCACAAACTTGCCACAAACACCCAGGAAGATTATAGTGATCTCGGACACGGTATGTAGATCTGTCTAGACGTTTCAACTTCTTGTTGAAGTGATCAGCAAGTATTATTGTTCCATCTTCTAGTACACAGGAACTGACAATATTACATGTGTTTGAATCTGATTGATCTAATATAGAATATTTCTTCATTCCTTTCAGTAAAACTCTTGATGTAACTTGCCCCAAACATTTTACCTTTTCGAGCATTTCCTTTAATTTCGAATCACCTGTGACAGTGATATCTTCAAAGTAGCATGTGATTTTCTTTTTCTTTAGGATCCCCTCAGCCTCAATAACAAAGGACTGTCCCGTCTTTGTGTTAACGAATATTTGAGATGGGTTGTTGCCAGCAGCTGCTAGGTTATCTTTGGTTAAGACGACCTTTCTCTTGGCTTTTTGAAATGTGATTATTTCTTCCTCTATCGTGCTTATCATTTCTTCATATTTGTATTCTATCTCAGCAACAGAGGCCTGCTCCAGTTTTTCAATCATTTTATCAAATTCCTTCCTTACCTGTCGGACATTTTGGATTGATTCAGCCTTTCTTTTTATCAGATGTTGTTTTTCTTGTTCACATAGTTGGACGGTTACCTTCAAAGTTTCCTCCGTGGATGCTAAAATCTTCTGGATGTCTTGAGGATTACATGCACTTGTCATGTTTTGTACATACTCTGGTATATAGAAGTTGTCCTTACAAAACCTGTAAAATCATATTGATGCATTTGAATTAGAATGGTTTGAGGAGAACATTTCATGCCACAGTAAGTATTCTCAGTTTCAAAAGGTTTGCACTTATATTTTTATATAAAAATAAGAGTACTATATGATTATTTAGATATTGTTTATGACTAATCTTATGTACATTGCTGATTTCAAAATTTGAAATGTTTTGCAACAAATAAAGAGACATTTAGCAAAAGCAAATTTGAAAGTCAATTCTTTTAAAATGAATTATCCTCTGAGGTCATTGGTGAATGTTTGACATTATCTAATAAAACTGGTCCTCATATGACCTTCTACCTCAAAGGTTCAAGGGATATTGGTTCATCTAAAAAAGTAATTCAACAGTATGTATAAAAATAATAATGATAATAATAATAATAATAATAATAATAATAATAATGTCTTCATTCTCAGAAGTTAAAACTCATTATGCAAATACATTAACGGCAAAATGTATGTACATATTTACAATGAGGCCTTCTATATGTAACAAAGTAGCAAAGTTAATGATACAAAATGCATTATCGACTTAATATCGGCCATCAATAAAGAGCAAATACCTGTGTTTTACAATGTGCTGTAATTATTAATCAAATAGTTTATAATAATGCTTAAAAGCATTTAAAGAGACTGAATTTTTGGTGACTTCTAGTATAGAAATCAATGTCTGCATAGCAACGATTTTAAATGATAGGTTAAAGACCGACATTGGTAGCCCTGGAGAACTTTCCTGTGATTGACATGTATCGTAAAAAATTGCTTGCTGACCTTAATTAATCACAGCACTTACCCCAAGCTTTTAACATATTTTCTATGAGACTAATGGTTTCATTACTTCAAAGGAATGAAGGTGGAACTCTTGAATCTGAATATTCCAGACATAGGGACCAAAATTACAGAATGACATCTAAGTATATGCTCTTTTTTTACAAAGTAAATATAACACACAGCTTATTTCATTAAAATGACAAGCTGTTTCCTATCTTATTAAAATAAATCTCTTTTAGTTGATAGAGACATTTATGTTTTATGAGAGATACCTCTGTTACACTGAAAGTTATCTTTCTAAGCAAGAGAGATATTTATTAAATTTCAAGATATCTCATTAATCTGTGAGACATATCTTTTCTACATGTGATATATATATATTTCAAGTTTCAGAGATATCAATCTGTACCAGTGATATCTCTTTGTAAAAGATATCGTGTCATGTAAAAAAGATATCTCAAGAAATGATTGAACACACCATTATAAGGATATTGATCATACTATAATTATAATATCATATGAGAGATATCTCTCAAATTTGCAGGGGTGTCTTTGTAAGACAGAAAGATATCTTTCCAGTGAAAAAAAGATACCTCTCTGTTGTCATTATAAAGATGTATTTCTTTGTCACAGAGATATTTGTCACGATAGATAGATATCTCCATAACTCTGAGACATTCCTATTTGTATGTTTAAGAGATATCTGTGCGTTTACAACAGATATTTTTGTCAGGATATGATGTAAGTGTTTACAACAGATATTTTAATTAATTATCGGGATATTTTAAGTCGGAGAGGTATCTTGGTAAGACAGAAGAATATCTCTTTTATATTGAGAGATATCTTTGTAACATATTTATGTAAAATAATGGGACATGTCTTTTAAAAAAGAAAGCTATTTACATGATATTTTTAAAACGATATCTCAAGACTAATATTTTAGGAGATATCTCTTTAAATCAGACATATATCTCTTTTTGGATTTGCAATTACGTCACCATATCTAGTAAGGTGGTGAAACTGTGATTTGATACTTGACATGTACTTATATGCTGGAATTATGAATGTTTAAATGAAGAAAATGTGTTTATGTACATGTAGAAAGTAAACTGTAACTGCAAATAAATTAATGTAATAGTTATCTGAAGTAGCTCTCATTAAATATATCTTTTAACATTGTAATTATTATGTATCTGGTGAATGCTATATGTAATCCAAATAGTTTAATCCGAGTTCTCACTGAAAATAAGCAATGGCCACAAGAACATAAACAGGTGTTAATTTCAAATCCAAATCACTGAAATGCTGCATGATGAGGGTTTTAAGACCCGAACCTAAAAGACTAAATGGTAGCTGCTAATCGCAGAAAAGTTCTCCAGGGCTACTAATGTCGGCAATCTAATTTTGGTCTTATATGTGTTATATCTCGCTTTGAGCTGGATCGTCAATGGTATATTTTGTTTCCAAAAACAATTATAAATTGGCATATGCATTCAGGTGCAATTCTGTGAAGAACTTTGTATGTTGTGACAGCAATATAAAACTTAAGTCGATCTTCTATTGTTAGCCATTTTAATTCTTTAAACATAGCGATTGAATACGGTTTGATAAGATCCACCTAGCAATACGTTTTTGAAATACGGTGAGTCTTTTGGATGTTTTGAGGATTGCATGCACTGACACGTTTTGTAGATAATCTGGTATATAGAAGATGTCCTTACATAACCTGTAATTCCGTATTTATGCATTTGAATTAGAACGGTTTGAGGAGAACATTTCATGCCACACTATATATTTCAAAAGGCATAGGGTTTAATATAAAAAAGCTAAAAATTACTATATGATTTTTTAGATATCGTATGACTAATCTAATGTACATTGCTGATTTAAACAATTTAAAAATGTTTTGTAACAAATGAAGAGATAGAGCAAAAACAAAGTTTCAAGTCAATTCTTTTAAAAAGAAATTATCCGCTCGATATCATCAGTCAGTTTTTGGAGTATTTTATAAAATAGGTCCTCATATGACCTTCTACCTAAAATGTATGTACAAGGGATGTTGATTCACATAAAACTTCCCATAAGTGATTAAACACTGTGTATTAAATATGCCGACATGGTTCGAAGTTTGAAGGTATCCAGGTGCTGCAATCAAACTAATGTGAATTATATAGGGTCATCCTGTGATATAACAGGAACGTCAGGAAAGCAAGGTAGTTCAAGAAATGACATACTTGTGTTCAGCAACCATGCACGTAGAACATCCCACCTGGTCATGATTCTGGCAGTACATGTCTATAGGCTTGAGACCATGTTTATCACACCTCTCTGCCGGCACCACGGGACATTCCTCTGCGGATCCTTTCTGAATCGTTCCACTATCAATAATATTGTGCCCAGTCAGTGATGGAACATCCTCGTGGATTTTAACACATGTTAAGCAATAGTCATCATAACAATCTGTACAGAATTTTTTCGCCTCCGTAGTTTTGCCTTTACGTTCACATACATTGCAGAGAAAGTCAAATGTTTCATCTGACTGCGCGTTACTATTTGTCCTACAAATCGCCATTTTGTTTTAAACTGTTCACTTGTTGTTCACTGGTTAAGAAAAGAACATTTTAAATTCAATTTAAAACTCCGATGAAATAATGTCATGCCTTATAATTTGACTTTTTATTTCGGAACCTATGCGAATATCTAATTTTGAAAATGATACCTTGTTTAGGTTTGTTTTGTTCAAATCAGTATTTAATTGGTTTGAAAACATTTCAAGCTTGTTTGAACAATGGAAGTCTCAACCCGAGATTTTTATCTAGCAGTTCAGATCAATACGTCATTCATTTGAATGAATAGTCCACAGTATTGAGAGGTCCAATATATTGTTTGTTTTAAAGTCATATTACCCTTCAAAATTGCCATATTATTTTATGCTTTACAATGCACTGAATTCTTTAAAAACATGTACGAATTATCTTATAATAACTAATTCTGAGATGTATTCATTTTGATATGTGACTCACTTTGTTCATTTTTGTGGCCCAGTGGTATCCTGAATATGGTGTTTTGCTGCTCTATTAATTAGCAGAAATGAGAAATAATCCTTATAAAATATGTTGATTATCGACTTTTCACAAGGATTTTCAAAAAGAATTTAATTACATGTCCAACCTCTCCACAACAACACCAAAGGGAATATCAAGTTTTGTTTGGTGTGGAGAGGTTGTTGCTCTTGGGAGGTTAATTTGTTCAGATTACTGCTTTGGGAAATCAAACATCTGTCTTTGTAGAGAGGTTTTTGCTCTTCGGAAGTGTTGTTTAGAGAGGTTGGCCTGTATATTGAATTTCACAAATTTTATATTTTAGTTTTTACCACTTTGGTAATATTCGATTTTTAGCTCTGAATTAAGTCCATGGCGGTTTGTCTATCGTCCGTTTGTCCGTAAACTTTTTTTTGGTAACACTTTACAGGTCACAATTTTCATGAAACTTGTTCATAAAGTTGTCTGCAATATTTAGATGATCCCTATTGTTTTGGTGTATGTGGGTAAAATTTCAAGGTTACAGTAACCTCCGTTAGCTTTTCCTCGATAACACTCTACAGGTCACAATTGCATTCAACTTTCATCAAACTTGGTCAGAGGATTTCCTGCAGCATGTAGATAATCCCTATTTTAAGGGGGCCAGTGGGTCAAAGGTCAAAGTAACAGTGAATCCTTTCCGCTCAATATCTTGAGATTTCTATCACCCAAACTTCAACAGATGATTGGTGTTACTGAGTAGACGACCCCTACTGTTTTTAGGGATATTGAGCCAAAGGTCAAGGTCACAGTGGTCTCCGTTAGTTTTTTCTTAATAAGACAAATTTCATTTGACTTTCATAAAACTTTCTCAGAAGGTTGCATGGAACCAGTAGATGGCCCCAATTGTTTTGGGGGTCATTGGGTAAAGGTCAAGCTAACAATGACCCGAACGTGGAAAATCTTTCCGCTGAATATTTTGAGATCTAATTATAAACAACATCTTACAGACGTCATTGGATGATTGGGCTTACTGACTAGATGATCCCTACTGGTTTTGAGGTCAGTGGGTCAAAGGGCAAGGTTACAGTGCCCTCTTTTCTATGATGACATTCCAAAATATTTTCATAAAACTTACTCAGAACAGTCCAGTCAGTCCAGTAGAGCGATACTGGCCCTTTTTGGCCTCTTGTAATGAATATAATTATATCGATGCTAAATCTCTTATGTTGGTTAATTTGCAAGGTAATTTCACGTCATTGTCGCAAATGCACCAACATCTTTCTCCATACATATCGGTAGTCCTTTACCTAACATTAGAGAAGATGGGGACTAAATTTCTAAATAACATTAAAAAACAAATTGTTTAAGCATTGTCTGTCTGCCTATCTGCCTGCCTGCCTGTATCACTTAGTTGTCCTGTACCAATGTTGTTCAATTTATCGTTCTCGGTTCAAAATTGGCTCCGCCTCAGAGTTCACCTGATTGATAAAGATGTATAAAAAGAAATGCTTTATATAATCTTCTTGTCCAAAACCATGAGGCCAAAAACTTAGAAAGATGTTGTCTATCATTGCTTAGAAGTCTTCTTCAAAGATTGTTTAAATTATGCATGGACACAGATCGAGTTTGGAACTCATTTACAAAGACATAAATTAAAAATACCTTTTTGAAACTTCATAAGGGGTTTGAAGTTCACGTGAATCTGTATGATTATTAATCACGGTCTTGTAGGACTATTTGATATTTGTTTACTGTTAGATGCAACATTTACCAGTAAGGGGGGAGAATGCTATATTTTTACTATCAAAGTCATCAGTCATCAGACAGCTCTTGTGACTTTTAAGATTTTATTGTTTTGTAAATTCTACAAAATTATCTGTAAAAGAGTTTTTAACTGATGTGTGCTACACGTACGTTACTTTCAGTTGTTGCTTTTCATTGCTGTTAATTCTATGTGATTTATTTACAATTAGGAACTGCTATATAAAAACTGGCAGAAATATTGATATGTCCGGTAACTGATGTGTAAACAACAGGAGAATTCAAACTGACAAATATACTGCAAGAGAAGGGTTTTCAACGTGACATAGTGACTTACCAGAAAAAAAATGCAGGTGATCTACTTGAAGGGCAGATATAACTGTGAAGCGTTAATGTCTAGAAATCACAAAACTGTCTGTTTCATATAAGTACTATATAACTACAGTTTTGTGGGCAACCCTCGAAATAAGCTTTTTAACTTTTAACCGAAATGCAAAAATAAAGCCCTAATGTTACTGAAGTAGTTTCATAAAATATCTATATCTTTGCTTATATATCTGAACTTATTTCAGTTTACTTTAGTTTGTTTTCATGAATAATCTCCCCGTTTTTCAGTAGGGGAAATATCGGGGCTTCCGCTAAAACAGTTTGCTCGTTTGGACCGGCCAACCTTCACTTAGAAAACCTAATTGCCACCATATGCTTATTGCTTTGACATGCCTTGACCCAGGAATCTTATCATAGCTCTTCAACTGTACTGAGGTTCACCGTTGTAGTTGTTGACTGCGTTCCGGTATTAATATTGGAGAAGAATGCAACCACGTGCTAAGGCATGTACTAATCAGATACTACTGATAATCCTATAATTGGCCAGAATAAAATTTAATTGACCGGGACAGAAGAGCTAGGTTTAGTCTGTTGTCAAGATGCAGATCAGCTTCAGAACTATAGTTTTTGGTTGACTGACCAAATGTTTGCCGGCGTATACATTCAGTCATCCAGTTATGTTCGATGCTATTCCTATTAACATTTTAAACACGTTTTTCAACTGACAAATATTGTGGTTGTTTTTTTTTTTGCATGTGTTGGACGGGAAGGAGATAGAGGATGCAGACATACAGTGTTATAGTTTTGTGGCCGTATTACAAACGCTTAACTTGAAGAAAGTTTGGTAACATAACCTAGCCATAGTTAATTACAACCCTAATTGCTATAAAAGACAAATCAAATGCAGAATACCGTTTCTTTATTCTGATTTCTTGATTACACAAAAAGATGAGAATATAAGATATTGAAGTTCTAACACATATGTCAAACATATATAGCATGCAGATATCATAACAGGTGCAAATCGGTAGCAAATATTAGCTACACGCTCACGTTTTCGACATACACTGACATACAAACTTAAATTTTAATGCAAAAGTTGCAAAGAAAAAATATTGACAGTAGTCAAATACAAATGAAGGCATGAATTTACGCATGAATAGTTCTTACTTGACGGGAAAATTAGTTAAGGTTGATTGGTTTATAACATTTCATTTTCTAAATATATGCCAAACTATAAAATTATTCAAATTACCACTAATAAGCAGCTTTGTTTTTACCTGTAGCAAACTGTAAAACGTTACATAATCGACAGCTCTGCTACTTTGTGTGTCATTGCTTGCATATAAGTAAAGGGTTTGATCAAGGTTCTGTCATTTTACATGCCACTCGTTGCCATATAAGTAAACGGAATTTGGCAAGACTTAAAGTTCTCTAATGTCATTCTTACCATAAATGTATTTTAAACATGATATTTTCGAAAGCTCCGTTAATTTATATGTCATTGAAATCAAGTTCTCGCATTTTGAATGTTATTGTAGCATTATAATTAAACTAACTTTTGCATGAAAGTCAAATTTCTCTCTTTGACGTTAAAATTGAAAGTTTCCCGTTTCAAATGTTACTGGTGTCAACTTATAACATAGAAAACTCTCTTATTTTACATACTATTGTTTGCATATAAGCGATGTTGCTTTTTATATTCATTGGTTTTTACTACCTTTCACTGGTCGGAATTTACCTTACAACTTTATAGAATACTGTTGATGAAAATAGTTGTCGTCACTGCCAGTTTTAACTACGCTAACTATATTTATAAACATTGAAAAACTTGAAAACGCCAGATATTTGTCGTAATTGCAAGTGTAATTTGGAAAGTTCAAGAACACCATCGTTTTGCTGTTCCTTGGTTTTATTCAACACATTTATTACAAATTTTAAGCATAATTTCATTTGTAAACTTGATTTTATAATGCAAAAAGAGCAACTGTACTCATTGCTCAGAATCAGTGATGTATAAAGAATGTTGCGTTCATAAAGTTATTCGGTATATTTTGAGGCTCAGTTTGTTCCTGTACTTGTCCCCCATTCACAGGAATAAATACACTGATTGAAAGGATTATTTTTCTTTAAAACTTCACGACAGATATTCAAAAAATGCATATGTTTGTCCAGTTATCATTATGGAGGGCACTTACTCATCACAACAAATCATAAACGTCTATTGCATTTCTGCAGCGTCTGTCCACTATCATCTTGGATATTTGTTGATTACAACAGACTGTAAGTAATTTTAATTTCATGTTGTTTATCTTTCCAATCATTTCTCAATCAGGGCTAAACTGATGAATATTTGTATCAGAAGGATCAAACGAATGAATATGTGTCCAAGAAGGACCAAACAACTGAGCACAATGGAACTGAGAAAAACGCATTGAATACCAACCAACAAGCACAGTCCCACTCCTAGTAAAATGAACGTCATAGGCCTGATAGTCCGGATTACGGACTTCCCGTACCAGCTTTCCATTATTTCCCAGTTCTATCAGTCCTTTCTTTGAATAAGTTACGTAAATCTGTGATCCATCCTCGTTTATAGCTAGACCCCTGATTCTCCCCTCAGAAGACAGTAAATAAGAGGCCCAACCGGCCACTCTGAACTGCTTAAGCTTTTGTCCCGATACACTGTATATGTACACTGATGTATAGTGAAAATGTACAAATTGCCGTTAGTCTAAGCCAGAGCATAACAATCAAAAGCAGTTTTAGTGACTGATTTTTGTGTCATTTGATTTCCAAGACAAATGAACATTATTTCTTTCTTCTAGTAGCTCACTGCAACTTCCTGATTATTGATGGAACACATTTGAACATGACACCCAGGAAGATTATAGTGATCTCGGACACGGTATGTAGATCTGTCCAGACGTTTCAGCTTCTTGTTGCTGTGATCAGCAAGTATTATTGTTCCATCTTCAAGTATACAGGAACTGATGATATTACAGTCGTATGAATCTGACTGATCTTTTACACGATAGTTCTTCATTCCTCTAAGTAAAGCCTTTGAGGTTACTTGCCCCAAATATTCTAATTTTTCCAGCATTTTTAAAAATCCTTTATCAGTGGAGAAACGGATATATTCATAGTGGCATGTGATTTTCTTTTTACGTAAGATTCCCTCAGCCTCCAAAGCAATTGAATGCTCCATGTTTGCGCTAACGAAGATTTGGGATATGTGGTTGCCAGCAGCTGTAAGCTTGTCCTTTGAAATTATCCTTTGTTATTGTTTGTTTTAATTATTTTTAAAACTGGTCCTCATATGACCTTCTACCTAAAACGTTCAAGGGATATTGATACACCTAAAACTTGCCTTAAGGACGTTCGCTACAGTTGTCTATATGTTAATAGAGCTAAACTTTCCCTTACATAGAATTTTTTCAAAAGTTTGACTGAGAATCAAGTTTAAAACAAAAATCTGAAATCTAAATCATAGGTCACCGGCCTTGATCTTGAATTATCTGCCCTTGAAAATCAGAGAATATAACGAAATGTTGTGATCATGGGCAGATAGTTAAAAATATATATGACCTATGATTTTTATTTCAGATTTCTGTTTCAAACTTGATTCTCAGCAAAAATGCCAAGTTTGAAGAAATTCTACGAAAGGGAAAAAGTTTGCTCAGATTTAATACAGGAAACTGTAGCAAACGTCTTTCAGTGATTAAACACGTTCAATATGCCGACACAATAAGGTTGAAGGTATCCAGGTGCCGCAATCAAAACTTCCGGGTTATCACCGTTCTCTTGACAATGTTGTCACTGGGAGGTCAATGCATCAAGATAAATTTAAGAAATACATACCTGTGGTCAGCAGCAATGCACGTAGAACATCAAATTTGGTTTTGATTCTGGCAGTACATGCCTAAAGGCTTGAGGCCATGTTTGTCACACCTTTCTGCCGGCACCACGGGAAGTTTCTTTGCGGATCCTTTCTGAAACATTGCCTTGTCAACAACCTTGTGCCCAGTCAATGATGTAACATCATCGTGGAGTTTAACACATGTTAAAAAGTAGTAGTCATAACAATCTGTACAGTATTTCTTTGCCTCCCAATGGACTTTGACGCATGTTAAACAGTAATATTCCTGGCAATCAGAGCAGTATTTCCTAGTCTCCGTATTTTTGCCTTTACATTTACACACATTGCCGAGAAAGTCAAAAGTTTCATCTGACAGCGCTTCAGCATTTGTCCCCCCAGTCGCCATTTTGTTTTAACTGGTTCTGTTGTTATTGAATGTACTTTTTAAATTCAATTTAAAACTCCGATTATATGATGATATGCGTTTTCAGACCTATAATTTTACTCCTGTTTATTTTGAACATCATAATTCAGTTTATTTTATCCTTTGAATTATCCTATCTCTCAGTACATGTGATTGTTTAATTGTTGTAAATGATAGCTGAGTCTGGTTAATTTCGTTTGGGTCAGATATTTATTCTATTATATTTACCTTGTCAAATGATGACTTAAGACGCGTGCATTTGGAGCTTCCAAAATCAGAATTTCATGTTACAGAGCTTATTCTTGAATCGAAGGATTCTTTTTTCAGAATAAACAAACTAAGAAGAAAATCAAAAAGGGCAAAGCTGTTTTATAGATTACAACACTGGTGATAAAATGTATCAATGAAATAATATAAAAATATGCACCCAACTTCGTTTCCACATTGCGGAGATCACGCTGCTGGACGCCAAGTTTCTGATCACGTGACTACAGCAATTCTGCTTGAAATCAGGAATTAAAGGAATTAATTCCGAGATATAGAATGGCTTAATCGAACGCTTCAGAAGTGTTTCTATGAATCAATTACCAATTCAGAACTACCAAATCGCACCCGTCTTCCGAAATTGAAGGAATTAATTTCGAGAATTAAAAAAGCTTAATCGAGCGCTTAAGAAGTGCTTCTGTGAATCAATTCCCGAGTCAGAACAACCAAATCGCACCTGTCTTTAGATACTTAGTATAACTTTAGGTATAAGATGGGTAAATAGTTTTCCATACACGTACGTAAGAATGATCTCATTCCCTGCTGAAATAAATCTCATATTTTGCACACAAAAATAGCTATATTTGTAAATGCTATACGTTGAGTTCTGTCAATTATTTGAAGTGAAGGAGACTACCCTCTCCCGAGGTAGAGGCAGACAGTTCCTGAAAAAAATATAACGGTTTGTCACTCATACATTGCATGCAGATTTGTCTAGATTTATTTTTGGTATAAAGTCGTTGTATGCATATCCATATTCTGGCCAATCAGTAATCACATATTTAGTGTAGGTCTACAAGTTTCCTAGACATCATAGCCTAGTTCCAAGTCCCGCCTATTTACCGCATTGGTACCTTATTTCCTCTTTTCTGTGTCATCCCTGGTATTGGTGGGCACTACATGGCTCATATATTTATATTTGTCTTATATTTATGTCATGTCATACTGTAACTTCTAGTCTGCTAAATAATTTGGTTGTTGTTATATATATTGTATCATTATGCATCAATATGTCATTGCCATGTCATGTACACTTTTACCGAATACAACTTACTTACTTATACCGGTGATGTCTGATTTTGACATGCCCTTTTTAGGGTAGCTCGACATAATTGCCAATAGTTTCGCTAAGATGTTCTTGAGAATACATGATTTATGTGATGCAAGAAACTCACTCGTAGTACAAAATTTAATGTCAAGATCACAAATTCCTATGCATTAATTATGTTTGATATAACAATACTTTGCGTTTAGGCTATAAGTCATCTATGGGCGGATTTTATCAGCAGATCTGTGGTTTTAGCTCTTCTGGACAAATTTCAGGGGAGCTTATGTCATGGTGGTTTGTCTGTCGTCCGTATTTTCGCCGTAACGATTGGTTCATTCTGTGGTCATTTATACAATCTAAGGTTTATAGTTAGGGTGTGTACGGTGGTCATATACTTTATTTTGCTTTAGAGCTATGTGGTAACAAAGAGTCCAAAAATCACACTGGAAACTACCAGTACCATCTATAAGAATAGAAATGTAGGGGTGTCCGTGCGTCTGCCCAGGAACCTTTCCTTAATAACACTCTACTGGTCATAATTTACATTAGATATATAACTTGCTCATAAAGTTGCCTGCAATCTGTAGATGTTCCCTATTGTTTTTGAGTCAGTGGGTTAAAGTTCAAGGTCACAGTGATCTCAGTTAGCTTTTACCTGATAACACCCTATAAGTACAATGTACCAATTTTCATTCAACTTTCGTCAAACTTTCTCAGAATGTTGCCTGCAACCTGTAGAGGATCCCTATTATTGATTGGGTCATTGGGTCAAAGGTCAAGTTAACAGTGACCTGAACTATGATTTTTTTCTGCCCAATATATAGATCTATATCATGTACAGTCTTCAAACTTCATAGAATGAGTGGTCTTACTAGGTAGACAATCTCTACTGCTTTTGGAGTCAGTGGGTCAAAGGTCAAGGAAATTTACATGGTGCAAATGTGAGACAAAAATTCGAGAATTTAATTTGAGGCGCATTCCACCTTAATAACACAATTTCCATTTGACTTTCATAAATTGTTGCTCAGAAGAAGATTGCATGCAACATGTAGATGGACCTTATTGTCTTTGGGGTCAGTGGTTTAAAGACAAGGTCACAGTGAAACGATTTGTGAAAATTATTCATTTCCACTCAAATTTTGAGATCTAGTTATCAACAACAGTTTTCAAACTGCATAGGATGATTTGTCTGACTGAGTAGATGACCCCTACTGTTTTGGGGTCAGTAGTTCAAGGTCGCAGTGATCTCTGTAAGCTTTTTTATAGCATTCCAAAATATTTTCACTAAACTTACTCAGAACAGTCCAGAACGATTCTGGCCCTTTTGTGCCTCTTCTTTTTAGCAGGTTTTGGACGGGGAGGGGATAGAAAATGCTGGCATTCATCGTTATATTATTAGTCTCTGTCGTTACTTTGAAGAAAATTGGGTAACATGACGTAACCATATTTAATGTCAATAAGAACGTATCCACCCGTTAATTGCTTTAAAAGACAAGTCAAATGCAGAACACCCAACACGGGTTCGAATCCCTGCTCGGAGCACGAGGTGTGTCCTGGGAAAAAAAAAAAAAAAAAAAACCCCCCCCCCCCCCCCCACAAAAAAAAAAGAAAAAAAAAAAAAAAAACCCCCCCCCCCCCCCCCAAAAAAAAAAAAAAAAAAAAAAAAAAGAAAAAAAAAAAAAAAAAAAAAAAAAAAATTTTTTTTAAAACAAATTAAAAGACAAGTCGTATAAACTAAATGCAGAACACCGTTTATTTTATTTATTTTTTTGATAACATAAAAATGACGATAAAAGATGTTCAAGTTCTTACACATTTCTCACCCAAACATATATAGCATTCAGATACAGATCATATCCATGTGATAGCAGGCGCAAATCGGTATCAAATATTAGCTACCCACTTACGTATTTGGCAACCACTGATATACAAACTTAAATTTTAATGTCAAAAGTTGCAAAAACAGTATTGACAGTAGTTTAAAAATGAAGGCATGAATTTACGCATGAATAGTTCTTTCTTCAATGCTTACATATGAATTGCCCAAATATTTGGTTAATGATTGTTTGTTTATGATATTTCATTTTCTATATATATATATGCCAAATTATAAAGTTATTCAAATTACCACTACTGATAAGCGGCTTGGTATTCATCTGAGACTGCCAAACACAATTTTCTTAACAAGAGCTCTCTACTTGTTTGACCCGAATATTGAGGTATGGACTTGTCTTTCGACCCAAATTTCATTTGATAAAAATATTATTTTGTACAATCTTATTTTCGTTTGATACAAGCATATTTTGTAATGCCCCACTGTTCTTGTCTACGTTCTATACAGGCTGTTTTAAGTTAGTTTAGTGATACCAGTAATCAGATGGTAAATAACAAGTACGTATAGTTTAAAATAATCAGCTAACAAATCATACCACAAATTTGTACAATATATTGTATTATCTCAACAAGTTGTACTCTTTGTCAATTTAAAACAGAGGAATTCATTTCGTAGAGCGGGCCAATTAATGGGTCAAGATGACAAGTGCGAAATTAAAGTCATAGATCAGATATGAATTGTTGGCATGGCAGTAAAAAAGCAATTTGATTATGATGCATTGTTATGTAACTATCAAGATAAAGAACTGAGGGTCATTTTGATTTGAATATTGCCGGCAAGTAAGTTTACAAAATGATAACAGCTAAAATATTCTAGACGTCATTGTTTGCCTATAAGTCAACAAAATATGACATTGCCAAAAGCTGTGACATTGAAACTCAAGCAACCAAAACACTTGTTATTTGTCAAATAGGTAGTTATATCTGTTCACAGAACGTGACATAATCAACAGGTGTGTAACTTTGTTGTATGTCAGTGTTTGCATTTAAGTGAAAGGTTTGATCAAAAGCTCTGTCATTCTACATGTCACATGTTGACAAGTTTGGCAAGAATCAAAGTTCCCTCATGTCATTTTTGTCATAAATCGGTATCATAAACATGACATTTTCGGTAGCTCCGTTAATTTAAAATAAAAAAATGCGTTTTGAGTGTTATTGTAGCCATATCAGTAAACAAATTTTGTCAGGAAAATTAAAGCTCCCTCTTTGCAATTAAAAGTAAAAGTACATGTATCCCGTTTCATATGTCAGTATCAACTTATTGCATTATAGAAAGCTCTTTTGTTTCACGTACTATTGTTTGCATATAAGCGATGTTGCTTTGTATATTCATGGCGTTTCAGTATCATTCACGGGTTTCTGACACAGTAGGTCGGAATTTACATTAAAACTTTGTAGAATACTGTTGATAAAAAGAGTTTTCGTCAGTTGTAACTATGCCAACTATTTGTATACATTTAACAACTTTAAAAACGCAACCAGGGATTGGAAAGTATTTTATCGTAATTGCAATTAAAATTCAAGAACACCACACTTTTCGCCATTCCTTGGTTTTATTCAACAAGTTCATTACAAAATACAAGTATAATATTATTTGTAAACATGATTTTATAATGGAAAAAGAGTAATTTTACTCACTGCGAGAATTCTATGATTTATTAAAAAGGTTGCGTTTTTAAAGTTGTTAAGTATATTTTGTAGGCTCAGTTGTCCCACATACACTGATAACTTCAAAACTTCGTGACAGATACATGTATTCAAGAATTAAAATTCTATATGTTTGTCTCGTCACCATTATGGAGGGTTGTGACTCATCACACCAAATCATAAACTTCTATTTCATTTGTGCGGTATCCGCCGACTATCATCTTGGACATTTGCTGATTACAACAAACTGTCCGTAATCCCACTGTTTTATTGTTTTGTACACTACCTATCCAGACTCCATCAGGACAAAACTGAAGAACACTTGTTCCGAGACCAATCAGATGTAAAATGCCGCTGTACTGACTCGCAAGCACAGCCCCAGTCCTAGTAAGATGAACATGATCGACCGGAAATAAGGAAATTGTGTGTCCTTTCCAAACCACCTTTCCATTATTGTCCAGTACAATCAGTCCTTTCTCTGCATTAGCTACATAAATCCTTGATCCATCCTCGTTTACAGCTAGACCCTTGATGCCTATGCTATTAGAATGTGAAAGTAAATCAGCGGTCCAACTTTCTATTAGCGCAGTCACTGTGAGCTGCTTCAATTTTTGTCCCGATACACTGTATATATACACTGATGAATATTTATCGGAAATGTACAGATAGTCGTTATTGTAAGCCAGAGCATGACATTCAAAATCAGTTTTAGTTAATGATTTTTGTGTCATTTGATTTCCAAGAGAAATGAACATTATTTCTTTCCTCTTGTAACTCACTGCAACTTCCTGATTATTGATGACACACAATTGATAAGGATCCAGAGGAAGATTATAGTGATCTCGGACACGGTAAGTAGATCTGTCAAGACGTTTCAGCTTCTTGTTGTTTTTATCAGCAAGTATTATTGTTCCATCTTCTAGTATACATGAACTGATAATATCACAGTGGTATGAATCTGACTGATCGTGTATAGGAAATTTCTTCATTCCTTTAAGTAAAGTGTTTGATGTAACTTTCCCTAATGATTCTAATTGTTCCAGCATTTTTTTAAAATTTGTATCAGTGGAGAAACTGATATCTTCATAGTAGCACGTTATTTTCTTTTTATATAGGATCCTCTCAGCCTCCAAAGCAACTGAATGTTCCATCTTTGTGCTAACGAAGATTTGGGATATGTTGTTGCCAGCAGCTACTAGCTTATCTTGAGCTGAAACGACATTTCTCTTGGCATCTCGAAATTTGGTTATTTCTTCCTCTATCTTTCTTATCATTTCTTCATATTTTTTTTCTATCTCTGCAACAGAGGCTTGCTCCAGTTCATCGAGCCTTTCATCGATCTCCCTCCTTACCTGTCGGACATTTTGTATGGATTCAGCCTGTCTTTCAAGCAGATGTTGTTTTTCTTGTTCACAAAGTTGGACGGTTACCTTCAACGTTTCCCCAGTGGATGCTAATTTTCTCTGGAATGCTTGGTGAATGCATGGACTTGGCATGTTTTGAATATAATCTGGTACATAGAAGATGTCCTTACATAACCTGAAATAGCATGTAGAAGCACTTGAATTGGAAAAAAATTCACGCCACAGTATTTATACTCATTTTCAAAAGGCTTGAATGTAGTTTTTTATTTAAAAAGTTGAAAGTTCTATTATAGTTATTTAGAAATATATTACATTTGTATAAAATATTAACAGTTTGTGACCAATCTTGATGTTGCATTGCTGATTTCAAAATTAGGAATATTTTTTGACAAATAAAGAGACATATAGTGTAAAAACAAAGTTGCAAGTCTTAAAGAAGTTATCCTCTGAGATCATTGACATCAACTTTTGAAATTATTTTATAACACTGGTCCTTATATGGCCTTCTACTTCAAGTGCTCAAGGGATATTGAATCAAGAAAAACATTCCTTGAGTTATTAAACAACGTGTATTCAATGTGCCGACAGACTAAGGTCTAGTGTATTTAGGTGCTGCAATCAAATTTAGGTGAGCATTATAGGGTCATAACGGTTCTCTTGGTAAGTGATGTCACGGAATGGTCAGGGCAACAAGGTCAATTCAAGAAAAATGGAGCTACCTTGGTGCAGTGATACCGCATTCGCCTCAGGATCGACGGTTCCCAGGTTCGATCCCCACCTGTGACCATCCTTAGAAAAGACACAGATAATTCCACATTGCCTCTCTCATTCTTCTGGAATGTGTCTCGAAAGTGATTACTTTAAGTTGTAAGGACTTGTTTCGCAATCGAAATTAAATAAATTATTACAAATGGAATTCAAGAAAGTGCATACCTATGTCCAGCAGCCATGCACGTAGAACATCCAACCTGGTCATGATTCTGGCAGTACATGTCTACAGGCTTGAATCCATGTTTGTCACACATTTCTGTCGGCACCACAGGGCGTTTCTTTGTGGATCCTTTCGGAAACATTCCTTTGTCAACAATCTTGTGTCCTGACAGTAATGGAACATCATCGTGGACTTTTACACATGTCAAACAGTAATAGTCCTGGCAGTTAGTACAGTATTTCTTCGCCTCCGAAGTTTTGCCTTTACGTTTACACACATTGCAGAGAAAATCAAATGTTTGATCAGATAGTGTTTCTGTATCAGTCCATCCAGTCGCCATTTTGTCAACTTGTTCTCTTGTTAATGGAGGTCCGTTTTAACTTCAGTCTAAAACTCCGATTATATAACGACACCCGTTTACAGGCCTATAATTTGACTTCTGTTTATCTTGAACACAAAAATTGAGTATCTTTTATCTGTTAAATTATTTTATCTTTCAGTACATGTGATAGTATTAAGTAGTTTTAAATAGCTTGGTTTGGTTCATAAGACAACTTAGATATAGCTTTAGGTATAAAATGGGTAAACAGTTTTCCATACATGTACATGATTTAAGGTTTTCAGCTGATGAATTTTCACAACATCTCATTCTCTGTTGAAATATATCTAAATTTGCAGAATCGATCAACTTAGTTGCACACAGAAGTAACAATATTTTATTTGTTCTATACATTAAGTGATTTCATTTATTTTTCACTGAAGGAGACTACCCTCTACCGCAGGTCACTTCTAGTAGCTCCGTATTTAACCAATACATGGTGAACATACATTTGCTGATAATACCAAATACCTCAATGTCACTTCTACATTGCATGCAGATTTTGTTCCCCATTTTATTCATGTTCTATCACTCCACCTATTTACCGTACTGGTACCTAATAATGTCTTATTTTGCCCTCAAGGATAGTTCAACATAATTGCCAGTAGTTTCATACAGTTGCAGACTTATAGTACAAATGTCAAGATCATATTCACTAAATTTATGAACACATAATCGTCCCTAAAAAGGTAAAACCTATGTCAGTAGGTCTTTAAAAAATTACACATGGTCATCTACGTCTACATCATCTATATGGGTTTCTTCCAACAATCAAAACTGATTACGACTGGAAGTCCGGTGGATTAGTAGGTTATAATACATATCTTGATAAAAGCGACACAGCTATGTTACAATGATGTGTTCAAAATAAAAAGAGGCCCAAAAGGGCCAGTATCGCTCTACTGGTCTGTCTGACTGGATTGTACTGAGTAAGTTTTGTGAAAATCTTTTGCAATGTTACCAAGGAAAAGCTAACAGAGTTCACTGTCTCGCCACTACCCCAAAACGTGCAACTAGTGACAATCATCTATGACGTTTGAAGACTGTGGGTGTTTTAGACCCCATATTAACAGTCGGGATACATCTGACCCTAAAAACTATGGATCATCAACTCAGTAAGACCAATCATCCTATGAAGTTTGAAGACTGTGGGCCAAATAGATCTCAGCAGAAAATATTTTCAAAGTTCGGGTCACTGTGACCTTGACCCACTAACCACAAAATCGATAGGGATCATCTACATGTTACCGGGAAGCTTCTGAGCAAGTTTGAAAGTTGAAAGAAAACTGTGAAAACCATGGCATCAGCTCCGTTGGACTTCATCCAGTTGAGCTAAAAACAGCACAATATGGTGTTAGCTCAGGCACATTGCAGGCCATCAGTGAAGTTGTCAAGATTTTCACTGGCCTTTACTGAGTACGGCAGATCATTCAAATAACGTATATAGTGCGAGGAAAAAAGGAGTTGATGTGGTATTGTGTCCTGGAGAATGGTATGAAGTAATTGAGATTTCTCGGTGTCAGATGGTCATGATCTACTATGACAAGAATGTTAGCTCTTTCATACAGCATGACAAGTGATGCTTGTTTACGTTTTGATCACACTAAAGCTGCCAAACCGTCCACAAGACGACAAACCACCATTGGAGTCAAGTATTTCAGATAGATGTACAGTATCATAACAAATTATAAAAGATTTCAGCTGAAATACGGTCCTTTTACTACGTAAGAAATATACATGTACTCTATCTAGGTTTATTTTCTACAGCTATACAATGGCTGAATTATGTCCCTTTTTGCATGAAGTGATAGCTGCTATCTGAACAACCAATGAAGACACATGTTTGAAAATTAAAGTATGTTTAAGCGTCTTCAAGAGATGCAGATATTGCCAGCCTGTTCTGGTTCGATGATTTTTCATCGACGCTTTCATAATATGGTCACCTTTCACACTATAGCTAAGACCTTATTGGCCATGTCAGTAATCAATATGGCTTTTGTTATGTTATGTCATTTGTAGGGTTTATACAGATAATCAAAGTACAGCCTTAGTAGCCTTACCTACTTATTTCGACAGAATCCCAGATCCGGGTTTCGAGCTATCCGAACCGATTTTTAAGTTTTTTTGCATAGGCAAATGGAACATGTTAGAAACTTTGAACAAGGAAACTTTCTTTCAGTCATGGATCTTAGAATTTACTTCCATGAAGAACGTTGTATTAAACTCAAGTGAAGTCTTTAAAATGTCTGCCAACTATGTGCAAAGCTTACTTTATATTTTCACTTAGCTGTCCGGTAAGTATCCCCCAGGTTAGCTTCTATAGTGTTAGATTTCTAATAATCAATTCTTTTAATTTATAAAGAATACGCAGTTTGAGATTTTCTCTCAGCTTTATCAAGCGCCTACCAGACTCTAAATGTTCATCTTTTCACATTAAGTCTCGTAATTTAAAACCGTAATTTTTCATTCATAAATAGTAGAAAAATATATGTTTTTATTGGAATACACTTGTACAAGACAAATAACATTAGACCAGTGCCTGTTTATATCCCTTTGGTTAATTTACAGATAATGTACGCATTTTCAAATAAATACCCAGACTTGTATTGTTTTCTCTTCTTTCAAAATGATGAATTGAATGGCAAGATAGCACGTAGCCCCATTTAACAGACCACTGACAAAATTTGTTTCATTTGGTGTAAAGGTCAAGACTCAACCGCTTAAAGGCCGGGGTTTGTTTCAGTGAAATACCGGCCGGCAGGCAATTAAGCATATTAGGAGTGTAGGGAGGAACTTTACTACCTGGCAGAGAGTTAACAATACTTTGTAATGTGATCATGTAAACACAGAAATCGTCTGCTTGATGCCGGGAAGTGCAATTTCAGAATGAATAACATAACTTACTGTCCACTTGTGTGAGCTTTAGGTGAAAGTCACTTCAAAAAATTTAAAGTTAACTTTCAGTTCTTGCAATGTTTTATTGAAGGATTAAACATTAAGTTAATGTATGTTTCTCATGTACATCTTCTTTATGTATACGAGTGCTTTACATTTGTTGTAAATAGATTTTCGTCTTTCTAAACTGAGACAATGGCCAGCTACATGTAACTATATCAGGGAGATATCATTTATCTAGATACACACCAGAAAGGAATGTCACTTAATTAGTTCTGATAAATGCCATTAATTTTGATAAACATTCAAGGTTATTATTGTATGAAGAGTAAGTTTGACGAATGAATATTGTGAAAAACCATACCTAGGTCATTCATGGGACTATTAATTCATACCAGATAACATTTAATTATGGGATGGAACTTATTACAGCTAATTATTCATAAAACTTATATCATATAGAACTGTTCTTCACAAAACATTACATGTGGAATTTTCTCGCCTTAGTCAATGTGTGTGACTCATACAACGGCTGTGATATTATTAGCTCTCAGCCAATGGAGAAACTGCCAGTTATTGTAGAGGTAAATTCAAACCTTGAAGCAGACAACACAAGTTTTTTTCCTGGAAGTCACACTTTTAGACAAGCAATGAACTTTATTTTTTCAGATTTTATGACATTTATGCTAAAGAACATTTGTGCTAAATTTCAAACAAATCTATACCTTAATTTCATTTAAATTTTGATTTAAACTTCTGATGTTGTTAGCTCTGTGTATGTAAAGCAAGTGGCCATTTCTCTACCTGAGCCCTTTTTATAGTTCTTCCCCGGCCTTTAACCCAAAATTAACCTCACCCACCCTCGGGTCACCATCTTCAAAGACACTAGCAGCAGTTTTCCAAAGAAAGCAAACTTCTGCGCCTTGGTAAACCTTTCGCATTTATTAAAACCATGATTCAGTAATAAATTTGCTGTGAACTCCTTTAAAATCTAACAAAGGAAACTTGACTTGGAACCGACATTTCAGTGAGAATTTATAATATTCTATTCTTGGACATTCTGTGTCTGTATTTTTCAAAATTTTAAAGAGACCCAAATTAATAAATACAATAAATTCCAAAAAGTGTTTTGTAACAACATACAAGTTCACTTTTTATTTACATCAACAAATATTTACATACTTTTCATAACCAGCATAGCAGAAGATTATATATAAACAAAGCAACATACAAAAATAATAAACTTTTGACATCCACATTTTCTGACCTACACATCAACGTGTAAGTCATTTGATTATGCTAGTTGTTTCCTTTTTGTTTCCTCCAAAAGATGTTTCCAAAGTCCCTGGTATATGTGATGAACTGACAGGTCACTAACAACAAACCAAATACAATGTAGTCCGTTAAGGTTTCAAGGAAATGAGTTTCTAGAATGAGTCCCCGAGTCCAATGGTTCTGTACTGATGGAGTTTGTAGCATAAAAACCATTCATTTTCGAAAACTAGATTCAACTGCAAGTTTAAATAGTTCTTTTATTATTTTGTTTTTAGTGATGAGCCTCAAGTGATTAAAGATAACTGAAACATGAACCAGAGACACCACTAGAACATTGCCTTTTTCCATATAAATACCAGCTGAGTACACAAAATCTAATGTTTTCCCCTGAAATGTAGAAATACAGATTTCCAGTGTTCAATTTTGGCTGTTGATTTCCTTTGACCCTGAACATGTTTCAAATTCTCTCGACTATTGTTACTAAAGAGCTTGTTGTGCTATCTAATGCCAGGTATATTTATAGCGTACACAGCCTCTTCATCAGAACCGCACAGTAAAGTGTCTGATAAAATGTCTATGGTGTTCAATGGTAAAGTCAGATCAAGTAACGACTTTAACTCCAGTTTTTGCCTGCCTGACTCCAGTACGAGCCAGGGACTGGTGATACTGATATTTCCTGCACCGATAGCAGACGTGTTTTGTGAATACAACCCTCCGCCACCCGAGCCTGCTCCTGTAAAACAAAGTACATTATACTAGAGTGTTTACAGAACTATTAAGGTAGTATCGTGTCATTGAACTGATTTCTGATCCTGTTTACAAATAAAAAATAATTCTGAATGCAGGCCCTTATTTTATTTTTTAGGTCACATAAATTGCTGACCTGCTTAGGCATACAAAAATGTAATATTCAAGCAATATTTAATTGGCAGGTGTTCTGCTAGAATAAGCCTGGTGTGTTGCAGTTGACTATGGAAATATACAGGAAAAAGAGAAATTTACAGTATTTATGCATTCCCAATAATATTCTCAGCTTTTCAGAGAGGGACTATTGGGCCTAGATGTATTGCAATCAGCTCATATTACAAACATAGCAAACACTACCATAGCAAATTACCTAACCTACACATTTCCTGCTAATCAGGCTCACTAATACAACATTGGCTTTATCTGCACCCTCATGATTTCTAAAATAGACTTGTCAATCTTTCAAATTTGATAGTACTATAACTTTTAAAACGGGTACTAGTTAAAAAAAAACTGTGTGGAACATGTAGATCCTGATTTGACTGCATAGTTCTTTACTGATCATGATCTACACCTGAAAAAATGGAATAGCATCTGACAAGAGCGTAAGAGTAAACAGAACTTATTCTTCATCAAATGTACGTTAAAGCAAAGTCAAATGTGGTATACTTACCAGTTCCTGTGACTAACGAAGCTACAGATGAGGCGTTCCAGTGCCAAACTGAACCATCCTCCGAACATGTGAACAAATGGTCTGGATTATTTGGATGAAATTTCACCTCCCATACTAAAAATATCAGTCAATATGTCAAAACATTACATGTCAATTTAAGGTTTCTACGCTAAGGTTTATTAATTTTAGGCTTCAATATGATGTTTGAGATCTAAATACTTTGTAGGGAAGATATTCCATCCCACCCTCATATTTTTACCTCAACCGTGTATGGGCAACTTTAAAGTGTTTATTTCCCTCCAGTTACAAATTGAGTTTTGAATAATAGCCATTGTCCACAGGAAGGTGTTAAATTAACAGAAATAGTAATGTACTCATTTAGTCTCAATACACAAAGTTAAGTCTCAGAGAACCTACTTGCTGCAGAATGTGCCTCTAGGGGTGTGACGGGGAATTTTTCCTGTCTGAGGTCCCATACTGACAACACTCCATCATACGCCCCTGTAGCAACTATATGATGCTGTGTAGGATGGCGTGTTACACACTGGAGTGGAGTTTGTTCATTGGCTCTACAAACATTCAGTAACAAGGTTAAAGTGGCAAGTACTTATTAAGTCACACGGCAAATAGTACAGATAAAACTTGCTTGGATTATAAAATACATCAAATGACCTAACTCGCAATGACATCCTAAATGAATGTTATAATCTAACAAGAATTTATGATCTTCCAGCTTAATATTAACAATGTAACACTAAAGTATAAAAGTATGCATTGAAATCAGGGATCGTACATGTTGGGGTAAAAGTCCTCTGCCAGGATTCAAACCTGTGACTTTTGAGTCTGGAGTTTGACATTCTATACCTACACAATGAGGTCTGTAGTCTACAATTATGTTTCATTTACAAATTTTTTCTTGAAATTTCGTTCAAATCAACACAACTTACAAGGAATATGTTCGAGCAGGGTCACCTGAGGTTTGTCTGAGGTCAAACAATTTGAGCTGCCCACTGGAATCTACAGTGATTACTTCTAACTGTTTTAAGAATGTGATCCCATTTATAGTACAACTGTTCGCTTTATCTGGAATGAAAGGTATCAAATATAAATTAAAGGTTCATAGGAAAACTGTTGGAATAGAAGCACATGGTCAGTCTTGAATAGAACAAGAGGCCATAATTTGAACATCATCCACATTTTACACAAAATAAACAATAACTGCCATTGCATACAACAGATACATGTATGACAATTATGTACAACTTTTGATTTCACTTCTACAAACATCTTAACATCTTTTTCAACTTCCCAGGAACAAATCTTGGGTAAACTGCCTGACTGCATATACTGTACAAGTCTATCTCGAGAGTTGTTTATTTCGCGATTTTCCAGTTTTCTATTTATATTATTTGTGAGTTTTTGAATTTGCGAGCAAGCTCTAGATTATATGTGATCATTGTTTGTTTGCTATTTCAGTGAGTTTCATGAATTTGCTAAGTTCTTCATATGCAGAATTTTAAACCTTGCGAAAAACTGTAACTTACAAAAACTGTAATGTAACTGAAATATTGTTAAATAGGAGTTAAAACCAAGACACAAATTTTCTGTTCTTGGTATAACTGCAGATTCGACAAAATTATTGTAAATATACCAAAAACAATTAAACACTCAAATGTTTACCTATTGTTCTGACAGGTTTCCTATGAGCTACATTCAGAACATTAATACAACCATCCTCTCCTGCAGAGACCACCATGTCTTCTCCCTGAGTTGTCAAGCATGTACACGGACAACCCTTGTCACCGGGATCTTTGTGTATACCTTCCCACATCATAGCTGCTCCCAGGGTCTGTAAAAATGGCTATATGAGGGTAAAAGTCTGGTGCAGAGATGCAAAAAAACTTAGCTTACAATGCAGTAGACCTATGTTCTTATTCTTAACCTATAACATGTTAGTAGCAAATGATTCTGTTTTTGTCATCTGCGCAGATCAGCTGTCTGATCATAGTCTACACTGTCCACTATTCATTCTGTAAATTTCAGTAAGCATCCCTTTGAATGACTTATGGTACAGCCTAAAATAGCCCTAAATTGACAGAAAAGCTATGTTCTGAAAGATAAAGCTTTAAATATGATTTGTGTACTCAAAATTAGTGGAAGCGGTTCCTTCAATCTTATAGCTACATTAAATAATGTAGCGATAGCCTAGTAACTTTCAGACAGAAGTACACATTAAACTAAGCTCCACTCAGAAAACTTCATCTCCAATTTGAGGTATACTGGTAAAACATCTAACAGACTTTCCTTGAAAAGATCCAGTGCTCCTGCTGTTCCTGGCCAGTAAAATTTGAATTGGGCCACTGAAATTTTCTCTGGGCAAATGTGTAATTTTCAAATCAATTTATTTGTGTACCAGTAATGGTATGTCATAGTTGCCTCCCTTTCCTAGCCATATTTACCTGAGAATTTCTGTGATGTCTGTAAAGTGTTACAGTACCAGTGGATGATGATGCCACAAGAAGATCTGCATTGATGAACTGAAATTCAAACATATAACTCAACTGGGTTGCCATTTTCAGTCTATGCTGCCAAGTATGACTCCCAATCTTCAAGAATCTTTAGATACATTGTATGCATATCTCTCAACTACAAGTATATAATAGACTAAAACCTAATTTCCATGCAAAGTTTTTTTAAAGCGTTCTTTTGAATTTTTTTTTAAATATTAAACTTCCTGTTTCTTCTATATCAAACTGTTTAGTCATAAAGAAAGTCAAAAACATTGACAAAAAACGTTCAAACTTGTGAATGAGACCACTGGTCTTTGTGGACAGCTGGTTGCATTCAAAGGTGTTTATACAATAGATGAAAACTGCACCGTCTTCTCCTCGCTGATCTTTACTTTCAAGTTTTTGTTTGTAATACTTTATCAACAGACTGGTCTTTCGCACATGTTTCACTGAATGACATACACATACCTCAAGACCTGTTACATCTCCTAAATGTGGTGTCTCACACAGGAACATTGGCTCTTTCTCGCTTGGATCATACCCTGCCTCCTCCATGTCCATTTCTCTCTGTTCTGCCATTGGTAGTCCCCACAAGCACACCTTGCCTTCCTATCAATATACAAATTTTTCACATCTTAGTACAGTTGAACCTGTGCTAATGGCCACCTTTATTGAGCAGCCAATCAACTTATTCAGTCAAATATGATGCATCTAGATTTGCTTATTTTATATTAAAATACACCACTGTATTTTGGAACCACCTCCCCTTCGTCCACGTGTCCATCAATCATAACAATGCTGTAATTTCAATCTTGTCAGGGCCATCAAATTTTTAAATGAAAGGGCACTTTAAATGTTGGAATGTTAGTAAAACCTTTAATACTGGCCCAAGTATGCAATGAGAATGTCATATTATCACTTATATTATTCATCATATTCATAGGTAACAGCTATCTTTAAGTTTGTGTATACAGTACAGGCCTGGAGGATTATGCAAAAAACGCGAAGTGTGGACTGAGTAGAAACAAGAGCTGTCAGTAGGACAGCGTGCTCGACTTTTTTAGTGCTTGCCAATAAAACAAAACTTTGACAGTTAAGGGCACACAAGACTTTAACTAGGAATTTCTAAGTACAAATCAAGAAGAGTTATCTTCTTTTGCTTACAGATAGGTCTTACGATGGTACGTAAGTACTCCAACTTTCAAAGTAATATCTCAAATGGTTAAGTTAACAAGTGGAAATTTTAACTGAGTTTCTAAGTCAAAAAGGGCCATAATTCAAATAAAATCCTTAACAGAATTACCTTCTCCTCCCCATGTTTGGGTATCATGATGGTAAACAAGTATTCCAACTTTCAAATTAATATCTCAAACAGTTCAGTCAAAAAGTGGACTGGTACTAACAATTAACCAAGATTCTAAGTTGATAAAAGGCCTTAATTTTTAAAACAAATCCCTGACAGAGTTACCTTCTCTTGGTACAGATGGGGGTAATGATGTGAAATAGCATTAAAAGTTTCAAAGCAATATCTCAAAGGGTTAAGGTAATAAGTGGATTTTACCCATATTCAATGTATTTTCTAAGTCAAAAAGGGGCATAATTCTGTCAAAAACCTTGACAGGGTTATGTCCTCTTGTCTGTTCATGAAGGTCGTGATGGTAAACAAGTACGGTTAGTTTCAAAGCAATACCTCCAGTGGTTTTGAAATAAAGTGAGGTGGTACGAAAAACTTAACCAAGCTCAATACACTTTCTAAGTCCAAAAAGGGCCATAATTCTGTCAACTAGAGCTATCACTAAATGTGATTAATACCCCCAAAAGGATTGCTTTATAAACTGAAGAAGTTCGTAGTAACATAATACCTTGCAAACAAACTAAAAAGAGATATTGTTCTTAGAAGTTCCTCTCATTGTGCTTGACCATTGTATGAAGTTGTATTGAATTCCAACTTGTAGTTTTCAAAAATGCTCCAGACAGGGAAAAGAAACAAAGGGCAATAACACTGTAATTAGTCAAGATGGATTTATGGTTCCTGTGCACTGCACTTCCTCTCACTGTGCTTGACCATTGTATGAAGTTGTATTCAATTCCAACCAGAAGTTTTCAAGTTATGCTCCAGACAAGGAAAAGTAACAAAGGGTAATAACTCTGTAATGAGTCAAGATGGAGTTATGGTTCCTGTGACTGCACTTCCTCTAAATGTACTTGACCATTGTATGAGGTTGTACTGAATTCCAACTAGTAGTTTTCAAGTTATGCCCTGGACAAGGAAAAGTAAAAAAGGGCAATAACTCAGTAAATATTCAAGATAGAGTTATAGTTATTGTACACTGCACTTCCTCTGAGTGTGCTTGATCATTGTATGAAGTTGTATTGAATTCTAACTAGTAGTTTTCAAGTTATGCCCCGGACAAGGAAAAGTAACAAAGGGCAATAACTCTGTAATTAGTCAAGATGGAGTTATAGTTCTTGTGCACTGCACTTCCTCTCAATGTGCTTGACCATTGTATGAAGTTGTATTGAATTCCAACTAGTAGTTTTCAAGTTATCTCCGGACAAGTAAAAGTAACAAAGGGCAATAACTCAGTAAATACTCAAGATAGAGTTATAGTTCTTGTACACTGCACTTCCTCTGAGTGTGCTTGATCATTGTATGAAGTTGTATTGAATTCCAACTAGTAGTTTTCAAGTTATGCTCCGGACAAGGAAAAGTAACAAAGGGCAATAACTCTGTAATTAGTCAAGATGGAGTTATGGCTCTTGTGCACTGCACTTCCTCTCAATGTGCTTGACCATTGTATGAAGTTGTATTGAATTCCAACTAGTAGTTTTCAAGTTATGCTCCGGACAAGGAAAAGTAACAAAGGGCAATAACTCTGTAATTAGTCAGGATGGAGTTATAGTTCTTGTGCACTGCACTTCCTCTCAATGTGCTTGAACATTGTATGAAGTTGTATTGAATTCCAACCAGTAGTTTTCAAAGTATCTCGGACAAGGAAAATGCAACAGACCGCCCAACCCCCCCACCCCGACCGACCACCGACCAACCACCGGGTGACTCCTATATACCCCCCTAAACTTCGTTTTGGGGGTATAAAAACCTTGACAGAGTTATGTACTCTTGTCTGTAGATGGAGGTTATGATGGTAAACAAGTATGGTAAGTTTCAAAGCCATACCTCTAATAGTTTTGAAATAAAGTGGGGTGGTACGAAAAACTTAACCGAGGTGTGACGCCAACGCCGACACCAACGCCGGGGCGAGTAGGATAGCTCCCCTTTTCATAGAAAAGTCGAGCTAAAAACGTGACTTCGCGTAACTCGGAGAAAAAACGAAAATGACTCCATCGAAAGGAGTCACTTTGCGGCCGTTTGGAGTGAAAATTTCGATGGCGGGACTTCGCGTTTCTCTGAGTATTTTGGAGTGACTTCACGTGAAAATATTTATTAATTAAAATATTGGTAAAGCACACCTGTAAAAGCAAGCTGTTGAATTTAGATCCGTTGAATCACAAAGGTTGAATCAGACATCGCTGCTGACGTTTTTCGTTGATAATTGCCGCTACTGTTTGCAGTGTTATGTTGTTTTTGTTTGTTGTTTCAAAAAGCATTGAGTTATTTTTTTGTCAGAACCTAAAATATTTATCACCTTATGATGATTTAGAATATTTATTTCCATTTAAAAATTCCGATGTAATTGGTCTCTTAGCATTGTCACTCGCGATTGGTGTGAAAAACATGGCCTGTTGTACTAATTCAGTCAATTTTGAATTTGTTTGCAAATCCAAGCTGTGTGACACCTCTGAGTTGTGAATGCACAAAGTATTTATCAATTAACATTCCAACTTGTTCTGTATTTAAATCAAAATGTTCTGTTTTAAAGAAAATCGCGTCGTTCCAGCGTGTCTGTTTTTTTGTCATTAATTGTTTCATCAACTATCAAAGCCAACGTTTTTCCACTGACAATTTCCTACTTTTTATTCTAATGAATAACCTTTGCCGAAAATATTTTTTTACTTCAACCTGTTTTATACATAGAGATAAGGCTGCAGGTGTTACGAGATCAAAGAACAAACGCCGACGCACATTGTACATGTGATTTTTGTTTGATCTTAGTGAAGCACGTGGAATCAAACAGACCGAGATATTTGACAGTTTGGGACATGAAAAAGTAATTCTAGACAATAGTCTTATAATTTTGGATTATAGAAATAATAGTTGGGAATAGTTGATGTAATGAATAAGTCTTATTTTTGATGATAAAAAATATTGAACACACTATATAAATGTGCATTGGTCGGCAAATATTTTTGAATGTAATATGCATACAACTCAAAAACATTTTACATGTAGACACATTTCTACCACAAATAATAAATTTGATTTTTATGTCCCGTAAACCCGTTCATTTACATGTAAAACCACGCAAAGTGCCGCGATTTTACTCCTGCGAAGTGACGCGATATTTCTCCAGACGCGAAGTCACTTCAGGCACTCCAAGCTCACTCTAAGTCATGTTATTTTTCCCCCGAGTTACTCACGCGAAGTGTGGCATGAAAAACTCCACACTTCGCGTTTTTTGCATAATCCTCCAGGTCTGTACTGTACATGTTAAGTCTTCCCAAAAAGTGCTTGTCTGCTTGACACTGTAATCTTGATAATAAGCATCATTTAAAGTACAACTGTACTGACTCCCTAAAGCATTAGTGCAAACAACTATATGGTTTAACACTGTAACTAACATTGTAAGAAAAAAGGACCAGAAAAAAACATGGCAAGGCACCTACTGTACAATTTTGTTTTGATATAGCCTAATGTATATTTACCCTTTATTTACAAATACAAGTTTGTGTCTAGGTTATTGACCTTGGTGTGATTGTTGACCCAAACATCAGTGTAAACCAGTATAATCTTAATGCTTGTGTAGACAATAATAGGCAAGGTGGGAGGTGCCAAATACTCATCAGTCATCTTATACTAAACATTTAAACCAGTCCATTTAAATAGGTCGAGCATGACACGATTCTTTATTTACATAATGAAATACACCATCAACTGTCATATCCAAATTGTTTATCTAATCTACGATATGATAAAAACGAAAGTATGCCAAAATTTTAACTGAACCGGTTTCATAAAAACACCATGAAGTACGTGACTTTGGGGGAGGACGGGGATACCGAACTTGAACAGACCTCATCATCCCAGCTTCCCGTAGCAAAAACATCTGTTTCATGTGAGTATTGGTTTTGATTTGGTTTCCATCTGATTTTTGAAATTTTTTGTGACACAAATTTTACAACTGTGCGATTGTCAACCATTTTGAAACTCTTCACATGGCGCGTACATCCGGGTCAATGGTGCGCAGTGTCAAGCGCTTTGTGCGTCAAGAGTAGCGAGTAATGTCTAGCGCGAATTTCAAAAGTTTGGCCACGCACAGTCAGGACTAACTAGTATGTCCGAACATAATTGCTAAAGGAACTGTTTGAAATTTAATCATATTGGTCAATCATTAAAATTCAATTTTGACTAGGCTCAGCGTAGTGGTTCAGGTGATCAACGTGCCAAAAAATTCGTCCATTTTTTGTCTTAGATAGATAGATTTATTTGGCAAAAGTAATCCATCATTACATACAGTACATTTAAAAAACTAGCACATAACATAGACTTTCATTACAAAAAAGTACATTTAAAAACAAGAGATACTAGCACATACATATAAATATCACAGAACCCCAAAAAATCTTAAGACTAAAAAGAATGAATGCCACCAAAACAGATTAAGATCATAAAATTGGTACTTATTTACCATATCAGTCCAACACCAAATAAGATTTTTTCATATTAGATTCCTTCTTATTTTGGAAACCACTCTGCAGACTGTAAGTATTGACTAGACTTTATGCCTGGAAAGCCCATGAAAGTCATCATGACTTATTTCCAATGGGGTCCATGACTAGAACATGTTAATTTTACCATCAACACATACAAACAGACATTTACAGAGAACATACAAAAATACCAAAAATTGAAGGGCAAGGTCAAAATGGCAGCATATTGTAATTTTATAGAAACTCAAAGGCTAATAAACTAGACAGGAAGCTAAACCAGACTAACAGGTTCAGAAACTTGTCAAAAGTATTAGACTGAAATGGTTGAAGTACCACATTAAAAACAATTAATAGTATCTACTAAGCAAATACCTTTTCACACACTTTTTAAAACTGTAGTGTCCTTTTATTGACTGTATTTTCTCAGGAAGTGAATTCCATACTAAAATACTATTATAATAAAAAGTATTGGCTGTTATCGAATTTACATATGGAACATAAAAATTAAAAATCTTTTTCCTTGTACCGTATGCATGTATGTCTGATTTTCTGATGAAATGCTCACCTAAATATTTTGGACATTTACCATAATATACCTTATGTACATGGTTAAGGCTCAGCTGTTTGACTCGATCTTCAATTTTTAAGATACCAAGTTTTTGGAAATCTGTATCTGTAAGAGAAGTGCTAGCAGACACATTCATTAAAAATCTGACAACTTTATTTTGTGTTATCTGAAGCCTCGTTTTAATGGTTTTACTCAAACCATTATACCATGCAGAACAGGCATAGTCAAATAAGCACTGCACAAGAGAATTGCATAGAATCTTCCTCATGTTTAAATCTAGGATATTATTTTGTCTATATAAGAACTTAAGTCTTGAATTAACTTTCTTTATGATATCATTTGCACCTATCATTTTAACCTATCTTTTAATAAATTATGGTCAAAATAAGCCCGAAAAGTGTTGTTCTACTTTATTTATGGCGCAGTAACAGCGTCTGTCTAAAGAAATGGTTGTACGTGAACTTTACTGGTTTGATACAAAAATATGGAAGCATTTTCTCGTCTTGGGCATTCTTACAAACTTAGAGAAAATAAATCGGAAAATGTTTCCCACAGACAAAACCACCACCTAGGTCCAGTTGAAATCAAGGTATATGGCAATGCCTTATTGTGGTTAATATCTGAACTCTGCAACAAAAGACTAAGCATTGTCCTGATATAATAACATCATTTAGCTGTCGGATAATGTAGAATGATGTTGTTGATATGAAGATTTTATTTTGTAACTTAATTAGATCTAATTGAACGCAGGTTTATATGCAAATGCTTACCGTTGATCAATGCGTATAAGGCGATCCTCGTATAAGACGGGAACCGAACTTTGCCTCTAAATCGGCAGTTTTTCTGCTGAGACCCTCTTCACGGGTACACGATTTTTGATTTGCATTAAATGTTTAAAGGTCCGTCTCTGAGGGTTAAATTTTTAACTTGTGTTTCAGATGAGACCCCTCACGGGTACACGGACCTATATACACATAGGTCCGTGACGGGTAATACATTTTGGAGAGAAAAAAAGAACCAAGTCAGCTAAATTCAACTCGATTTTGAAACAAAGCTGTACTTCAATAAACAGCTCTCTATATCTTCTAACGATGTAAAGATTTTTAAAGAATTGCATTGTCTAGATTTCGTTGTAGGGCGTAGGGATATTAAAAGAAACAGTAGAATTTGTACAAAATGAACGTGTTAAATGAATTGTATTGAAAACAAATACCACTTTTTTATTAGTATGCACATTCTAAAGAGGCCTAATATAAATGAATATCCCTGCTAATTAAGTAGTTCCCAGGTTTTGGCTTATATTAATAAATTCTCCGTATATTTTGAAGGGAGGTTAAAATATGTGTCGAATTAAAGTAATGTGAGTAAGTGCATCATTATATTTATATATACTTATCAGTAATTACCATGCTTTTCTAAGGCACTTGTTCTCTCGAAAAGATAACATTGATAGTTTAAGACAATTGAAATGGAATGTGAGATATGTGGCCACAGGGGTGCCAGACAGACTTGTGTACTACAGACCTGTGTATTCACAATAGGCTATTGGTCAGTGCTATACTAGAATAGCTACTGTTATAGTAAATAAAGGTTGATTAATGATGATGCACATAATCCAAAGAGGTAAGAACTTCTTGTCATGAGAGTTGGAAAAAACATATGCTTTTAAAAACTTCTTTTAACATATTATGATGGTTTAACTTAGTACATTTAGTACATTGTTAATGTAATACCATAAAGGACTACGTTTATCTTTTCTCTTTCAAATTGAGTAACGTGTTGAGTTATGTAATAAGTAATTCTTGCTACACTCTAAGAAAAATGGTAAAAATATATCTCTGCCACAAAAAAATATTCATTTAAGTGATAGAAGAATTTCACCAATAAAATAAAATAAAAATATGAAGCAAGTTTTATCGATTGATAGTAAAGCATTTAAGAAAATATGCATTCTATGTTATACATGTAAACATTTAATTTTAATAAACAGCTTAAACCGTCACAAAATTCTCTAAAGTGAGCTTATACGTTTCTGCAAAAATAATGTGTTCAGGTATCAAAATGTTGTTAAACATATGTAAAATTTTGAAGTAAGTACTTCTTATAATATTTTTTGTCATTGTTCGATAATAAAGCTATTGTTTAAAGAAACAACACCAGGAAATAAGCAATTTAACCAATTATATCTACATATCAATAAAATGTGTTATCTGATGATTGGACTTTACGTCCAGTCTAAAGACACCTAATGAGACAGGGTCTTATCTAACAAGGGGTAATAAGACAAACAAGGGATTAGACAGACCGCCTACGGTTTTGGGGGTCATTAAGAAGAAGTTTTAATGCATCTTTTCGACATTGACTGATAAAATAGTCAGCTTGGTTGTTGTTGTTAGGCATCACAAGCTTTTTCCAAAATGGAGATTCGGCCTTCGGAAGTGCTTAAATCTTTTCTTTAAACTTTGTTTCGGTACTTGTGTCCACAAAACTCAAAATGATCTATTTATTATGATGGGTTGGCGAATATAATGAATATAAAAATCGTTCTGAGAAAAGTGCATGCAGACTACTATACAATTATTGACAAAGGTCTAAATTATTATATCGTATACCTCATAAAAAGTAGTGAAAATACACGAAAATATGTAACAGAAATGACGTCTTGAAATCCGCGCGGGTCTACACGTTTTATTCAGGTCTACACATACTTTTGCGAGTGTACTTCAAAACCCCTTTGGTCGAAATCCCCTTGGTCGAAAAATGGCATAGTAGTCATAATCCCCTCAATGGATTTTACAAGCGGAAAAGCATACATTGAATGAAAAAAAAACTAAATGTTTTATTCGTCTCTAGTTGTACTTTACTTAAGCGAATGATTGAAAATAAAAATAAAATTATTGAAATTTAAATGTAAAATCCATTTAGGGGATTATGACTACTATGCCATTTTTGGACCAAGGGGATTTCTACTAAGGGGATTTTGAGTGTCTCCCACTTTTGCGGACCCGACACTCGATCGCTATCGGTGAAACTGGATTTAGTATTTATGATAGGTATATGATATAAAAAGTTGAAAGGTGGAACACCGTGAAAAGTGCATCAATGGAACGCTTCTGTTTCTAATGGATTATCATCTGGCTCCTAAATCTACAAGAAGCTGTATGTACGAATATAATTAAAATCATTATATATTGCGCCAAGATAATTGAATTAATTGTTGTATATTGAACAGTTTTAATAACGATGCTTTTTTTCTAATGCGACGATGGTGTTTTATGTGCATGATAGACAATTTCGTAACAGAAATTTGGTAAGTATGTTTTTGTTGATATAATCCAGATTTCAATGGGAAAATCTGAGAACTCGCATGTCATTTTCAATGAAATCATGTTTAATTTTATTTTGTTATCCTGGTAAGATGAGACACAAATAAACTATATGGGCATTATCTTAGAAGCCTAAATTTCTTTTAGAGACTCAAAAGACCTTCATATTAATACCGTTCTTCGTCGAACAACAACATGATTTCAGCATTTTGAAATGCAATTTGAATTCTATGTATAAATGTCTCATGTTGATGAGAAATATTTTGGAGTCAAGCTTTTCCTATCTGGCTTCACCACGTGTATGTCGAAACTTAGATTTTTCGAAATGCACCATGAGGACCATCAAAAGGACTAAATTACAGACTGTTCAAAACAGATTTAAAGCTTGAACCGTATCTTACTATTCTACCAAATAATCTACGTCTAGATTTATTTCGTTTCCGGACAGGAAATCACAAACTTCCAGTTGAAACAGGACGATGGCGCAATTCTTTGGTACCTTATCATGACCGCAAGTGTCCGCTATGTAGTTTAAATGAAATAGCTGATGAATTTCATTACTTACTTAAATGCCCCTTTTTTATCCTAAAAAGAAAGAAATTCATAAAAGATTTCTACTACAAAAGACCAAATATTTTAAAATTCAGTCAATTGTTATCTTCAGAATCAGTATACGAGCTAAAGAGGCTTACTTATAATATGGTTCAGTGCATTATTAACCATTTTAAAAATCGGTAATTTCAAAAATGTCTACTTTTGTAGTTGATCTTACTGTAATGTAAAATACGCGTACTTCGTACCAGTCGTATCTAAACACTGCCAATTTCTTTGATGTGTCCCACTTTATTGGTTCTATTTTTGTGCATGACATGAAGCGTTCTATTTTTGAAAATATTTGTATCAATGAACAATAAATTCAATGCAAATTATGTACTCTAACACTTCTTTTTTCACCCCCAACGTTATGACTATGTCATAATTTAACCAATTTAAGAGTTAAAACCACTGTTCCCCAAAGTTCAGCTGTATATTGTTTTTTTTTGTTCATCACTCAGAATATCATACCCAATACAGTGTGAAGTTGAAAACACTGACTGCTGCTGTTGAATGTTGCATACAATCATAAATTGCGTCTTTAATATAGAACCATTGAATGGAAATACTACCTACATAATAATAGTTTAGATATTGAATTTAACCATATTGTTACATAATGTAACCTGGTACAAATAAAGTTAATTGTTGTTGTTGTTGTTGTCAGGAAGCAACCTCGGGCCAACGAATTTCTAATATTTATAGAAATCACAACTGAAAGTCTATTATTCGATTTGTGAACTGTAAGATCCTGCTTGATCCACTAAAAAGTTTTATATAAACACCAAACGTGTAAATATGTTAATGTTGTTCTGTCCCCTTTTATTATTCTTCATATTGTCTGTCACGGTGTAGAATTTATTTGAATGCCTATATAGTGTCCCCACATGAATAGTTTTATCTCTTCCTTTTACTTTTCAGGTCAAACGTTTTGTTAAATATTGAATCTTATTATTATGTCGGTTTAAAGCTTTTAGCTAATATTTATACATATGTTCTTGCGACAGTCGACTATAAATAAAGTTTCTTGTACATGTATCATAAATTTTCCTTTTTTGTTTTATATTAAAAACGCCAATGGCTTGAAACATATTGCTAATAGCAGGCCTGTGCCGAAATTATTAGTTCAGTTCCGATGTATACCTTTTATGAAAAACAGGACTTCGTTAGAAAAAAAATCTCTTAAGTTTGACAGGATGTTTATTTTTTAACCATGTTGTATTGCAATATGTCACGGACCTAAATACATATTTGTATATAGGTCCGTGAATATATACAATATCACAGTGACAATATCTGTTAATACATATAAAGCAATGGGTTGAACGGTTAGTTCTACAAACATTATTAGGTGTCCTCCCCTAAAACTTACAATAATTAACGTAGAAAAGACCGCTTTTATTTACATAATTTAATATATGCTGCTAACGCAAATTGATGAATTCATCCTTTAACTTTAACATAATGAAAATGTGAAAATAATATACAAAAGAAGAAAAATGCACCCAACTTTGACAAGCTGCACAGTTACACAGGTATTTGACACGATTTCAGGATGACACAGTCTTCAAGTTTGCAAATGTTTTTTTTTATAAAGATAGTAGCTTATGACCACAACTTCTACTATAGTTGTGTTTAGCCTAAAAAATCTTGGTCACGTCACCAGAAGTGAAAGCGCCTGCGAGGATTCAGATTCAAAAATGTTTGTGTAAATCATTTTCAAGTGTTTAGTGATGGAAGTTACCTTATCTAAACACTTCTTGCAGAATCTTAAATAATGTGAATATTCTTAGTCTAAAATTGTATTCAATGATGCTAGAAGCAACTACACATTATTAAAGCACTTGCTTATTAGGAAGTGTAGTAGTAGATCGGATGTTAATATAAATCGACCATTTTACCGTAATTCATGACATTTGTGTGCCAGTATAAATTTAGCCTAATTAATGTGTCATAATAATTTGTGGTATGACCACTAGACATTCTTTAACTTTGACATATTTATGTCTAAGTTTAATGCTCACAAAACTAACGTTAACTAAGTGAAAACTTAATTTCAGTATCAGATAGTACAAACCCATGTTATGTAGATTCTTTCACTTTGTCCAATTAAAATTACAAATTTTCCACTTTAGAATGAGGTGTCTTTTTCACGGGTGTAAAAATCTGGCAGGACACTTGTCTGCTCACATTGGCAACTGAATAAATTGTGATCAGGCAACCACTGTTTCGCTTAAAGTAAATCCAATAGTGTAACATGATAAATACATTCTGAATATTCGATTAACAAGTGTTCATAAGTGTCCAACTAATATCTGTATGTAATTGCACATCGTAGAGACATAGAAGGCAAACAACACTGAAATGTCAGGATTGTGAAATCGGTTTTCTTTCAGAGCGGAAATAGTGGGACTAGCACAAGTTATAATCACAGGGAGACAGACCTGTTTAGAAACATTTTGGTGGTCTTCTGTAAAGACCAAAATGAGCATTGTCCAAAGCATTAACCCATGATAATATCAAACAATATTCATTAAGAATCAGATAAGGTAGAATTGTAATTTACACATCGAAACACACTTTTGAAATTCAAACTATTTTGTCAAAAGCAACTGGCAGAGCTAGATGTCAAGAATTTAACAATAAATTTAGCAGATGAATATCGCTTTCTCTACGTTCATAGCAAATGAAAATATAAGTTGGAATGTCAAATGAGCTGCTTTTTGTTAGTTCTTTTGTGTCGGGTATATATATTTTATATATTAGGGTCATTGAATTTTATTGTCTGACTCCAGACATATTGCCAGCAGACATGAGCGTAATGAGTGTATCTTTCTTTTTTTGGGCCAGTTTTTCTGTGGACAAGCAAAACATTTGAGGACAAGTGCACAGAAATATAAAATGTACAACAGTTATGATTTCTCCAGTCAAGAGCCTATCAGTACTTTTTGAAATATATGCAATTTATTTTCAAAGGTGTCAACATAACATACATTTGTGTAATGCATGCATGTGTCACTCTCTGATTATTACTTGCTAAAATCTGTGAGATGAAAGTGTTTATTGCATTCAAAATGGCATGCAAGCATAAAAAAATTCAATGGTATTCTTGATGAGGTGTCTGGTAAACAATAATGCTGCCATGCTTACTGTAATCAACAGGTTGATATTTGATGCTTATCTGTGAAACTTCTGGTCATACCTGCAAATTACATGTTAGGCAGAAAATTTTAATTCCAAGGTCTCATAATTATTAGCTGTTTAAATAAGCCTGAAAATGAGACTGTTTTGTCATGAATATAAATTATAATTTAAAAAAAAGAAAGTGGATGAAGCATTTTTAAATCTGATAAATGTGACTTGTTAACCAAAAAACTTGAATATTTACAGATAGATTTTACCTTTGCCACCAAAAATATTTTAAATGAAATCCTGTGACGATTATCTCACACTAAATAATGCAGTATTGTGGACAATGTGATTTGATAATCATTGAATCAGACTGATTGATGCCATGACAACAGAGAGGAGATCGTTCGTTATGGACTCAGGATTCAGAGAAGTGGATGAAAGAGAACATCTTTTGTCAGAAGATAACATAGGTACTGATTTTTGTGATGCTGGCACTTCAAACGGATGGGTTTGGGTGGCCTTAAATTTACCTTTATTCACATATTATATTTATAACCCAAAACCCTTTGATTTAAGGTGAGTGGTCACATGTTTATCCGCATAACATTTTATTGAAGTTATGTTTGTTTAGCATTTAAGCTTTACTTAGTTGAAAGTCTGAATTGTAAAAATATTTGACCAAAAGATCAGTTTACATAGCTTTTGTTTAATGAATTTCTGATTAATTTAATGCAATTTATGGCCATTTCTCAACTTTAACAATTCAGTTGAAACTTTGCATGCATGTAACTCAGGGCTTTGTTTCTTTCTATAGTAGGGGCTATTTACAGGCGTCTCCCTCTCAGGAAATTTCTTTCAAAGGATGCTGTTTTCCCATAAAGTTGACTTTACCTCAGGAATTTTTATTCCCCTTGCCAAACTACCGAGTTGATTTTTCCCAAATCAAGGGCGTGGGCCCCTTCCCCTCTCAGTAAAAGATGCCCTGATGTTACTTCATGTACATGCACATATCTCAGTAGCCACTCATAGTATTTACTGAAATTTGTTTTCACTAAAATACTCAGGGTTCATCATTAATAAGAAAAGGAAACCGAATAGTAAGAGTGATATCTGTCACAAAAATGTATATCCATCTTGTGTTTCCTAAATGAGTGTTTAATGCTACAGTGTTAAGAGCTTTTTCATATACATTGTTTGCCTGGTTATACATGTATAATATTGTATAGATATGGGTGACCATAACTGCAGTACTTAGTGATCCCTGCTGTGCAAAAACCAATGTCTAGCCACTTTGGTCAGTGTGGATCTAGGACATACTGCTCTAGCCACTTTGGTCAGTATGGATCTAGGACATACTGCTCTAGCCACTTTGGTCAGTGTGGATCTAGAACATACTGCTCTAGCCACTTTGGTCAGTGTGAACCTAGGACATACTGTTCTAGCCACTTTGGTCAGTGTGGATCTAGGACATACAGCTCTAGCCACTCTGGTCAGTGTGAAACTAGCACATACTGCTCTAGCCACTCTGGTCAGTGTGGATCTAGGTCATACTGCTCTAGCCACTTTGGTCAGTGTGGATCTAGGACATACTGCTCTAGCCACTTTGGTCAGTGTGGATCGAGGACATACTGTTTGATTATCTAGACCAGCCTGTGTGCTAAATTCTGTCTGTTCTAAATTCTTTTTTCCATCACAGATAACTGAGTAATATTGTTATTGTCATTGTAATGAAAGTAGTTTTCCGTAATGATTACAGTTTAGGTGTCGCAAAACAACAGAACAACTGCATTGAAATAATCCCATGCTATATACATTTTATAGTGGTTGGGGTTATAGGTCAAGAAACAGAACAAAATAAGTTACATAGTTCGATAACCTTAAATGACAGTGAATGAATGAGTCTTAAATGTTCTGTATCACTAGGTTATCATGTAAAAAATACTTGGTCAAGTAAGAAAGTATGGTAGTAAAAAAATTATCTAGGGTTGTTAGTAACAGTTTACTTGTGGTTTTGGTTACAATGAAACATCCATAGCGTCATGGACTTTAAATATTCCAGTGAGAGGGATCCATTACTTTTGTATGGCAAGAAAAAAGGTTTGAAGAAATATTTACACTAGTGTTTCTGTTCCAGTTGCAAATCTGTAACCCGAGTTAATTGATTAAGTATGTCTCGCACCATGAAGTGAGGAGTAGGGAGATAAGTTGGATGTTGTGCCACCTGTCAGTCTGTCTGTCTGTCACTAAGTTTGTTCCGACAACTCCTCTTAATATACCCCTTGCTGGCTTTTCATAAAACTTTGCAGGAAGCATCAGTAGGACGTTTTGTTATGCATATTATAATTTGGGGTCACTAGGTCAAAGGTCAATGTTACAGGAGCCTGAATACCGAAAATCTTGTCCCAGCTTCTCCAAAACCCCATGCTTGATTTTCATCAGTATGAAATCTAGTGTAATGAGCATATTATACTCTGGTGTCACTAGCTCAAAGGTCAAGGTCATAGGAGTGGGTGGGTTTATTGATGGAAATTAACCTGTTTATTGTACCAGTACTACCAATGGTGAATAACTGTTTAATTGGTAACATTTATGGTGATTAACCAGTTAATTGATGGTTAACTGGTTGATCGTTTCTCTTAATGGTGATTTGCTAGTTAATCAGAATACAATGCTAGGGGCATATGAAGGGTTTGCTCAGTGTGTATTCATTGAATAGGTCGGGTGACCAGGTAGGCCCGAAGGAGCCATGATATTTAAGGCCATGGAGGAGAAAGACTTCTTGTTTAAAGAATTTCGAAAATTTTCACAAGCATTTTAAGATATTATTGCCAGTAATAATTAATAGATAATTAAGAAATAATAAATGTGTCCCTGTATTTTGTCGTTGAATAGAATACAGTCAGGGATTCAGATGCATAGTAATTAAATCACGAGTGTGTAGCACGAGTGATTTAATATTTCGCATTCGAACAACGTTTTTTCTAACACATTATTTTCTTTGAAAACTATCCCTAACTTTATTCATTTAAAACGCAAAATGCGATTGGACGCGCTTGTTTACATACGTCACGTCATTACGTCTTTTTGCGGAACATCATTTTTGGATAAAAGTGCTGTAGTTTATCGTAAAATAAAATACAACCTTATTCCTATATGCTTATATGGGAAACACAGCCACTTGTGTTAGAATGAAGCATAAGTCAACGATTTTTTAAAGATGAAAACGTCATCGATCGTCCACAATACATGTTTGTAAGTTTTTAGCTCACCTGAGCTGGCTCAGGGTGAGCTATTAGGATCGATGAATGTCCGTCGTCCGTCCACACTTAGTTCGTTAACACTCTAGTGGTCACATTTTTGCCTCAATTGTCATGAAACTTGGTCAGGATGTTTGTCCCAGTAATTACTCGGACGAGTTCGAATATGGGTCATCTCGGATGAAAAACTAGGTCACATGACCCAAAAATAGAAAAATCTTGTTAAGGCTCTAGAGGCTACTGTTTCAGTCCAAATATCCTGGCAATTTGTCAGAAAGGTTGTTTGGTTGATTTCTAGCTCAAGTTTTAATATGGGTCACCTGGGGTCAAAAACTAGGTCACACAGCCCAAATATGGAAAAACCTTGTTAACACTCTTAAGAGGTAACATTTTCAGCCCAAATATCCTGGAAATTTGTCAGAAAGGTTTTAAAATGATTTCTAGCTCAAGTTCGAATATGGGTCATCAGGGGTCCAAAACTAGGTCACACAGCCTGAATATGGAAAAACCTTGTTAACAGTCTAGAGGTAACATTTTCAGCCCAAATATCCTTGAAATTTGTCGGAAAGGTTGTTTCGATGATTTCTAGCTCAAGTTCGAATTTTGGTCATCTGGAGTCAAAAACTAGGTCACACAGCCTGAATATGGAAAAACCTTGTTAACACTCTAGAGGTAACATTTTCAGCTCAAATATCCTGGAAATTTGTCGGAAAGGTTGTTTCGATGATTTCTAGCTCAAGTTTCAATATGGGTCATCTGGGGTCAAAAACTAGGTCACAGAGCCCAAATATTGAAAAGCCTTGTTAATACTCTAGAGGTAACATTTTCAGCCCAAATATCCTGGAAATTTGTCAGAAAGGTTGTTTCGATGATTTCTAGCTCAAGTTCGAATATGGGTCATCTGGGGTCAAAAACTAGGTCACAGAGCCCAAATATGGAAAAACCTTGTTAACACTCTAGAGGTAACATTTTCAGCCCAAATATCCTGGAAATATGTCAGAAAGGTTGTTTCGATGATTTCTAGCAACTTTGTTAAAAGCAGTTGTACTCGGGTGGCCCTCTTGTTTTACACACTAGCATCCGCATTTGTGAAGCAATCTAAATTGAAGTTTGACAAAATGTACATTCATATATGACCCCGAGATCTAAGTCAAGAACTACTATGGGTTAATTTAGACTAGTCTTCATAGAGCTTTCACTGCTACTTATACACCCGTTAACAAAGTTGAAGTGGGTGAACTGGAGTCCCCTTGCCTGTGATGCACATTTTGTTCACGCTGTTGATCAGCAACCACTGGACAGAACCAAATGAAACTCTAATCAGTGATAATTCTAGTTTGACAGGTTTGTGTTTGTTAACTGCTTGATTGTCAGTTTGTTACTGTCACGGTTATTTAATGTTGTCACAGTTACTTAATGTTGTCACAGTTACTTAATGTTGTCACGGTTACTTAATGTTGTCACAGTTACTTAATGTTGTCACGGTTACTTAATGTAATCGTTGAATCACTGCTAGTAGGAAAGCCAGATAAATGACCTGTGTTGCAGGCAGACAGGTTAGTTGCAAACTTACTAACCAGCCCTGATAATAAAAGTACTTTTATCATTATATAACTATTGATTTGGAGTGGACACATTACTGTGTTGACTCTCTAGAGTAAATAAATAAAATATGTTGGACGAACTTTACTCTACAAAAAAAATGGTTTCCATGATGTGTCTCTGTGAAGTGATCTAAAGTGCTATATAGAGTATCTTCAATGACAAGATAATATGTCATACTTTCTGAACAAGCTACTATAAATAAATCTAAGTATGGAAGTACTGAAAGGCAGTCGTGTGTGCAGACAGGCTTTAAAGAGAAAACGTTTGAATCCAGTCATTTTGGCCAATAATCTACAAATTCAATTATTTACATGATGGGCTGAATGTTTTACCATTTAACACATAATTTTACCAAAAAAGTATATTTTCATATTTGAAATTCTATTTTCACGAAAATAGCTATTTGTGTATTTCAGATACTCCAGTTAAAAAATGCAGCATCTCTCTGTGATGTTTAATTTAGATACGTGAAACGACAAACTGCACTAATCAAAGCAAAGAGACAATCCGGCAACACTTTAAATTGTGTAAAGTGTTAGCACCTAAAATCTGCCACTAGGTGTCTCTGGTGATCGGATTCCTGCCAAATGTTCTCATTTTTATTAATGTGTTAGCCAGCAGGCGACCGCCTTAACAAATAAACAAATGTTTTAGAGGTACAAATGTAGATTAAAATACACACATCTATCTTTCTAAATGTTAGCATCTATCAGTTTAAAATTTACACAGTCATATGTTAAAAATGCACAGTTCTACATTGTATCTGTTTAAACTGCAAGTACATGTATATATCATGAGTAACTTCCTTCTTGTTTTTGCTAAGCTGTTTGAAAGCGTTTAGGTAACAAGTAATCCTCGTTTATTACCCTTGATAAAGCTTGTATGTTTAAAAGCTTGACTTAAAATGGTGTATGAATTCCTTCAGGAATGTTTGTTTCTGAATGAAATTGTGTGCAGATAAAAGTTGTTACATTAGTTGATTTGTTTGGTATTCCTAAATGTGAAAAACCTGTTCTTATGAAGAAACATGTGCACCTCGAGTGCTATCCCAAATTTCCATTGACATAATTTAATCTTTCTGAAGAATGAGTAGATATACAACATGGAAAAAACCCACCAAAAGACTGCTGTTTCATGACACATTTTAATGGGACTGGACTTCTAGTTTAAAATTTTATAAGAAAAGTTCAGGAATTTTCAGAACATCCCACATACGTTATAAACTTATCAGATACAATGTCATGTACATGTAGCATGCACATAATTATCATGTTAAAATTTTCATTTTGTGCATACAGCCACTTTGCAGATTTTTAAATAATTTATTTCTGTTTTTGTGTACCAGTATTTCATATATATGTGGAAATAGAACATTTCTAACTCTTTTACATGGCTTATAATTAACGCCAGAATGACATTTTGCAATATATTTTCAGACGGCAATAGAGATGAGCCTGTTACATACGAAGCCGCATTGAAAATAATAGGTATGTGACTTTATCTTGTGTTAAACAAGATAGTGCTAAATTTTATTGGAATTTATTTGTAGTTGTACTAAAATAAAACAGAAGTTATTGTAAGTACATGTAGTACAATGTAGTATGAAAGCTGTGCAAAAAATACATTTTCCTTATGGAGGAGTGAAAAGTTTGTTAGACCTTTTAGAACAGTATAGATCCAGACCACCATGTCAGTCTTGGGTCAAAAGTGATTCCACAAAGTCAAAATTTATCATACATTTCATATAAAACCATCATTTTGTAAACATTTCTCTTGAATTTATTTCAATTTATGCTAAGGTTATCAAATTTTAGAAATAATTTTATAAAATATCAAAATTTTGTTTTCTTTTCTCGAAATAGTTTTATGTTTTTAATTTTAAAAGCTGTCATTATTTAAAATAAACATGGATGTGTACATTGGAAGTCAGTAACCCTATAATGTCCATAGTAAATTTGGATGTCAAATATTCCAAGTTGTCTTTTAATGATAACTTTTGTGACATCTACAACTGGGCAAAATTTAAAATAAATATCCGAGGAAACATTTATTTTTTCGGTTTTTACTAGTGTAAATATCATGAAAATATCGTGGAAATTATCTTTTGCAGATAATCTTGGAATTTTATGATTTTGTATGAAATATAAATTATAGTGAATTTTGACATTGTGGAATGTGGAATCACTTTTGACCCAAGACTGTGAAACATGCTGGTCTGGATTTATACTGTTCACAACTTGAACTTTCCCGCACCTCCAACTTTCAAAAGGAAAATGTCTTTTTTTCCATGTGTTTTCAACTTTCATACAATCCTCGCAAAAACATTTAATTATTTTAGAAACAGGCAGTTGTAATCAGAGGTGTTTTGCACAATGTTGACACTTGGTAGTTCACTTATGACAGTATAACCTGTCATCCTGACCTGGTTTTATCACTAATCTGGCACAGTCACTGGGTCACGGTAACATACTGTAAATTTGGCAATATTCACGATGATTTCATTTTTGCTATTTTCGTAAATTTCCCTACTTCGCTAATAAAAACTGTTTGCGAAAAATACTTTTAACATAGACTTACTATTAGATAATTCTTCTTAAAATTCGTGAAAATTGCTGTCTGCTCACAAATCGCGAAATTGTCATCACATTAAAATTACCCAATTTACAGTATACTGTATTATGGAAAGCCTACCTGCTTTAACCAGCCCAATCAAGTCGTACCAGAAAGTGCAAGATAAGACAGCTATTGCTGTATTATAAAACAGTTACTATAAATGAAAAAAAAATATATGTTGTTTTACAATTAGCTCGAATATTTATGTAAAAAAGTATTTTCATTACTGTGATTTTTGTATATTTTTTTAATTGCAGGCTATGGGAGGTTTCATGTCATACTGCTGGCACTGTGTGGCTGGGCAGTGTCTAGTGACGCGATCGAGGTACTGTCAGTCTCCTTCATGCTTCCATCAGCTCAGTGTGACTTGAAGTTAAGCTCACAGGACAAAGGATGGTTAAATGCAATCATATTTGTAGGTGGGTAGTAGCACTAGTTTGTTTTAACTTCATTGCAAATAGTACACTCAATACACGATAATTGCTCTCATGACACTATCAATGACTGAACCAATCACTCATGGAAGAAGGAGGCGGTAACTTCCATACTTGGTACCCATATACTACCGGAATGTGTGGTATTAGATGCCTTGGCCAAGAACACGAGTCTTCAAGAATAGGAAGTGAATGCAGTTACCGTTAGCCCTGTGAGGCCCACTGATGGTAGCAGCATTGACATGCCACTGTCTGGAGGAAAATACATATAACATAGTTGTAGATACATGCGTTGTTGTGTGTTGTTACAGTTGTGAAAATATTTGTTTGCCCAAGCAGGATTTTAACTGTGGAACCTTAGACTGTAAAGCAGTCACTCTACAATGTTGCCATAGCAACAAGCTAAGAGGCAAGGTAGTAAAAAGTCAGGTGTACTGCATAGTTGGTGTACTATGCGTGTTTTAACTCCCATTTACTCCTGGTGTACTGTGCTTTAACTTCTGTGTAATCGTCAGTTTTAACAATCAGGTATGATGGTTGGTGGTTATTTTTGGGGCTCGATGGCCGACAAGTTTGGGCGTAGAGCAGTGCTGATGGGTTCTCTAACTGTGAATGGACTGGGCGGTCTGATATCCAGTACATCGCAAGTATTCTGGCTGTTTCTCATCATGAGGTTTATTAGTGGTGTTGGGTATGTATATTTCTATGAACTGTTGTTTATGGTGAACTACTGTAAAAGTATTGTAGCATCTATAAATGTTTCTGTTTCACCAATGTTGTACTTATTTACAGATTATAATAAAAAAGTGAAGCCAGATGCAAATATCTAAATGAGAAAACTGGCTTTCCTGAATACAGCAGAAAAAACTTATACGAAAATAAGTTAGTTTACAGTAACTGAACTAGATGATTTTGCCTTTGTGATAAATGTAGACCATGATTCGCCTGGAAATCTGTGCAGTCTGCTTGTAGTCTACACTGTTATTCAGTTCAGTATAAGAGTTAGAATCTTGTTTTTACCATTGCAGTGTTGGTGGAAGCATACCTGTGATATTTTCATATTTTACGGAATTTCTTCCGAAAGAACGTCGCGGTACCATGATAAGTGCCTTAGCTACGTTCTGGATGATGGGAAATATAATTGCTGCAGGTATATTAGCTTGTTTTCTACCTGTCTGTCTGTACTACTGTCTGTCTGTACTGCTGTCTGTCTGTCTGTCTGTCTGTACTGCTGTCTGTCTGTCTGTCTGTACTGCTGTCTGTACTGCTGTCTGTACTACTGTTCTGTTTTCTGTTAGTGTGTCATACAAGCATTCTAATGTATTAGAAATACATGTAAATGTGCTAGAAAATTTGGTTTTGTTATATGTTTTTAACAACACCTGGAAATATGTCAAATGCTCTATAAGTTCTAAACAGCTTTGCTTTTAATAAACTCGTATTTCTATTACATAAAGAAATCTCTTGCAATTTACACTTACTGAAACATAAAAAACCCCAGTTTTACAGTTTCAGGTAAAACGAAAATTCATTTTATTTTCAGGGCTGGCCTGGGCAGTAATTCCACACCCTACATTGGGGTATTTCTCAGAAAAGTTCACATACAACAGCTGGCGAATATTTGTGGCTGTGTGTACCATTCCAAGTTTAACTTCAGCTTTCATGTTTATATTTATGCCCGAAAGTCCAAAGTTTTATCTTACAGTAAGTGTAAAGTAGATACTTTAGATAATTCAACTAACGAGTAACAACCGTGATGCAGACAAGTTTTATAACAGCTCAGAGCCTCTAATGGTTACTTTGCAGTGTATCATAGATGTGAAGTATTAATTTAGATTTCTTTAAAAGGTGGTGTGTCTTGGTAACAAGCCAGAGTCAGTTTCATAGAATTTTACTTACACGTTTTAAGTATTTGTAAGAAATTGATTAACAACCATTACTCTCTGGATGCTTGTACAGTCTCTGATATGCTCCAGTTAATAGTTCCCTACCAGAGACAAGGTTTACCCTCCTTCTGTTATTGTTAAACTGTTAAAAGGCTTGAAACTAGTATGGCACTCCATTGTTGTTTGAAGCTAATTATATTGGATGTTTTAAGTCCTTCCTTATATCATGTAGATTAAGACTGTTGCTCTTTGAACTCTGGTCATGCATTTTCTACATTTCATTGCAGACATATAAAGAGAAAAAAGCGTTACATAGTTTGAGAATAGTGAACAGAATCAATGGAAAAGACAGGCCTTTTCAGGTAAGAATGTAGAAATGCTTTTCTCAAATGCATTAATACAGTTCATTTCATAGTATTCAGTTCTTTTGTACCCAAAACCTGCAATATAGGGCCTGTGATCATTAAACTTCAATTAGAGATTGGTCTTTAATCTTGGATTGTCTGCTGAAGGGATTTGAACCCATGACCTCCGAGTTAGGAATTTGATGCTCCTGCAATACAGTGCCTCTCCCAAAAGCTAATTCCCTGGAGTTGCTGCATTAAATACAGAGCTACATTGTAACAGTGTAGCCACTTACCACAGGGATGTTCAACAAAGTAATGCAAAATCATAGGTCAGAATATGTATGACAATATGTTATTGTTTACAGTCATACTCTTGAGCTAAAATTTGGCATTATTGATTCAAACTCTTGAGAATGTGATCTGAAAAAGATATACTGGTAAACAGAGTAGGAAAATAAGGGTCCCATGGTTGGCTGGGACTACATACATGTATATAAGCAATCTAGACAATAAAAAGTAGGAAAGCTTTCTTTGTGGCAGTGTTTGACTTTCTGCACTTACAATGGTGACCAAATTTGATCATTCAGACTCATTTACTGAATTATATAATTGTGATAAAGACAAAACTCTGGTTGTTATGGCAGCCGAAAAGAAAACCTTAAAAATTGTCTTTAAAAACAATAGATATAGCAAGTGAGAATAATTACAGATTAAGGTGCATGTTATTATTACATTTCAGATTACCAGGTTGATACTAACTACTGATAAAGATGGTATTATACAAATTGATGATGAAGTTGAGGAGAAAGTGACATGGAAAGAAAGTGCTAAACATGTAAGTTGTTGGACATCTACAGAAATACAAGACATGTATGTAGAGATAGTCATGGTTTCTAATTTTCTACGATACTTGTGGTGATGGTTTGTCTGTAAATTCATGTCCAGTGATATTATTTCTTTGCAGATTTCTATTCATATCTGTATTTCTGTGAATTTAAAATTGTGCTAATATATCTATAGCCTACGAAATGGTCTGTTTTCAAGAAGTTTGGCCTTGCAAATTTAAAGTCCCAGGATCTCTTTGAATTCACTGATATTGTAAAATAAATATACTGATAAGATAATGTTAGAACCATGTTCTATTCTGTCTGAAACAATGTTGACATAATCATTTCTTTGTATTCAAGTTGTTCTTTTACGAAAAAGAGTTGCCAGAAAGCCTTTCTTATTTTTTGCAATATCATTGAAAAAATACTGTTGTATATTTCGAACATGTACATTGATTAAAAAAGTTAAGTTAGGAATGTTTTTGTTACAAATAATGGTCATTTCCGCCTGTAAGACATCTGATATGCTGCAAGTGATGTCCATTCTGATGACTAACAACGTCACAGCATGTTCTAAATTTTTCAATGTCTGCCGCAAGGGTACTGTTTAGAAATCTCTATTGATCGTTGCTTTCAACTCTTTTACACTTTGGTTTAGTGCTATAATCTCTGTGACTTTCTATGTGATTAGATTCATTTATGTGGTCTTGTACAAACGCTAAGAACTGGAAACAGTTTTGCTATGTGGTAATTATATATGCATTGCATACTCTCCCTCCATGCAAACATACTTATCACTATGATGGTTACTGTTCTAATATGATTGAGTATCAATTTGTCACCAGTTTCCAATTTTTATGCCCCCAAAGGTTGGCATATTAAAATCGCACCGTCTGTCTGTCCATCTGTCTGTGTGTGTGTCTGCGCCGAAAAAGTGCAGTCTAAGTGGCTATGGCAACAATAGGTAACAGTTAATTCTCTTTAATGTCAATCATACTGTATGTCTTATGTGGCTATTTTTGGGCTTATGTGGCTAAGAAATACAATTAAGAGAACAAAAGAATAATTTTTAGCTCTGCTTATCGTTTAAACCTCTGTAGACTTAACATCGGTTATTGCCTTGATGCTCTTCCTTAGGAAACCCACTCTCAAAATTATCTTCTGTATGAAAGTTGTATCACTTGATCATTTTAAAATTCATGTAACAAAAGTATCTACCCAGTGTCTTCATAAATGCAAGATGTGATAACTTTCTTGCATTGATAGCTAAAAATAAACTGACAGATATTTGAAGGGTTGATAATTAAATAAAGAAGGAAACAGGCAGGTGGTGCGTCAGAAGTTTCGTTTAGTAAACTATGGAGACTGGTTTATTTATAAAAAAAGGCAAACAAATCTTTAAAATGCGCATTTATTATTTGACATTTACAAGCTTGTTAAGAATGTCCTGGTTGTCATGACAGAAAGATGTCATGGATATTTAATGCAGCATTTTTCTTTTAAAACAGTTACTGCATCAGACCAAGGAGTTATTCGGGAAGTCATTGTTGCGGGCCACAACCATTATGATGATCATTAACTTTACTCTCAGCTTCGGGTAAGTTCACAGTTTAAATGCATCTTTTTCATTAAGGGTAAGGGTGGACGTATTTAGGTGAACAATAGTAGGTCATCATAGTTTTTATTGTTTAAATGTACCAGTAGTTGTCATTATGCATTCACAATACTTGTCATGACCAAAGTTTAGCAAGGAGTACACGTCCACAGTCTACTCAGATGACCCTTTGAAATGTTTTATCAGTTTTAATGGATTTTTAGTTTTTAAAAACTCTTCTTGCATCTGAATTTGTTGTGTTCAACAAAGTGGCCACCAGATTTAAAAGTAGAAAAAGACTAAAATGAAAAAAAACTTTAAAAAGCAAAAGTTCACCATCTACAAAAATTGTTCAAAGGGTTAGAATTGGTACATAAAGACTTCATCCTCAATCAATATCACTTTTCAACAGGTCCACAAAACTATATATTGAACTCGATATTGATCTATATTTGTAAGATATTAAACACTGTGACACACTGTACATGTATTCACTGAAACCTTGGAGATTGGTTCAGTTGAGAAAACTCCCAAGTATACGGTATCATTGTCTGGGATTCATGGCATTTATATATTACGAGCGATGTACCAGTAGCTGTGCAACAATGGGATTGCTATATACAGTTGTTTTAATACAACCTGAAGTTTGTGAGAAGGATAAAGTTTCATCATCCAAACTCTTATGGTGAAGAAGAAATCATTTCAGCAAGTGTTATAGTTCAATCTCAGACTCTTACTATTTCAGATACTTTGGGTTATGGATGTGGTTTCCAGAGATATTTGCACGTGTGGAGAAATATGGTGGCTCCCCCTGCAGTCACCCACACATTAATGAAACAGCAAAAAATGAAACAGAAACTTGTTATGGTATCCCAGAAGACTGGGTATTCTTCGAAGGATTTATGACAGCCCTGTCAAATTTACCGGGAAATATTTTAACCATATTAATAATGGACAAAGTCGGTAGAAAACCGTTACTAGGTAAGGAAATCAGTTATTTAGTTGCTTGAATTTCAGTGTAACACTTCTGAAAAACAGTAATTATCAAGAGGTATTTGAACAATATCAGAACTCAAGCATGCAGAGAACTAAGTGAATTCAAAATGAAACTGTCAATAGTCATTTGAAAAGCTTCGAGTATAAGTTTGGGATCTAAGTAAAATGCAGAACACCATCAGGAAATGAACATTAAGTATATCATTCTCTACATGCCTCTCTCTCTTTAAGATTTGATAACATCCAACATGTGAGTTGATGTGAGCCTTGAGAGTAATCGATAGAAGTTGTAAGAGTTCGCACAAAAAAAACAATAAGTATAAATCAATAAACAAATGTACATGTATCCATATTTTCAGCCACCAGTATGGTGCTAGCTGGTATCACAGTGTTTTTACTGCCTATTGTAAAGAGCAAAGTACAGAATCTGCTCATTTCTTGTGCTTTTGGAGCTGTAACCACTGTGGGATGGAATGCTTTAGATGTTCTGCTGGCAGAACTTTTCCCAACAGCTGTTAGGTATGTGATAAAAAAACTATTATGTACTTCTTTATTTATTTTGTTGGTATCCATACTGTAATTTTCTTACTTTGACTATATTATTAGCTCACCTGAGCATGAAGTGCTTTTTTCGAATAATTTTCAACACATGATGTGATGTTTATTATGGAGTTAGCATAAAATACAGCAAGTGTAAGTCCTCTATTAGTTCATACACTTTGTATAGGCATGTATTGTGTCAAACCTTACATATGATGCTTGTGACATTCAAACTGATCGAAGAAACTGAGATAGATCAGAACAAACTGATCAGAATGTGGCGTAGTGCTAACTGATCATCACACTGTTTTTAGTGTCTAAGAGCTGTTACGGCAATTGTGTTTTGTTACACTTAGTACAATGTTTATGTCTTTGTTATATTAACAGATCGACAGCATTTGGTTTACAGTCAGGTGTGGGTCGTATAGCTGCAATACTTGGAAACGTTGCATTTGGAAGTCTCGTGGACGTTCATTGTGCTGTGCCTATGATAATGGTCTCAGTTTTGTTGACTATTGGTGGATTAACCGCCATAAAACTGCCCAATACAACAGGAAAAGACATCCATTGAAAAAGCATATTCTACTCAACTCGGAATTTAAACCTAATATTTCACTATGTGATAGAACAGTACAGAATTATTAAAGGTCCACTACTAAGCGAAAATCAAGTGACAGTTATTTCAATGGCAAGTACATTACCTTATGCAAGACACAAAATAATGAAGATTGTCAGGTTACAATTTACAGAAAGTGTTTGGAACACAAAGAAAAGTATGTGTATTATGTTGAAATCTCAGTGATTTGACAAAATGACCACCCAGGTCTTTTTAACTTTCTTCTTAATGCATAGAAAAATAATTGTACATGTACTGTGGTTTATTTAGAATTTCTACATACCAACTTTCATTTTTTATTAAAAATAACTTATTTCTGTGTTTTTTAAAGTATATTTGAATTTTCACTTTCCTTAGTATTGGACCTTTAAATACTGGTAGTTTGTGTACTCAGATAAATTAACTTATCAATTTTATAATATTTCATGGTGTAAAAGAGTGAAAAAGATTGTAATTTTTTATTTATTACATTTTACAGTGTTACAGTGGGGAAAAATATATTACTTTACAGAAATGTATGAAAAAAACAAAAACATTTTGCACAACATGACAATGTAAACAAGGGATTTAATTTTGTGTTGATTTTCCAAGTATCTGTGATACAAGTACCAACTCTTACCAGAGTCCTTCAAAAGAATGCTAGTGTCTGATAGAAATACAGAAGGAAACAGTAAACACACTACATAAGGATTATAATGGTGTATATGTGTGCAGAGATATGCAGGTTCATATTGATTCATACTAGAGTCAAAGTATGCATGGTGGTTTCAGGGCAGTTAAATGAAGATTGGTAGTGAATTACCTTGTATCCACGATTTTAAATTGTTTATAGTTCTGGTCGACCCGAGGGTTTCTCCTAAAGTTATACTTCCATGGCCCCTACTGAACTTTGACTTGTTTCTCAACTTGTTATCTTTCTTTTTTCTTTTTTATATATTGTACATGTGCATATCCTATAAAGTTAATTTTGTAAGAATATACCAGACTATGAAAGCAAAGTGCCATTAATATTCAGTTGTCAAATGTCTAATTCTAGTTGTTTAATCTGTGGACCATTTTTTAATTTTTTTTTTTTTAAATGATATGTTTTTTGGTATTACTATTTGTATAAATTTTAAATATTTTTTTGAAAAGTGTACATCATATCCGTTCCTCAGGGATTTATGCTAAGTTTTTTTTTCGGAGAGCTAACGTTTTTAATCTCTTCATGTATATAGTTGTGATGATAATGCTTAAAGATAAAAAACACAGTCATTCTTATGTTTCTATAGCTTTTATATGAATCATTAAAACATCAGAAAATGGCAAGCTAATGTTGTACTATCAGCTTGTCCTCTGTAGATATATTTAGCTCACAAGGTATTTTTAGCTCACCAGCTAATTTTAGCTTGTGTCAAGCTTGTTAAGATGGTTAAGAACAAAATGCATGTATGTTTCTGTGTCTTGTTTATTGTGGAAATAGTGGGACTGGCAAAAGTTATAATCACAGGGAGACAGACCTGTTTGGAAACATTTTGTGGGTCTTTCGTAAAGACCAAATGAGTGCTGTCAAAAGTATCTACCCATTATATCATCAAACAATTTGATTTATTTGTAGATGATTCTAATGTATTTATTCTCAATTGAGAAAGTAGTTTTTGCAACTAATAGAATCGCTCTGGAGACTCACTTCAGATGGAATCAACTTTTATTTATTTGTATCAATTGATTTCAAGCATCATCAACAACAAGATGATGTAGAAATATAATTTACACATCAATCATTTTTAGCTCAACTTCTCGAAAAAAAGGGGAGCTATCTTACTCGCCTCGGTGTTGGCGTTGGCGTTGGTGTCACACCTTGGTTAAGTTTTTCATACCACCCCACTTTATTTCAAAACTATTAGAGGTATGGCTTTGAAACTTACCATACTTGTTTACCACCATAACCTCCATCTGCAGACAAGAGTACATAACTCTGTCAAGGTTTTTGTCAGAATAATGACCCTTTTTAGCTCGACTATTCGGAGAATATGGAGAGCTATTACACTCACGTCGGCGTCGGCGTTGCTTGTTTGGTTAAAGTTTTGCCTGCTAAGTACTATCATGCACATATCTCAGTAACCACTTATGATATTGACTTCAAACTTTTTAAATGTCTTTAGGAGTGTCATACAATCAAGGCAGATAACTCTTGTATAAATTTAGTACAAATTATGGCCCTTGTTTGACTTTGAAAATTTGGTTAAAGTTTTGCATGCTAGGTACTATCATGCACATATCTCAGTAACCACTTATGATATTGACTTGAAACTTTGTTCATGTCTTTAGGGGTATCATACAATCAAGTCAGATAACTCTTGTATAAATTTAGTACAAATTATGGCCCTTGTTTGACTTTGAATATTTGGTTAAAGTTTTGCCTGCTAGGTACTATCATGCACATATTTCAGTAACCACTTATGATATTGACTTCAAACTTCGTTAATGTCTCTAGGGGTGTCACACAGTCAAGTCAGATAACTCTTGTATAAATTTAGTACAAATTATGGCCCTTGTTTGACTTTGAAAATTTGGTTAAAGTTTTGCCTGCTAGGTACTATCATGCACATATCTCAGTAACCACTTATGATATTGACTTGAAACTTCGTTAATGTCTCTAGGGGTGTCACACAGTCAAGTCAGATAACTCTTGTATAAATTTAGTACAAATTATGGCCCTTGTTTGACTTTGAAAATTTGGTTAAAGTTTTGCCTGCTAGGTACTATCATGCACATATCTCAGTAACCACTTATGATATTGACTTGAAACTTTTTTAATGTCTTAAGAGGTGTCACACAGTCAAGACAGATAACTATTGTTTAAATTTAATATCTCAGTTACCACTTATGGTAGTTATATCAAACTTAGCAATAGTGTTCAGGGGTAAATTTTGTATCAAACAATTAATTTACCAAAAATTAAATCTATAGTTATAGATTTTGACTTTTTTATGATTCAACTTTCCTAGTTTATACTTAATAGTTAGCAGAATTTTGTTTTGCTATTACACTGATAAAAGTTCTGTTTTATTAGCAAACACCCACAATAGTCGAGCTTGCTGTCTTATGGACAGCTCTTGTTGACTTAGAAAGTGTATTGAGCTTGGTTAAGTTTTTCGTACCACCCCACTTTATTTCAAAACTGTTAGAGGTATTGCTTTGAAACTTACCATTCTTATTTATCAGCATTACCTCCATCAACAGACAAGAGTACATAATTCTGTCAATGTTTTTGTCAGAATTATGGCCCTTTTTGACTTAGAAAATACATTGAATATGGGTAAAATCCACTTATTGACTTAACCCTTTGAGATATTGCTTTGAAACTTTGAATGCTTGTTTACATCATTACCCCCCATCTGAGAAGGTAACTCTGTCAAGGATTCTTTTAACAATTAAGGCCCTTTATCGACTTAGAATCTTGGTTAAGTTTTTCATTCTTGTCCACTTGTTGACTTAACCATTTGAGATATTACTTTGAAAGTTGGAGTACTTATGTACCATCATGAGACCTATCTTTCTTGATTTGTACTTAGAAATTCCTAGTTAAAGTCTTGTGTGCAACTGGCACTGTCATGCACATATATCATTAACCACTTGAAGTATTAATTTAAAACTTTGCTGTAGTATTCAGGGATATCAAACATTTAAGTTTGATAACTTTTGACATAATATCTTGCTACTTGAGGCCCTTGTTTATACACATCCTTGTTTTTTTTTTACTGACAAAATTTTGTTTTATTGGCAAGCACTGAAAAAAGTCGAGCGCGCTGTCCTACTGACAGCTCTTGTTTTTATAATTCTGCCTATTTTGTCAAAAGCAACTGGCAGAGCTATATATCAAGGATATAACAATAAATTAATGAGATGAATATAAAAAACGGAATGTCAAATGAGCTGCTTTTGTTTCGGGTAAATATACTTAATATATTAGTGGTGTGGAATTCCAGCATCTGATTTGTCTGACTCTGGACACTTTGGTAAGTTTTTCTATGGCGAGCCAAACATTTTAGGACAAGTGAATAAAAATATAATATGTACAACAGTTGTGATTTATCCTGTCAAATGTCTATCAAAAAATGTCAACATAACATACACTTGTATACCGGTAATGCACACGTGTGTCTGTATATTATTATAAATATTACAGACTAAAATGCAGTCTATGAGCTGAAATTGTATATTGCAATTAAAACAGCTAGCATTCAAACATAAAAAGTCAATGATATCCTTAGTTTATACGAATTTATTTTAGTTCGATTATGAAGAAAGCTCTGTAGCTTATTGAATCGCTCTCAAACACTTATTCCAAATGTCATCACGCTCGCGAGATGATCTCCTTGATGAGGTGTCTGGTAAACAATTCTTTCTGTAATCACCAATGTGACAGATTGATATTTGATGCAATCAGTGATCTGTTTATCTGTCAAACTACTAGTCATATCGGCAAATTACATGTGAGGCAGAACATTTTAATTCCAAGGTCTCATATTAGCTGACTTTCAACTTTAACAATTTGGTTGAAGCTAAATTGCATCCATGTAACTCAGGGCTTTTTGTCTTAATAGTAGTGGCCATTTACAGGCATCTTCCCTTCAGGAAATTTCTTTCAAATCATGCAGTTTTCCCCTAAAGTTGACTTTACCTCAAGATGTTTTGTTCCCCTTTGCCAAACTACAGAGTTGATTTTTTTCCCAAAATCAAGGGTGAAGGCCCCTTCCTCTCTCAGTAAAGAAAACAAACCCCTGACATTACTACATGTACATACATATATTTCAGTAAAATACTCAGGGTTATCAAAAAGAAAAGATAAGGGCATAGTAAGAGTGATATCTGTTATATCCATCCTGTGTTTCCTAAATGAGTGTTCAATGCTACAGTGTTTAGAACTTTTTCATCCACATTGTTCGCCTGGGTATACATGTATAATATTGTATAGATACAGGTGACCATAACTGCAATACTTAGTGATCCCTGCTGTGCAAAAATCATTGTCTAGCCACTCTGGTCAGTGTGGATCTAGGACATACTGCTCTAGCCACTCTGGTCAGTGTGGATCTAGGACATACTGCTCTAGCCACTCTGGTCAGTGTGGATCTAGGACATACAGCTCTAGCCACTTTGGTCAGTATGGATCTAGGACATACTGCTCTAGCCACTCTGGTCAGTGTGGATCTAGGACATACAGCTCTAGCTGGATTTGGTCAGTGTGGATCTAGGACATACTGCTCTAGCCACTTTGGTCAGTGTGGATCTAGGACATACTGCTCTAGCCACTTTGGTCAGTATGGATCTAGGACATACAGCTCTAGCCACTCTGGTCAGTGTGGATCTAGGTCATACTGCTCTAGCCACTCTGGTCAGTGTGGATCTATGACATACAGCTCTAGCCACTGTGGTCAGCGTGGATCTAGGTCATACTGTTCTGATGATCTAGACCAGCCTGTGTGCTAAATTCTGTCTGTTCTAAATTCATTTTTCCATCACAGACAACCAGAGTAATATTGTTATTGTCATTGTAATGAAAGTAGTTTTCCGGAATGATTACAGTTTAGGTGTCGCAAAACAAAACAACTGCATTGAAATAATCCCATACTATATACATTTTAAAGTGGTTGGGGTTATAGTGCAAGAAACAGAACAAAATAAGTAACATAGTTTGATAACCCTATATGACAGTGAATTAATGAGTCTTAAATGTTCTGTATCACTAGGTTATCATGTAAAAATTACTTGGTCAAGTAAGAAAGTAGTAAACAATTATCTAGGGTTGTTAGTGAGAGTTTACTGGTGTTTTGTTTACAATGAAACATCTATATCATCATGGACTTTAAATATTCCAGTGAGAGGGATCCATTACTTTTGTATGGCAAGAAAAAAGGTTTGCAGAAATATTTACACTAGTGTTTCTGTTAGTGTTGCAAGTCTGTAACCTGATTTAATTGATATGGTTAATTGGTTAATTATTTCTCCCACCATGAGGTGTTGGGAACATAAGTTGATTTTGTGCCGTCTAACCTGTGTGCAGATGGGCAGACAGGTTAGTTGCAAACTTACTAACCAGCCCTGATAATTAAAGTACTTTTGTCATGATATAACTATTAATTTGGAGTGGACACATTACTGTGTTGCCTCTCTAGAGTAAATAAATAAAATATGTTGGACGAACTTTACTCTACAAAAAAAATGGTTTCCATGATGTGTCTCTGTGAAGTGATCTAAAGTGTTATATAGAGTATCTTCACTGACAAGATAATATGTCATACTTCCTGGACAACCTACTGTAAATAAACAAATGTTTTAGAGGTAAATTGATAAGGGTCTTGATTTTTTCGTAAAAGTCATTCAGTTTAAAATACACACATCTTTCTGTTTCAAAGTTATACTGTTTATTGTTTAAATTGCACACCTCTATCTGTTTAAAAGGTTTTCTGTTTAAAATGCATTAGTTTTAAATGATAGCATCTATGAGTTTGAAATTTGCACAATTATCTGTTTAAACTATAAGTATATATCATGAGTAACTTCCTTCTTGTCTTTACTAAGGTGTTTGAAAGTGTTTAGGTAACAAGTGATCCTTGTTTATTACCTTGATAAAGCTCGTAAATGAGAGCTTGACTTAAACTGGAGCATGAATTCATTCAGGAGTGTTTGTCTCGGAATAAAATTGGGTGCTTGTATAGGTTTATAGATAAAAGTGGTTGAGGTCGTTGGTTACCGACATCTTTATTTGGTATTCCTGAATAGGAAAACCGTGTTCTCATGAAGAAACATGTACTCCTTGAGTGCTATGCCAAATTTTCATTGACATAATTTAATCTTTCTGAAGAATGAGTAGATATACAACAAGGAAAAACCCCACTAAAAGACTGCTGTTTCATGACAAATTTTAATGGGACTGGACTTTTAGTTTAAAATTAAATAAGAAAAGTTCAGGGATTTTCAGAACACCCCACATACGTCATAAACTTATCAGATACATATATAAATTATGTAGCATGCACGTATCACGCTTAAAATTTTCATTTTGTGCATACAGCCACTTCAGGTGTCCCAATAATTAACATTTGCAGATGTTAAAATGATTCATTTCTGTTTTTGTGTATTTCATATAAATGTGGAAATAGAACATTGAATGTGTTTCTAACTCTTTACACGGCTTAGAATTAACGCCAGAATGACTTTTTGCAATGTATTTTCAGACAACGATAGAGATGAGCCTGTTTCATATGAAGCTGCATTGAAAATAATAGGTATGTGACTTCATCTTATGTTAAACTGTTAACATGGTTTTGTGCTAAATTTCATTAGAATATAACAATTTGATTTATTTATAGTTGTCCTGAAATAAAAGAACTTGTTAATTAGTACATGAAGTATGAAAGTTGAAAACTAGGCAAAAAAGACATTTTGCTTTGAAATCTAAGCCCAGAGGTGCAACAAGTTCTATTTGACATTTGTTCATTTGTTTTGTTATGCCCCCCACAAAGTGGGGTGCATATAGCGTTGCACTTGTCCGTCCGTCCGTCAGTCCGTCAGTCCGTCAGTCCGTCCGTCCGTCCGTACGTCCCGAAATCTTGTGAACGCAACTCCTCTTAAACCGGATGGCAGATTTTGCTTAAACTTCCAGGGATGAACAACCTTAATGTGTAGATGGTAGTAAAGGAAGGAATTTTCGCGGCGACCAAATTTAACAGAATTATGGCCCTTTGTTGATTTTTTCACTATATATCTTGTGAACGCAACTCCTCTTAAACCGGATGGCAGATTTTGCTTAAACTTCCAGGGATGAACAACCTTAATGTGTAGATGGTAGTAAAGAAAGGAATTTTTGCTGCAACCAAATTTAACAGAATTATGGCCCTTTGTTGATTTTTTCACTATATACTATGTAGAAATTTTGTGAACGCAACTCCTCTTAAACCGGATGGCAGATTTTGCTTAAACTTCCAGGGATGAACAACCTTAATGTGTAGATGGCAGTAAAGGAAGGAATTTGTGCTGCGGCCAAATTTAACAGAATTATGGCCCTTTGTTGATTTTTTCACTATATACCATATAGAAATTTTGTGAACGCAACTCCTCTTAAACTGGTTGGCAGATTTTGCTTAAACTTCTAGGGATGAACAACCTTAATGTGTAGATGGTAGTAAAGGAAGGAATTTTTGTTGCGACCAAATTTAACAGAATTATGGCCCTTTGTTAAGTTTTTCACTATATACCATATAGAAATATTGTGAACGCAACTCCTCTTAAACCGGATGGCAGATTTTGCTTAAACTTCCAGGGATGAACAGCTTTAATGTGTAGATGGTAGTAAAGGAAGAAATTTTTGTTGCGACCAAATTTAACAGAATTATGGCCCTTTGTTGATTTTTTCACTATATACCATATAAATTTGTTGCGACCAAATTTAACAGAATTATGGCCCTTTGTTGATTTTTTTCACTATATACCATATAAATAATTGAACATATAAATTTTACATTTGTAATTTAATTTAACATGTACATAAGGTTACCTGTAGATCATTTTAGGTATATGTACAGAAATGAAACAGTGGAATGAAAAAGTTCCACATAAAAATCTTACATACAGATATGCTTGCTCTTGTTTATGAGCACATCTGCACAGTGGGGGCATCCGTGTCCTTTGGACACAATTCTAGTTTTTTACTGGAGTAAATTTGATGAAAATATGGAAATTATCTTTTGCAGATAATCTTGGAATTTTTATGATTTTATATGAAAAAGAAATTATAGTGAATTTTGATATTGTGGAATCACTTTTGGCCCAAGACTAACATACTTGTCTGAATTTATGCTGTTCGCAAATATCTAACAGAACTTTCCCGCCCCTCTCTCTTAAATTTACAGGGAAAATGTCTTTTTTCCATGTATTTCAACCTTCACACATCCCTCGCAGAAAACATTTAATTATTTTACATTCATTACTGTGAGTACTGTATATTTTTTGTATTGCAGGCTATGGGAGGTTTCATGTCATACTGCTGGCACTGTGTGGCTGGGCGGTGTCCAGTGACGCGATCGAGGTACTGTCAGTCTCCTTCATGCTTCCATCAGCTCAGTGTGACTTGAAGCTAAGCTCACAGGACAAAGGATGGTTAAATGCAATCATATTTGTAGGTGGGTAGTATCACTTATTTGTTTTAACTTGATTGCGAAAAGTTCACTCAATACACGATAATTGCTCTCAAGACGCTACCAATGACTGAACAAATCACTGATGGAAGAAGGTTAGGCGATTACTTCCATATCTGGTACCAGTAACCACTAACCCTTTGAGGCCCACTGATGGTAGGGGCATTGACATGCCACTGTCTGGAGGAAAACACGTATAACATAGATGTAGATACATGCGTGTGTACTCATTTTTTAGTTGTGTGTTATTGCAGTTGTAAAAATATTTGTTTGCCCAAGCAGGATTTAAACTGTAGAACCTTAGCCTGTAAAGCAGATACTCTACAATGTTGCCATAACAGCAAGCTAATTGGGAAAGGTAGTAAAAGTCTGGTCTACTGCATATTTGGTGTACTGTGTGTGTCTTAACCCCCATTTACTCCTGGTGTACTGTACTTTAACTTCTGTGTAATCGTCAGTTTTAACATTCAGGTATGATGGTCGGTGGTTATTTTTGGGGCTCGATGGCCGACAAGTTTGGGCGTAGAGCAGTGCTGATGGGTTCTCTAACTGTGAATGGACTGGGCGGTCTGATATCCAGTACGTCGCAAGTATTCTGGCTGTTCCTCATCATGAGGTTTATTAGTGGTGTTGGGTACGTATATTTATGTGAACCGTTGTTTATGGTGAACTACGGTAAATCAAAGTATTTTATCACCTGGCAATGTTTCTGTTTCGCTAATGTTGGACTAATTTACAGATAATATTGAAAAAGTGAACCCAGATATGAACATTTTATATCTCAAGTAAGGAAATGTTATTCAGTTATTTTAAATGAAAAAACTGGCTTTCCTGAATACAGCAGAAAAAACTTACATGAAAATAAGATAGTTTACAGTAACTGAACTAGATGATTTTGCCTTTGTGATAAATGTAGACCATGAATTGCCTGGGAATCTGGACAGTCTGCTTGTAGTCTACACTGTTATTCAGTTCAGTGTAGGAGTTAGAATAATGTTTTTACCGTTGCAGTGTTGGAGGAAGCATACCTGTGATATTTTCATATTTTACGGAATTTCTTCCGAAAGATCGTCGTGGTACCATGATAAGTGCCTTAGCTACGTTCTGGATGATGGGAAATATAATTGCTGCAGGTATGTTAGCTTGTTTTCTACCTGTCTGTCTGTACTGCAGTTGGTCTGTACTGCAGTCTGTACTGCTGTCTGGCTAAACTGCAGTCTGTCTGTTCTGTTTTCTGTGTGTCTGTACTGCTTTCTGATTATTAAAATATTCATTGTTACATTAATGATTCAACTTCCCAAAGTACTCTCTTATAAATAATTGGCCTATGGGTATGATTTTTTTGACATGGAGAAACAATTTTGTATAAAGAAAAAAGTACACATTTCCTTAAAAATTTGGTTATGTATGTAGTTTAAACAAAGACATGGAAATATTTCAGATGCGCCATAAGTCTTTACACAGCATTGCTTTTAATAAACTTGTATTTCTATTACATAAATACATCTCTTGCAATTCTCCCTAAATGAAATACGAAGAAAACCCCAGTTTTACAGTTTTAGTTAAAATGAAAATTCGTTTTATTTTCAGGGCTGGCCTGGGCAGTAATTCCACACCCTACATTAGGGTATTTCTCAGAAAAGTTCACATATAATAGCTGGCGAATATTTGTGGCTGTGTGTACCATTCCAAGTTTAACTTCAGCGTTCATGTTTATATTTATGCCAGAAAGTCCAAAGTTTTATCTTACAGTAAGTGTAAAGTAGATACTTTAGACGATTCAACTGATGAATAACAACCGTAATGCCGACAAGTTTTATAACAGCTTTAATAGTTGCTTTGCAGTGTATCATAGACGTGAAGTATTAATTCAGATTTCTTTAAAAGGTGGTGTGTCAAGGTAAGAAGCCAGAGTCAGTTTCATAGAATTTTACTTACATGTTTTAAAGTATTTTATAAGAAATGAATTATAAACCTTTACTCTCTGGATGCTTGTACAGTTTCTGATATGCTCCAGTTATAAGTTCCCTACCAGTTGCACCAGAGACAAGGTTTACCCTTAGACTGTTGTTGCTAAACTGTTCAAAGGCTTGAAACTATATAGGATAGTCCTTCCTTATATCATGTAGATTAAAATACTGATTCACTGAACTCTGGACTTGTATTTTCTACATTTCATTGCAGACATTTAAAGAGAAGAAAGCATTAGATAGTTTGAGAATAGTGAACAGAATTAATGGAGGGGACCAGCCATTTCAGGTAAGAATGTAAAAAAGCAATACAGTTCATTTCATAGTACATTGTATTACCCAAAACCAGCAATATAGGATCTGATGCTCTTGCAAAACAATGCCTCTATCAAAAGCTAATTTTGTGGAGTTAATGCATTAAAACAGAGCTACATGTAATAGTGTAACCACAGGGATGTTAAAGTAATGCAAAATGATATGTCAGAATATGTATATTGTTTCAATCTTCTGTGAATGTAATCTAATGAAAAAGAAATATAAACAAAGTTGGATAATTTGGGTCTGGCAAGTTCACAAGGGGAGAAATCCCATGGTCTGGCGGGACTATAAACAATCTTAAGTGACAAAAAGTATGAAAGCTTTGATTACAGATTAAGATGCAAGTTATTATTACATTTCAGATTACCAGGTTGATACTAACCACTGATAAAGATGGTATAATACAAATTGATGATGAAGTTGAGGAGAAAGTAACATGGAAAGAAGGTGCTAAACATGTAAGTTGTTGGACATCTACAGAAATACAAGACATGTATGTATAGATAGTCATGGTTTCTAATTTTCTACAATACTTGTGGTGATAGTTTGTCTGTAAATTCATTATTTCTTTGCAGATTTCTATTCATATCTGTATCTCTGAGAACTTAAAACTGTGCTAATATATCCTGAACATTTTTATTTGAATGACGCTATTGTTTTTATTTCCATTCAAGTCATTTTTTGCGATGAATTATTGAAACTCTTACAAAATTCAATTTTATATTGTTTTTGTTGTGTATGAAATTTTAATATATTTGAAACACGGTAACAATGATAAGATAAATATTTTGCCATTTTTGCGTTTCTAAACCTGTTGAGTGGATAGCCTAGAAAGGGTCTGTTTCCCAGAAGTTTGGCCTTGCAAATTTAAGTACACTGTATGTTTGAAAATTGTTAACTAACATGTAGAAGTAATATGCCACCATAGAATACAGTCCTTATTTGACTTTCAATTAGATAAAACATTGCATGCAAACATTTAATCAGAAATTAGCTTTAAGTTTTGCTCAGACTTCACCAAAATAAAACTGTTTTACATATACCTTTTAATTGTTAAATGAAACAAAAGAAAAAAAGAGAAAAAAATAGCAATACAAGCAGTTCTTAGACAACATTTACATAAAGTTTAGAAATATGAGTACATGAATATCCATATAGTAAAAAACAAACCAAAAAAAGGATTTTTTTTTTAAATACACACTAACTTAGTAGGTTTTCCTTTGATGTCAATAAATTGCCTTGTTAAGAATGCCATGGTTGTCATGACAGACAGATCTCCTGGATATTTAAAGCAGTATTTTTCTTTTAAAACAGTTACTGCATCAGACCAAGGAGTTGTTCGGGAAGTCATTGTTGCGGGCCACAACCATTATGCTCATCATTAACTTTACTCTCAGCTTCGGGTAAGTTCACAGTTTAAATGTGTGTTTTTCATTAAAGGTAAGGTACACATATAAAGGTGAACAATAGCAGGCCATTATAGTTTTTTTGTTTACATGTACCAGTAGTTGTCATGGGAGCTGTGGTTTAGAGGTTAAGGTGTCTGCCGCTCATTCTGAAGGATGTGGGTTCGAACCCCACTGGGGTCACGGCCGTTCCTCCTCATGAAACCAGTACTGGTTTTTGCAGGAAGCGAACTCGAGAGTGACTTCATAAGCTACAAGCTTTATTCACAATCAAGCTAAGATAAATTAATATAAACAAGTAGTTGTCATTGTGCATTTACAATTCTTATTGTGACCAAAGTTTAACAAGAAGTGCACATCCACCGTCTATTCAGATGACTTCCTTGGTTATGCTATTACATGTATCAGTTTTAATGAACTTTTAGTGAAGTCAAACCTCAAAATCGTTTGTGTGACAAAAGGGCTACCAGACTTAAAAATAAAAAAAACTAAAGTAGTAAAGGGCTAAGTTCACGAGTGAGGTAAACAATAGTTCACCATCTTCAAAAAATTGCTTAAAGGGTTATGTTTCGTGCATAAAGCCCAAACTAGTTTATAGTATTAAAATTAATGGCATTTAAACAATATTTTCACTGAAACTTTGCGACCAATCCACTGAAGCTTGGTATAAGTAAAAAGTATATGTAAACTATATGGTCTGATTTTCTGGGATTCATGGCATTTATATATTACCAGCGAAAATCAATTACATGAACAATTCTGTTAGTCAAATATCACGTCTGCTATGTAAGACTGGCATTGCTGTATGCAATTGTTGTTTATACAGACTGAAGATAAACCTTCCTGATCGAAACTTTTGTACTGAAAAAAATCATTTTTCAGCGGCTTAATATCAAATTCCTCTTTTTATTTAGATACTACGGGTTATGGATGTGGTTTCCAGAGATATTTGCTCGTGTCGAAAAATATGGTGGCTCCCCCTGCAGTCACATGCACATAAATGAAACAGCAAAAAATGAAACAGAAACTTGTAATGGTATCCCAGAGAACTGGGTATTCTTTGAAGGATTTATGACAGCCCTGTCAAATTTACCGGGAAATATTTTAACCATTTTGATAATGGACAAAGTCGGTAGAAAACCGTTGTTAGGTAAGAAAATAAGTTATTTAGTTACTTGAATTTCAGCGTTACACTTCCGAAAAACAGTAATTATCAAGAGGTTTTTGAACAATATCAGAACTCAAACATGCAGAGAAATAACTAAATTCAAAATGGTACTGTTTTTTAGTCATTTGAAAAGCATACTAAATAAGTTTGGGAGCTACTAGTAAGCGAAATGCAGAACACCATCAGCAAATGAACATGTATCATTCTCCACATTGCCGCTCTCTCTTTGAGATTGGTTCCATCTGATGTGCAAGTTGACGTGAGTCTTGACACTGATTGATAGAAGTTGTAAGAACTTGGTTAGCAACAAAAAATAAATAAGTATAAATCAATATATATGTATCAATGTATCATTATTTTCAGCCACCAGTATGGTGCTTGCTGGTATCACAGTGTTTTTCCTGCCCATTGTACGTAGTAAAGTACAGAATCTACTCATTTCTTGTGCTTTTGGAGCTGTAACGACTGTTGGATGGAATGCTATAGACGTTCTGCAGGCAGAACTCTTCCCAACAGCTGTCAGGTATGCGATAAAAAACTATAATGTACTTCTTTGTTTATTTCGTTGGTATCCATATACTGTAATTTTCTTACTTTGACTTTTTTATTTATCAAAACATGAAGACGTGAAGGACATTCCTGTCTTTTCATGGGTATTAAAGGATTTTTGCAATCGAGAGTGAACGCGGTACTTCCGTGGTATTTTAGTGGGTACAGTAAGTTGTGTCACTATTTGAAGGAATTGTCTAAAACGCAGAAAATCATGCAGACTGCAACTTGCACTAAAACAAACAAAATTGTTGTATTCTGAATTCAGTATTGAATGGTCATAAAAACAAATACACAAGGCGCTGTTTGAGTAAAAGAAAAAGGCGAATATACAGAAATCTAAACACTAGGCATTGTTTTATTTGGGACCACCAACAAACAAAAAAACACAAAAAAAAAAAAAAAAATAATTATCATATTTTTTAAATATTTATTTTTTTTAAAAAAAAAAAATTTTTTTTTTTTTTTTTAATAAAAACCCCTTTAATCCTTTAATGCTTTAAATTATACAAAATAATTACATATTATTATTATTTATTTATTTCTGTCTCACCATACTTGTTACTAATAATGAACATTTCACGCAATATAAAAACAGTGACTAACGTGTCTGTCATTCTAGCAAGAATTATGAGAGACAATAAAAAGTATACATGCAATCTTTTAATTATGTCATATTATATTACAATATTAAAAATAGTCTATTAATACTATTTAAATAAATTAAAAGTTTCAGACCAGCTGCAGACAATACTGTCATTTATCAATATTTTATCAGACTAATTGTTGAAGTTACTAGTACAATGCTAGCAATGGATCTAAAACATACTCAAATACAAAATCCTAGAAGTGAAGTAAAACGATATACGATTCAAATGCACTTTATAGTTGAACAATGACTTCACATGAAATTGGAATAATTTTTCATCATTTTAAGGGATAGTCTGTTAACTTTCATAAATTTATACCCTTTCAAATTAATTTTAGTATTATATATGGTAACACACTTATCAGACATTGCTTGTTTCTTTTTGTTCAAAATTCACTATGAAACCCTTTGCTTAGTAGTGATTTGTTTTAGTTGTACAGAAATTGATTATTTTACATCTATATGGTCTTTGGAGAATTATTATGGAAAATTGATATATTAATATCAAATGCAAAACTATTGTTGTAAAACATAGGGTAATTTGCCATGTTAAATTATATGTTTATACCATTTTCTTGTTTCTCTACAAAATGTGTATGTGATCTATCTTTCATGTATTGGCAGGAAATAAAAGTATCTATCTCTCTATTCACTATTTGGGCCTCTTGCGTTCCTAGTTAAAAAAAATTGTGTTCCTGTCACCAAATAAAATAATTTTAGTTTTGTTCATGTTCACCATAAATGTAAAATAATAAATATAAAATGTATTTAAGCCAATTTGGAAATATTCCGTTGAGTCAGACAGTGATTCATATTAATCTTTCACCATTTTTACAAGTTACATTTTATTTAATATAAATTCCTATTTTAGTCACGGAAATATTAAATTCATTTTATGTGCGTATCCCAGTCTGGGTTTCAATTACTGTAATAATTCCCTTCTTTTACTATACATAGTTTAGTTCGTCTGCGTTTTTCATGCCTTTCAACCCATCCACTATATAATTATACTGGTCTGCAGGTCTGCGTTTTAGACAGTAAAAACACGGACGGCAAGGTGCAGTCTGCGTGACTTTCCGCGTTTTAGACAGCCCCCTATTTGAAGACTATTTTTGAAAGACCTGTTGAGTTTTTAGCTCGACTTTTCGAAGAAAAGGGGACCTATCCTACTCGCCTCGGCGTCGGCGTTTGTGTCACACCTTGGTTAAGTTTTCCTTACCACCCCACTTTATTCAACCATTAGAAGTATGGCTTTGAAACTTGCTATCTTGTTTACCATCATAATCTCCATCTACAGAAGAGGACATAACTCTGTCACTTTTTGTCAATTATGGCCCTTTTTTCTAGAAAGTGTTTTAGCTTGGTTAGTTTTTCGTACCCCCTTTTTTATTTCAAAACCTTAGAGGTATGGCTTTGAAACTTACCATCTTTTTACTATATGACTCATCAACAGAAGATCATACTCTGTCAAGGTTTTTGTCAGAATTATGCCCTTTTTGACAAAAATACTTTAATATGGGTAGATCATTATGACTTACCCTTTGTATTGTTTTGAATTTGAACTTTTTTGAACCACCAAAAAAAAAACCCCCCAAAAAAAAAAAAAAAAAAAAAAAAACAAAACCCCCAGACCTGTTGAGTTTTTAGTTACACTTGTAAAAAAGTCTATGCGTGTTAGCATTGAAAGAGTCATGTGGCTATAGTAAGTTGTGTCACCATTTGACCCAGAACTTGTTAAGGCTCTAGGGCTTGTTTCAGTCCAAATATCCTGGCTTGTTGTTGATTTTTCCCAGTTTTAATATGGGTCACCTGGGATCAAACCCTATACCTGCGAATTATGGAGATGGACCTTTAAAATTCAGCTAAAACAATGAAATTTGTCAGAAAGGTTTTTTTGTTCTAGCTCAAGTTCGATGGACTTGGGTCAAAAATAAGTTAAAAAACCCAAAAAAAAAAAAACCCTTTAAACCCCAAAAAAAAAAAATTTCCCCCAAAAAAAAAAAAAAAAAAAAAATGTGTAAAAACCTTGTACTTTAGATTATTGGCATTAAAAGAGTCAGGTGACAATAGTTTATAGTGTTGACAGTTAGCCATAACTTTGTGAAATTGAAATTATTGAGTTCTTTGAAAGTTGAATCTTTTTTACCACCATAATCCCCAAAAAAAAAAAAAAAAAAAAACCCCCCCCCAAAGCCCTTGAATTCTCCCCCCCCCCCCCCCTCTAAATTTCATTCAAATAAATTTTATTCTTGTCCACTTGTTGACTTTACATTTGAGATGTTATTGAATGTTCTATTGTTGAAGTTAGCATATAGAGGTGACTGATGTACTTAGAAATTCCTAGTTAAATTCTTGTGTGCAACTGCCCCTTTCGCATGTATAAGTGTAAGCCCTTGAAGTATTAGTTCATACACTTGTTTGTATGATAACACACAAAAGGATAACTCTGACTTAATATTTTGCTACTTGTGGCCCTTGTTTATACAGACCTTGGGGTTTTTACTGACAAAGTTATGATGCTTGTGACACTTAAAATAGACCTCTGAAAGAAACTTGAGATAGATCTGAGCAAACTGATCTAGAATGTGGTGTAGTGCTTAAAACTTGTGATAATCACACTTGTGTAAAAATGTTTTAGACTTTGAAGAGTCAGGTGAAATTATGGCATCTGTGTTTTGTTAAACTAAAATGTATACACATGATACACTTTGTATAGCCAGGCTTTTGTTATAACGTTACATATGATGCTTGTGACATTCAAACTGATCAAAGAAACTGAGATAGGTCAGAACAAACTGATCAGAATGTGGCGTAGTGCTAACTGATCATCACACTGTTTTTAGTGACTAAGAACTGTTACCGCAACTGTGTTTTGTTAAACAAAAATGTATACATGTACACTTTAGCCTAATAACAGCGTTTGGTTTACAGTCAGGTGTGGGTCGTATAGCTGCAATACTTGGAAACGTTGCATTTGGAAGTCTCGTGGACGTTCATTGTGCTGTGCCTATGATCATGGTCTCAGTTTTGTTGACTGTTGGTGGATTAACCGCCATAAAACTGCCCAATACAACGGGAAAAGACATCCATTGAAAAAGCTTATTCTGCTCAACTCGGAATTGAAATCTTAATATTTAACTATGTGATAGAACAGACCAGAATTATGGAATCGTCTGTGTATTCAGAAAAATTAACTATCCATTTTGTAATATTTCACATGTTGTAAAAGTTAAAAGTGTGAAAAGAAAATTGTGATATATTTTATTTATTACATTTTACAGTGTTATAGTGGGGGGAAAAATTTATTAGTTTACACAAATGTATGAAAAAAATAAACATTTTGCACGATATAAAAACAGGATTTAATTTTGCATTTTTTTTTTCTAATTATCTGTGATATACAAGTACCAACACTGACTGGAGCCCTTCAAAAGAATGCTAGTGTCTGTATGATCATACAGAACGAAACAGTGAACACAATACATCAGTATTAAAACGATGTTAATGTGTGCAGGGATTTATTCGTATTGGAGGCAAAGGATGTACATGTATGTTGGTGTTCCGAGCCGTAAAGAAGATTGGCAGTCAAATACCTTGTATCCACTCAAGTTTCATGATGAATTGATTGTTTATAGTCCTGGCCAACCATAGGGTTTCTCCTCAGATTATACTACCATGGCCCCTAATTGTTTCTCCACTTTTTACCTTTTTTTTGTCATATTGTACATGTGCATATCCTATAAAGTTAATTTTGTAATACAGTATTTTACTGAATATAATATGCACTGGTGTATAATAGACACCCATGATCTGGCCCTTAAAAATGGGGAAAAAAGCCTACAATGGTAATATACCAGGCTATGAAAACAGAGTGCCTTAAATATTCAGTTGTCAAGGTCAAATGTCTAATTATGTTTGTTTAAAATTGGGAGCATTTTTTAAAAAAAATTATATTATTTTAATGAGATGTTTTTTAGTGTAACTATTTGTATAAATTTTAAATATTTTTTTGAAAAATGTGCATTATATCCATTCCTCAGGGAGGTATTCTAGGTGTTTGTTCTCGAAGAGCTAACGTTTTTAATTTCTTCAATGTACTGTATATGTACTATTTTTTGGGGTGGGGGGGGGGGGGGGAGTATATTGGCTCTTACCATTGGTTGCACCAAATCTAAACACCATCATTATAAAGCCACTCATGACTCTCTTTTCTATACCTTTATCACATTGTTATCACCAGTTAGGCTAAATTATTGAACATTATATGATAATAACAGTAGTGTACAATTTTAAGTTTGAGTTATGTAAGAATAGCTTCCCTTGATTAAGTTTTTTTGCCTTTAATATTGAGGTGTAATTTTGGCTGCTGATGTGATTTTGCACCAATTAACACACTGTCAATTCAAAACACTTAAAAAAACTCCAAAAGTTGGCACCGCAGATTTAAAGCGCCATACAGTATCGAGCTGTGGTGATAATGATTAAGGATAAAAAGGTAATTCCTGATGTTTCTGTAGCTTCTATATAAATGCTTAAAACACCAGAGAATGGCAAGGTAATGCTGTACTATCAGCTTGTCCGCTGTAGATATATTTAGCTCACAAGTTATTTTTAGCTCACCAGCTATTTTTAGCTTATATCAAGCATAAGATGATCAAGAACAAAATGTTTTGGACGTATGTTTCTGTGTCTTCTGTTGTCCGTCTGCATGAACATCCATATGTCTGTCAAACATCATAAATCTGTAAATATTATTTAAACAGGAACAATATTGTTGACCCCATGTGGGACATGAAATGCTCTTTGAATCAGAAACTAGGACACTTTGTCAAATCAAGGGCTATAAGTGGAGAGATAACAGTAGTTTCAAGTTACAATGCCATCCAAACATTGACAGCAGCTTTTTAATGCAGTTTCGACAAAATTGCGAAGAATGTCACAAAATGTCGAGTATTAACACTATTTTTCTGCCTATGATTAAATTATGATTAAATAATAGATACAGGGCCGGCTACTTAGACCAGAAGGGTCCAGCTACCTAGCCACTTCCAAATAAAAAAATAGGACATTAGATCAATATTTATCTGAAGTTTAACACATTGGATACATAATTTTCAGGCAGCATCCTTAATGTGTCACATTATAAAGAAGGGTCGGATTGAGAACTATATTACTTGATCCAAACAAAGCCCAATACAAGTACCTGCCTAGGAGTAACCAAAATGTGTTCAAAATCCAGTCTTAATAGCTTTTTTCTGTCAGGGCATGTCAAAGGAGGCGCATGATGGAAGGACAAGATCTCTTGGTTAAATTTAAGGGACTTTTTATGTTATAGTGAATGATTTATTCTTTTGAAGATTCTTTGAGCATGTGTCTGTGAACCGATCACCTTATCAACATTGTGATAGACGTTGTGATACAAATCTGTAGTTATTTTGCTGTTATTCAGGCATTGTCTATTAAAAGTTGGTAAGAGCCAATGCATTTAGAATATTCTGGTTATAGTAAACACAACTTGTACTGTGATATTTAAATGATGCATGGAATAACTTAATTATTTTGCATTGTGTTCTATACAATTTTACTGTTAAAAATAAAACTACTATATCAAGGATTTACTGTTTTAAGAATGGTTATTCTTAAAATTACCTCATTGCACTGTAAACATGATTGTGTCTACAGGAAATGCGAAAATCTCTAATATAAATTAACATAACTCTTTTCTTATGTGTAAAAGTGAACCTGTCTGATAGTAAATTTGATAGATGTTTAAATATCATGTAGCTACTGCATATATCAAATTATGAAAGTTTATATATTTGTTTGTTTCATATTTTGTTTCTCTTTATATACCGGGTATATGTAATAGATAGAGTTTGCGAGAATAATAACGTTATTTCGAGGAGGCATTGCCTCCGAGAAATGACGTAATTATTCGAGTCAACAGTACTCTTATCTATTTTTTATTATGGTACATTTGCTCTGTTGCACTATTGTAACTGTGATCTATTGTAGATAGATCATGTTCTCTACCGTAGATAGATCACAGTTAAGCTCTGCCCCCATACACAGTGCAAATTATCAGAAATACAGTACACTGTTTTCCTATAGATATATGCAGCAGTCATAATACAAAGATTAAGTATCTTTATCGCCAAGTTATATACATGTTATTCATGGAACAAATGGGCAATGTGACATTATCTAACCAGAAACCTTTATGCTATCATCAATAGCTATGACTTTCTATTTAAGTTCCCAGATTGAGTGCCCTTGCAAACTTCACTAAATATTTCTAGGTTTACTAAGTATACTGTCATAAAGGACCATACAGTTATTAATAAGTTAAATCACATTAGTCAGTAAAAATATAAGTCCTTTGATTTGGAATATTGGTGTAAAAGTCTGGGGTTTTCTACAGGCATTCATTTTCAACCTAGAGTTTGATTTGCCTTTTTGTGCTGGTATTGGGCATAGAAGCTAGCAAATTTAGTGTTTGAAATCCTGGGATAAACTATGTGTAACAATGATACATGATTGTTACATGCATCCTGTGGCTAAATATACTTCTCAATTAGTGGATCTGTGGGAGATGTACCTTATTAATAAATTATCTTTAAAATGTTTGTTTTGTGTATTGATTCTAGACATTGAATGAAGCTAGGGAGTTTGTGTACACTTACCATATACATTGTATAAACATACAGCTGTTGGTTCATTATGAGAACATTTGGGTCAAATGATGAACAAATAAATTTGATTCTCTGATCATATGAGAGAAAGAACTTTCCTGTAATGCAAAATGAAAGGCGAGGGTATTTAATATACTTCCGTTCTTATATTCTAAAGCCAGTCTGTACTTTTGGTCTTGCTTTGCGTATGGTATAGGTTAAATTTTGGTGTGTACCTTAAAGCTGCTCACTCTCAGATTTTGGTGTACATATATTAGAAACTGAATGAGCAGCTTTAAATCTATATAACTGTCCAAAATGGCCATATCACAAGTTGGTCGTGAAAGATGCTCTTCAAAGTTCAGGAATGCTTTGTTAACATGAAATAAATAATTTAAATGGAGTGATTCTTTCGAATCTATGTTAAGATATACCAGACAAATTTGGTAGATACTTAATTTTTGACAAGGAAGGTACAACATGGTTTCCCTGGTATTACGTTTTATTACAAAGGATGGGAGTGCAGTACTGGTTCTTCCCAGTAATGATGGTTAGGTAAACTGCATGTCTGTTAAAATGACCAAAATACAGTTCGAATTGGTGTTAAACTCCTACAATAGCAACATTCATGTACTTGCGTTTTAAGGCCATGAACATTTTTAGAGGTAAACATTTGATAAATGTATTTCCTACAATTTTGATGAACAGGAATATAAGTGTAAAAGTACTCAGATGGACCAAGAGAGGAAAGTGGTCACACATAGAAAATTTGTTGGTTTAAGGGAATCATTTAGAAAGATAACGACTGATATAATAGTTTAGATAAACAAATTTATTTCCATAAATAGACATCATGATATGTACATATCTAGCACCAACAATAGGGAATGGACGGAAGAAAAAGAGAGAATCACATACTGGTACATTTTGAACACAAACAAAAACTTGAAAAAGCATTCAATAGACTTAGGCAAACTTACATTATAAAAAGTGAGAAAAAAAACAGTCATTCAATAAGAAAAAATTTTCATATTGACACCGCAATCAACTGAAACAGTGTATTATTTCAATGTGTTATGTCAGGTGTATTATTTCAGTGTATTATTTCATTAGTGTTTTATTTCAACGTATTATTTTAGATCAAATAATCCGGTCTTCCAGCCAAACTACATACATCACTTTCTATTTATGTCTAGGTTTCAGGAAGGTCATTCACAATGATGTTATTACTTGGTCCTAAAGTTTGTTTTTGCATACAGTATTTACTGGAATACTAAAATATTCTTATCATAAATGTATTGGAACGTTCAAACGTGTATCAAAATTTGAATATACATGCAAATATGTTTGCTAAACGTTCAACAAAATTCATATTGTAAACCAATTCAACTTACTACATGTATATTCAAATTGCGGTAAATTAGAAATATAATATAAAAATATTTTTTTACAGCCTTGAAAACCTGCTCCATGGACTTTGAAAAGTAATTCGAATACGGACACATGTATAAATCAGATGAAATAAATAATTAGAATTTCTTAATCATGACCGAACAGATATTCTATCTATAGAAAGAAATGTAATAAGTTTAAGTATATTTAAAATATCAGAACAAAAAAGTAGACTGCATGTAGTCCTCATGGGTATAAAATAACTAAAAAGTGTCACGTGAAAAAAATGATATGATTAGAACAAGTTAGTGCCATGTTAAATCATTTGCATATAATTAGAAACACTGAAACTAATTGGTATTGTGTGTGATATAATCTGCTTATGAATTGAACAAAAGACTAGTGTCGTGTGAAATAATTTGTATATGAATAGAACAAAGGTGTCGTGTGAAATAATTTGTATATGAATAGAACAAAGGTGTCGTGTGAAATAATATGCATATAAATATATACGTCTATTCATTATGATATTTCGCGACAGTTCATTTGTGATACCCTTTCTCATCACTGTCAACATTTTCTCTAAATTCTGCAAGTGGTACTACAAAATGTAAGATCTCTCGTTTTCGAACTGATGATTTAACAGATTCGATCAGTTCTTCCAAACTGCAAAATGAAATAATCCTCGACTAGATCAAAATTATTTTGAAAAAAAAGGTGACATTTAACAATGAAAGAAATCTTAAGATACATCATTATCTCTCGTGACCACAGTTATGCTTATTCTAATTAATTCATATTCATTTTTGAAACAAACTGGATAACCAGGCTCTTCACTGATCACAGGACTGGCAATGTATCGAAGACTGAAAGAACATTCATAATACTGCATGTTTAACATTCAAAAACTGCAAAACTGAGGAATATGTAAGCTTGTTTTAGGAAAACCATGTACCACAAGACGTACAAAGAAAAAAATCCTTTAAAACAGCAGTTGACCACATTACTTGATAACATATTTCAGATTAATTCAGAGGTCATTAACACTCGCTGAGAAGAAATTCCTCGAAACCGTCCTCTGTCCTCCCTACTTTATCGCCGGTTTCAGTCAGATTCAGAGGTGGTACAATATCTGGTCGTTTCATTGCAGGTTTAGTATCCGCTTCTTTGTCTTTTGTGCCTTGTGGATTCAGTTTTGAGCCTGAGCCAAACAATTTATTCCTTGTTTGACTTGAGCGTATAGGAGTATTTCTATGCGGAATTGTGTTTGATTCTGAACCACTAGAACTTGATGACGTGAATGATTCATTGCTTAAATGCTTGTTTTCTTTTGTCTGCATTCCAGGCTTAGTATCACTTTGCATAACGACGTCTTTCGAGTCACCGTCCCTCATTGGAGCGGGCAAACTTACGCTACTTGGTTTACTCACAATCATTCTCGTTTTTACAGGTTCTGGCTTTGTTTCTTGTTCAGTCATTGGTTTACTTATCACCTGTCTATGTTGATTTGTGCCACGTGGTTCATTGTGCGTTGATACTTGTTGATTAGAACGTTTATTTACAAGATTTCTTGCCTGAGGGTTAGTTGACGCTTTCACGTCCTTTTCATTGTCACTTAAAGTTTTATCAAAGCTGTCAGAGCTTGAATTTCTGTTCTTAGATTTTCTTTTAGCAGAATCACTTAGACTTGATTCGCCGTGTTGTTTGTACTTTCTATGCTTCTTTCGTCTATGCCTTGTTTCAACTGTTTCATTTTCACTACCACTGCTTTTAGTTTTCTTTTTTCTGTCATGTCTTGATTCTACTGTTTTATCAAGTGCGTCTTCTGAGTCACGTGATTTCTTACCCTTCATTATTACCCTGTACCAGTCGCCCGGATCGTTTTTCTTGAAGTACCTGTTTGGATCATGTGGGTCGCTTTCTATCACAATTGCTGAAAGTTCAAGATGATCCAGTAGATCTTTTTCTCTTTCAGTAGGTTCATAGGACTTTGGTTTGCCAGTACCATTCAACGAGTCCCCATTTAGAGTAGTGTTAAATCGCTCATTGAGTTGCTTGTCGTCATGTTCATTATCTACTAAGCTAGCTTTATATGTATAATTATTCTCATTCTCTGTCTTATACTTCGCTGGATATTTCCCATTGCCCTGTGTCAAAAACATGTCGACAGGCCTTTCGGGTTTCTCATTGGTGTTTGTCTTTTTATTTTGTTCCATGATATTCCCTCTTCCGTTTTTGTCGGCTTTGTTCTTGATATTCGGAGCCCTGGTTCTTCTTGAAGCCTCTTTCGACCTAGAGATTGCAAATGTATGACACGGTCAGTGGACATGTTTATAGAAAGATCAAATTTTAAGAATACATATATTAAGAGAAAAAAATTGATATACTTTGGCAGATTTCCTCTTTGCTACAGCTATAACATTATGCTAATCAGAGGTCGCCAGTTTAAGCCATTTTACGGACAAAAAGACAATTGTTAAATGTACGGATTTCCGTTATTTAACTTTCCCGAAAAATATATTAGGTAATCCAAACAGAAAAAGTAGAGACAGAATATATACCTTTTACACATAATGTACACAACAGCTGCTATGAAGATTATGAGAAGTATCCCAGCAACTGGAACCAGAATCAGAACTGAAAATATAATAAGTTTGCATCAGTAATTGTGTACAACTGAAAATATAGGAAAAGTACCCTAGTAATTGTGTACAACTGAAAATATAGTAAAGGTACCCAAGTATCCCGAGTAATTGAGTACATCTGAAAATATACAACGCTATTATCAAAAATATAACAAGGTTACCGAAGTAACTGTGTAAAACTGAAAATAATGGTCACCAGACAACTAGAAATATAGCAAGGTTGTTCGAGTAATTGTGTACAGCTAGAAATATAGCAAGGTTGCTTAAGTAATTGTGTACAGCTGGAAATATAACAAGGTTGCCCAAGTGAATGTGTACATCATTAAGTATGGCAGTGTTGCCAAAGAAAATATGTAGAACTGAATATACAAAGCTGCCATAAAAATAAATAGCATTTCTGCACAACTGAAATTGCATCGAATTTGCCTTAGTTATTGTGTAAAATTGGCAATATAGTTAGTGTACCATGGCCACAATTGCAATCGAAAATATAGCAAGGTTTAATGATTATTATATGCAACTTACGGCTTAATATTTTCAGTACTTGTTCAATGTAGCGCTGACCTATTTCCCACGTGTGCACAATGTGCATGTCATGTCAAAAATACTGTTATATTCACCTTACATTAGTTTGGATTTTAGTATTCCAAGTAAGTTAGCAATCTGATCTACCATTTTATCTTCCTATTCATAAAAGCTATGAAAATTTATGGATTTATGGATGAAGGTCTGTTTCACTTAGAGCAACAAGTATTTGAAAATTAGTTGAAATTAATTTACAACTTAGATTTATTTAGTGACCATTACTTACTGATATTGTTTGACTTCGATGGGACGTCGTAATTCTGGATAGGTGGCTCCCAAAATCCTTTTGTTGTTTTTTCATGCTTGGCAGTTGTATTGCCATCCATCGTAATGTTTGTGTCGACTGTGCTGTTGTCAGCTGTGCTGTTATCTGTTGTTTCATTATAAAGTCCTGTTGTTGTGACATTTGTGTGTTCTGTGGTAGTTACATTTGTTTGTTCTGTGGTAGTTACATTTGTTTGTTCTGTGGTGGCATTTGTTTGTTCTGTTGTTGTGACATTTGTTTGTTCTGTTGTATCAGGTGGAATGTCTGTGGTGTTTGCAAAACTGACTGTGCTTGTTTCTACTGTTGCATTACCGTTCGTTTCTGTTGTCGTGAAATTAGTTTGTACTGGTGTTGTCTGTGATGGAACGGTTGTAGTATTTTCAAAGTTTGACGTGTTTGCTACCATTGTAGTTGATGTTTCTGTTACAGTGAAATCTGTTTGTTTCGTTGTCAATGATGAATCTACACTTGTGATGTTTGTACTTGCATCTGCAGTTTGTGTGGTAAGTTGTGTCGTGTTGACAGAAGATTCTGTTGTTGTGTCGTATGCCGTGGATATTGTTGTATCCCAAGTAGATGTATAATTTTCATACATATCTGTTGTTAATGTAGGTTCTGTAGTTGTTTCTGTTTTGTTGTTTTCTGTAATATTGTCATGCTGAATTGTAGTATTATGTATTTTTGGTTGTGTCGTAACATTCATAGAAACTGGTGTTGTTTGCGTTGTGTTAGAAATTGCCGTTGACTGTGTCGTGTTTGAAAAACTGGAAGTTGTGTTGTGTATTATCATTTTTGTTGTACTATAATCAGTTGTATTTGTTGCATTTGCTATGTCGGTGGTTGTTGCTATACTGGCTTGTGTTGTTGACGTTTCTGTTGCACTTTCAATCGATGAATATACTGTTGACGTCGAAAATGTGCTGTTACTTTGCGCATATGTGCTATTAACATGTCCTTGTGTTGGTGTATTTCCTGTTGTGTTTCTTGTGGTAAGGGTAGTGTTAACGCTTGGCGTGTTTGTGGTTGTAACATTTACTACTGGATTCGTTGTAGTATTCGTTGTAGTTGCTGAAGTTTGAGTAGAAACGACGGATGAAATTGTTTTATTGTATATTACAGTTGAAGAAGAAACAGTTGTAACATTCATCGTTGTCGTTTTGTTACGGGGTATAGCGGTCGTTGTATCATTTGAAATTTGTGTCGGTGTTCCCAACGTGGACTCTGTGCTCACTGTTTGCACTATAGATGTCGCCGAAGAAGATGTAGATGATTTGTTTGAAGATGTAGATGATGTGATCGTAGAATTAGATGACGACTGAAACATTTTTGATGTGCTAAAAGGTGGCAAAGAGGTAGAATTTTGTATAACGTTGGTTGAGGACAATGACTGGCTAGCTGAATCCGATGAAGTAAAAGATGGGGCGGTATTATTAGGTGACGTCTGAACGCTACTTAATGGTGAAGAGGTTGTAATCGATGAATTTTGAGCTACTGAAGTCGTCAATATCGTTGTTTGATCACTGATGACACACGTCAATGTAAAAACGACGTCAGATCTGTCTGCAAATAGAGCAAAGAAGGTTTTAAAACATATTATTTATAAAAAGGAATTCATTAATATACATCAATAAATCATTCTTATTTAAAAATTAAGTGTTTCTTTTGATAATATCGCGTTTTTGTGTTATTAGGGATTTCAAATCTTTTGTTTATTGACTTTTAAAGAAATCTTACTTGCACTAAAGGAAAGGCAGTATGCAGCATCTATGTTGTCAACATTTGCGTCCCGTGTATAATGTACATGCGCTGTTCGTCCAGTAGTCGACTGTCCACCAACCGGAACCCCACACTTCAGCTGCATACTTTTGTCTTCGAACAATAAGTCAAGTTGGACGCCGCAGTCCGTAGTGTTAGGGCTGTCTTTAAATTCCACCATAAAGCCAGTAATGTTTGAAGCCACAGAGCACGAACAGCTGTTGTAGTTGGTAGCCGCTGCGGTTGAGATGTCGAGTGTGACTCCCGGACCCTGGAATGTACCAGACTGACACATGAAGGCAACTGGGTAGTCCGACTGACATTGGCTTGATGCGGTGACTGTGGGAAGAAAGAGGAAATATAATGTTCTTTTTGACTAAAAACTACATACAACCAACACTAGACTCTACAAATTATTTTATAGTAACGTTAGTAAAAAGTCAACATGTGCTTAAAGTCAGTGATGTTGTCAGAATGCATTTGTCATTGTTACGATGCATTAATGATCATTTCTAACGCAGTTCGATCCGATGCAACGTCGTTTCTGATTGGTGACGTAGTTTAAATTTGCGACTATCAAATAACGTATATATAGTCGCAAAATTCAAACGGCGTTTTAATTATCGCATTTAGACACATTGTGCGTTAGAAAAGGGATAACTGTTTTGTAATTTTGATATTTGCGACTTTATATACGGTTTTAATGGTCGCAAACAGTTTTAACAGCTCCGGCTAACGCCGTCGCCGTTAAAAATATTTGCGACCATTAAAAACCATATATACAGTCGCAAATATCAAAATTACAAAACAGTTATTCCTATATTACATATCAGCGTTACATGCGTTTTTGACGCCATTGTTCAACGACGTCTTTCTCGCGTTATGTGCCATTGTACTCATAAAAGTTTAGACACGGCTCAATTTTAAAAGGACATATTGCGACAATAACACGACCCAAACTAGAAAAATTGAGAGCAGTACAACGGGATGATTTATGCTGGTGTTTAGTACTACATGTGCGTCGTACGGCACAATTTAACGTCACCACGTTCTCTTACCAGTCCGTGCGTCAAACCTTTGTTTATCGCAGAACATATCAGTGTTGAATTCCTTCTTTTATAGTCTATTCAAGTCATACTAGGATAAACATTTAGGCATATAGCTTATTAATTTATCCTGGTCTAAAGGATTACTGAAGCAAGTCAAATGACACCCTGGATTATTTAAACGAGTCAAAAGAAACGTGTGAACTTAGGAAGATATTGCCTTAATTAGATGTCTTTGTTTTGCGTATATAGCAGGACATAATGTTATGTATATTATATGTACAAAATATTTAAATACCTTGATTTAAAACGAAAATTAAACACAGCGTTACGGTCAGCATGTTTAATTGACAAGATTTAGTATGTGTCTAGAGGTCAGGTTCCACTTGAAGGACCGTTACCCTGCAAATAGAAACAACATAAACAATTTATCGTCTGAATACAGACCTTAATCGATCCTTTATTACAGTCATTTACTTACAGACATTTAGATTTATTTCGTAAGTCTGAATTGCCACGGATAACAGAAGTACAATCGATCCTATCTAAACGGTTCGAATAAAATTTCCGTGACTGATTGTGAAATATGTATTAACCCCTGTCTCATTTTTGCTATCCCTTTAGCGACCTACGGCACATTTCGTAGAATACTGCCGAGGATGCTTTAGAATTGAATAATGGATTTCTCTCGATTGACTTTTAGTGAAAACACTGTTTTATTCATTACCTGTACAGGTACATACATATATGTACATGTATTTATCATTCAATTTATCTCTATTTTGATAAATTTGATAATATCGACAAAAAGTATTAAGGTTAAGATATCAAGTATTTGAAAATCTAAAACTACCTTTGTGTAGGTTTCGTGTCGATTTTCAATTAAATCGAGTTTTAAATTTTTTGAAGGATTTTGTTTTGTATTCTGTTTTAATCCGGGACAGTTTTATTTTGATCTGAAATATAGTAATGCACGTATTTTTCTTCTCTTGTTTTGCACAGCGGTACACACCACCTGTTATTATAAACTTAATTTTTACTTCTTTACATGGTGGGGTAAAGTCGACATTACATGTATATAAGCATTTTATCTAATAAATTCATACATTTCTTTTAACCAATTTAGTAACTTTTTTGACTTCATTTTAACACTATGTATATTATAGTAACCGAAATATGCATGTGTTGATTAATACGAACTCATTAAAATGTACAGAATTGTATTAAAAAAAAACAACTTGTAAATATAAAGAATACCTTTTTCTTCTGTGTTGCCATTTCCAAATTACTTATAAACGTCGATAACCTATGTTTTACACATGACTTGATTTTTAACTCTGCAACATTAAATTCCTCTTTGAACAATTAATCATTGACAGTTAATACTAGTTGAATTCACTGAGACAGTAAACTGTGAAAATCAAACAAACAGTTGTTTTGAATGAATGAACTCGAAAGTAAATAATAATGGTGAAATGTTAACAAACTTCTTTAATTTTAAAAGCGTCCCGTTACAAGCATTTTCAAGTATATACCTGCATAACCGTTAAAGGTTTATACCCAATGTTTGCACATGCCACAACGTGTCGATTATCGAAGTCACATAAAACGTTTCAGGTTTAATAGTTTATTTCGGTCTCATTCATTTGCATAATACACATTTATAAAATTCATGCAAATAAAATCACAGATAATATCAAGCAAATGACCATTCTATAGTAGAATTATAAGAGACTATAAGCATAATAAATTACAAATTATCACATTACTATATTCAATTTACACCTAAAACGAATGTCATCTAGATTAAAGACAACAAATAAAACCATACACTAACATGTATTGAAATCATACAAAATATACAGGTATGACTATGCACCTTCTGCTAATCGAAACCTAAAAATTAATTAAAAGTGTCACAATATAAAACACTGATGTGAGAAAATAAGCACTATTGCACAATTACAAAATGTTTTAAAATAACAATTATTACCTCTGATCAGATCAGAAATAAACTGATTAACAGAAACTGCATAGGAGAACATAAAATATACAGAGTGAATGGTAAAGAAAATCTATTCAGCATAATTTACACAAATAAAATTGACGTCTAAGTAAAATATCATGGCAGGTTTTGGCACATAGACGAACAAGCATAGGATGTGTATCGCTTAGTAGAATTTAATGTTTTTTTTTTCTTTCAGTAATGAAGTGTTTTGTATTTTCCTTTTGTATTTTGGATGCATTTAGCTTGAAGTCGTTTTCAGCGTCCGAATTTAAACTTTATATTGAACTAATATACGTATACACATGTAATACTGTGACGTGTTATTAAAATTATATGATTATGTTGAACGTTGTTTTACGAAGGAGCTTGTAAAGGCTTTTACGTCAGCTCGTACGACGTGTCTATATATTTCAGTTATTACGCGCCGCCAGGAGGCGGTGCGTATATTGGAATGCAGAAAGTAAAATTTCCATGGGGTGACGTAACTACTTTTAGACTGTAGAATGATTTCACAGTGTGTCTTTGTAACAAGCGGTCTTTTGATTTCAGATCGCGAACCAGTCTAAATTTTACGGAAATAGCCGAGTCTAAATTTTACGAAAATAGCCGAGGTTGGTGGACCTAATAAGCACAATTACAAACAAAGAAACAAACGTCTGTATTGGTGAATAACGAAGTTATACGCTATGAAACTCGATGCCTCGGTAGCGCAGTGCAATGTATCCCCGCTTGGCACGCGGGAGATCAGAGATCGAAACCTCGCCGGAGTGGAATTAACTTTATTTATTTTATATAGTGGGGAACAAATTAATTTATATCTTGGAAATAATTTTTCTTTCGTACAAGAATAATATAAATTGAAGCAAATTTATATGTTAGAATTCTAGACTTAGGAAAATAAAAAGAAAAATTATTATTTCAATGATTTGTAATTCAATAATGTGACAGCAGCCCATTTCCATACATAGGAAACAATGCCTATAGACTTGACGTAGAATCATCTTTTATAGCATTAAACATTACAAATGGTCAGCCTTATACAAAATTAGAGTGCAAAAAGATTAGGTTTGGTTAATCACCATACATTAAATCCAACATTACTAATTATCGCAACCCCCACTCCATTTGGCGGCGTTCAAACATTTGACTTGTGTATTAGGCAATGTTGTTTTCTTCTCCAAACTGTAAGAATGAATCAGTTTCAAATGTCCTTTTTAGAACTTTGAAGGGTATCGTCATTTGAACTGCAGAGATGTATGGTGAAGATCGTATGCTTAGCTATAGAATCACGCGTTTTCACCGCTGTGGGTTCGAATTTTCCAGGTTTATCGAATTCTTTCACGTTATATGTTTTGTTTATACGAAAACGGGGTGTAAACCTTTAATACGCGCTACTACCCAATATATCTGAACTATTGATCTACCGGGATTTATTTCAATAGCAACTATTGACATATTTCAGTGCAATATATTAATAGATCTTCACTAGCATATAGATCAATTGTTTTATGTCAGTTATTAAGAATGAGTGGAAACTTTGTCATTCATTTCAGTAACCATTCAATATTTGTCGCATTTCATTGATGGGTCTAATTTAAGGCGTTTTCAAGTTACTAAAGTTAATATCATCGAGAAACTTGTTGGAGATTCAAACTATTAAGATATATATAGAAGAAGAAAAAGATAAAATTTAGGTCACTGTTAATCCTATAGCACATAGACACATTATATGATCAGAAATCAATGAGAACGCGGCTCTAAATTTTCAAGAGTATAAAACAAGTAATTAGGGAAGTAAATAATTTAAAGAGAAAATATGGCTGTATAATAAGGTTAAAAACGATTCATATTGCATATCTTGGTACCCTATAATTTTTACAATTTTCACGTTGTGATAGGGGTATTACACCAATTACTATCAAGGTTCGAGTCCCAAACGGAGAGCGAAGTGTGTCGAAAGTCACTGATGCCACGCGGGTAACTCGCTGCCTCTCTCGCGCGAGCGCGATGACATCTAGAACTAGTGCTTGAAAACTATTCAGTAAGCTACAAAGGCTTTCTTCACAATTGAACGAAAACTAAAAAAAGGCATGGCACCATAATTTTACTTTATTTGTCATTTCGAAAGTTTTCGTAGTATAATATAGATAGACAATACACTTAACTTGTACGTACTTTAAACTATTTACGGGTCAAAAGAGTGTGCTGAAGATATCTAATATCACGCCCGTCTATTGCCTGGAGTGCATGTCCTTGGCCATGTGAAACTTCCATGATCTAAGCTTAGCTACGACCTCATATTTGGTTTTATTTTGATAGCATCGCATTCTACTACATTTTGCACTTACCTGTGTCCTTACTTCAGATAGGACAATGTTTCATTTGCTAACTGTTGGTCACCGTCTTTCGCGTATTTCCCTTTTTTTTGTCCAAGTACCTTCCGGTGTGCAAAAACTACGGCCTCATATTTGTTTTTAACTTACTCTTGTAGATATTACATCTAATTCTGGTCTACACATAGACTTACAGGGCCACAACAGCTTGTTTTACTCTAACCCTGCTAGCGCCATGTGCTACTGCCTTTGTCGGACTTTAGTGCAGATCATTATTAGCCTGAAAATCAGTCTTTAGAGTCATTACCTCATGGTTCATCTTCATTATTTCTCCTCTCTCTGATTCTGACTGTTGAGATGAGCTTCGTTTGAGATATATGTTTGAAATAATATATTTTTCTTAAGAGAAAAGAGACTTAAAGAGACTTAAAGAGAAAAGGACGTTTGAAAAACCAACAATTACAACTTGCAATGAAGTACATGCATATTAAATGTATACAAATGTATACTATAGCGATTAATATGAACGATTTGAATTCAAAACTGGTCACTAGAGTATATAAATTACAAATAAATCAATATATGAACATTATTTTCTAAGCCAGTATAGTTCTACAAATTTCAGTCCGCCAGCTTATAGAATACAACGATAAAAGCCGAGGAGAACGTGTAAGTCACTCCTCAGTTAATGTTGTTGAACATTACTGAATATCCCATCATATGTTTACACCAATACTAGCCTTAGTTGTTTAATTCTAAGTTTTTAAATTTTTTTTTTAGAAATAAATTACTTCTTATTTATTCGGTTCTGAAAATTTCAATGTTGTTTTCACTTTTCAGAGCTCGATGTTTTTTTAATTTGTTTTAATCGTTAAAACCATTTATCCATCTTAGGAAGGATGGCTTCGACTTGCACCATCTGTTCACGACGTCATCACTGTTGCATTTGTCTAAAGCCCTTCCTCTTTCCAATCCACTATGATCCCAGTACAGTGTACTCCCGGTTGAAAGGCCACTCTGTCTGTCCAGCGGTCTACTTCTGTCCAAACCCTTGTCTCTATCCAGCGTACTGTGTTTCAAGTATAAGTCACTATGCCTGTTAAATGCGGACTTTTTGTCTAAAGATGTGTTCCAATCGTGAGATGTTTGACTGTCTAATGCACTATGATTCCAGTATAGACCACTCCCTCTATTTAGACTACTGCCTTTATCAAGTGAGTGGTATTTGTCTAAAGAACTACATTTAATAAGATGTGTTTCATTGTCTCCAGTAGAATTCCAGTACTTGTTTTCGAAGTTGGTCTTGTTTCCGCTGGCGTCTGTTTTGTTTTGCGAATTGACGGAGTTTCCCATAATCTGGCAACTTTATGCTTTATTCTCTTGAAGACATATTTAATCTGTAAAAGAAATAAGTGACTATAAAGAAGTCAATTTAAAAAGAATCATTTGTACATGTAAAAGTAAATTTCTCAAAATAAGAATGCTGTTTCAAGTACAAAATGTACCAGTGACCTGTAGAAAAACTGAACATTTCTTTGACTTACTTGTAATTGGGGTAGAAATCAACATAGCTGTTACTTCCCTTTACCCTAAAACACAACATTCCTTTAACTTTACTTGTAATTGGGGTAGAAATCAACATAGCTGTTACTTCCCTTTACCCTAAAACACAACATTTCTTTGACTTTACTTGTAATCGGAGCAGAAATCAACGTAGCTGTTACTTCCCTTTACCCTAAAAACTTGACATTTATTTGGCTTTACTAGTAAACAAAGCAGAGATCTACACAGCGGTTACTTCCCTTTACCCTAAGAACACAACATTTATTGACTTTACTTGTAATTCTACATAGCGGTTACTTCCCTTGATCCTACAAACACAGCCATTCGTTGACTTTATTTGTAATCTGAGCAAAAATCTACACAACGGTTACTCCCCTTTATCCTAAAAACACAACATTTCGACAACATTTTGTTGACATAACTGGTAATCAGAGCAGAAATCTACATAGCGGTTACTTTCCTTTACAATTTAAACTGTACAAACATGAAGAAAATGTTCCTCCGATCAATTCACTGCTTGAAATTGATTTATTTATAGGAGCTAGCTTTAGATGTACATTTACTCATATTAATTTTTCTGTCAGTACATGTATTTGACTTCAGAAAGTGTAAGTCCTAATGGATACATCAGGCATGAAAAGATCGTATACAGTTTTGAAATAGTTAATACAATTTTACTTTCAAACGTTTTAAAGCTTGTTTTGCCTCAACAGCTGCAATACCAAGATCCACACCCTTTTCTTGTACAGGACTGGTTCACAGAAAAAAAACTGCTGACATTATTTTTGGTGTGTATGTTCTGAATTTTATTATTCTGTCTGAAATTTTAACAGTAATGTACTAGTAGAATTAACAAACATACCTGAACGTGTTGCGAACTCTAAATCCACTAAAATGTGCCGCTCATCCGTTACAATTTATGCACTTATGAAAATTCTTTGAATACCGCATGTCTGTTTGTTCATGTCTGTTTATAAACTATCCATCACTACTGACTTCGGATTTATCGGGAGTAAAAATGATGGAAACAAAACAGAGCAGCGTGCCTCTTGCAGGAGATCAATATTTAGCAGAAGAAACATATGAAGGTGTAACATATGACGTATACTCTAAGAGAAATATATAAACAAAATGTGCATTTAATATGGTTAATAAGAGTATTTCACTTTTTATGCCCTTGGTGGGTTTATTAAAATCGCACCGTCCACCCGTACGTCCGTGTGTCCGTCCTTACATTTTTTTTCGTGTCCGGGCTGTAACTTTGGCACGCATTGAAGGATTTTAAAATAACTTGGCACAAATGTCTGGCACATCAAGATGACGTGTCGCGTGCAAGATCCACGTCCCTACCTCAAAAGTCAATGTCACACTTAAGAGTTTAAATGTGATAGAATCCTGTATATATGCACACATTCGTGTACAAACTGTAATTTTGCATGCATTGATAGATTTCAAAATAACCTGGCACAAATGTGCAGCACATCATGACGACGTGTCACATACAACACCTATGACCCTACCTCAAAGGTCAAGTTCACACTTTGAATTTAAAGGTAATGGACCCTATGCATGGTGACGTTGTCATGCATGGAAAGATTTTAAAATAACATGGCACAATTGTTGATCACATGGAGAAGACAAAGACTGTGAGACACCTCTTTAGGGGGCTTTCGTCACTTATGAGGGACAGTCCTTTTTTCTTAGATTGTTTATAATTCCAGGCCGACCCTGGGACTTCTTCCTGTGTGAACTTGCCAAGACTCATGACAGGCGCAGGTTGAATAGAGACAGATGCAGATACAAGGGAATCCGGGAACCAGACCCTAGCCTTGTCAGCTGATATACAGGCCCTTTTTCTGCCGTTCTTTTTACGGAGGGTCATCTCTAGTTTCCATGAGAACTGCTTTTCCCCTTTCCTTCAAACATACAAAATTTAATGTAGAAATGAAGGAGACATGTCAAGGGGTAAATAGTCTACACAGCGTCCATTAACTCTCGCTTTGATGGTGGTAAATTAGCCGTGTACCACTCTTCTAATACACCTAAAGAAAACCTTGTATTTTACTCAATTTTCAAGTTATAGCATGGTGCATAGGCATTTTTAAAAATCTTTCTGTCCTGTTATACACTGGTAATAGTTTTGATCTTTTTTAAAGTATGCCGTTATATGAGATATCACCAAAATTGCCTGTTATATAGAATATTGCTTGCAGTCTTCCAAAATTCAGTGAAAAAACCACAGCTTCCAAACCCTGGAAAGGTCAGTCTGAATAAAAGAAGCAATTAAAAAACCCTGATCTATCTATTTAAACCTAAAGATTTTGTGCTAAATAACTCTAAAGTCATAAATGTAATATAAAGAAAAAACGCAGTTTTACTGGTGGAAAAGCAAATGGAATTTGAACAAACTGCTTTATTGTCTCTTCTAATCAAAACCTATTTATCTGTCCCAAATTGCACCATACTAAAGAGCTGTTGAAATGAATTAAGCAGTCTAGTTTGCAGCCTTCCGAACTTGTCAAACAAGAGAATTTTTTTTAAAACTTTACAGAAGATAATACGAAAATGAAAACGAATTAATTCCATCATTTCAATAAAGATAAAAGAAGTCTCCTTTTTTCCCATCACCAACATCTGAAAACCCATTAGTAAATTCACTTCTCCCTTTTGGATGATCACATTTAATTCTTTTCTAAGCCAAAGGTTTGTCAATTTGATCTAATACATGCACTTGAGGTAAGAGTTATTTTTCTTCGTTTCCTCTCCTTCACCAACAAGGTCTAAATATGACCTACTGTGACAATATACATGATGTGCACCGGCAAAAGTATGAGCCAGCTATTCAATTAAAAATCTTGATGTATGTCTACTCAATTAATTTCAGTTCTGAATTCAATTTTGAGGTTTTGATAGAAATAGGTTAGACTGTCTGGTAAATAGTGCAAAGGATCAGATGCGATGCTTTAATATTAAGAAAAAGGAAATAAAAAAATTGTCTAAAATGTAATTTTTATTTTATTTTTTCACCATGCAAAAAAAAGTTATAGAATAGAAAACTCGGTATTATGGGCATTTAACAGTATAAGAAAGGTATTTATTGTTAATGGGCTGAGAAAGAAGATAACGTACATTCTGAGTAAAATATAACTTTACTCTGCATTAAACAACTAACTTAAAGCTTCGAGAAACTATAGCACATACAACGAATTTCTTAGTTAAATAGAACATATGAATCGGGGTTAAATTAGTCTTAACCTACTTTGTTTTATTTCGGTTATACTTGAAGTAATTCTGAGTAAATACATAATTAAATTGAACATGAAAATAAACATATATATATACACGCCAATTAATTCACATAATTATTAATTGGCACAGCAATTATTATCATATTGTATTTATTCTTACGATCCAACATGCGTTGCATTTTACGAAAGGGGCAAAGGAAATCAAAGATCGGATTGAAGTTTTTTAATGCATTGTTAAATTACAATTTAGATGTAACCTCGTTGTTGACCTTCTGTTTTCCGAGAGACAAATTCTTTATTTTTCTTATACTGCCGCCATATTTGAATTCCCTCCTGTACGGGTGGTATTATAATCACAAACAATGTTGCTATAAGACACCAGTGTTGGCAAACAGAAACCCAGGTTCCCAGCTGCGCCTCTGATAAAACCTCCTGACCTGCGGCAATCCCTGGAACTATGACGAGAAAAACCGCGAAACTTATAACCACGCCTATTATTGAAAACAGCCTCGTTCTGGCGAAAATAGCTTCCATGTGATGTACGGTAAGAATTTTTCCAGCATTTATTTCGTTCAGTTCCTTTCTATATAAGGATCTGTACGGGTTTAAGGGATTGTCAATGCTCATTGTCTTCAGCCACTCTATTTCAAGGCCATCTTGTGTTTCATCCACCAACTTATCACTGCAGTTGACTTCTGATATCAATTGAAATTGTTGTTTGTTTACTTTCATTCTCGTTTTTGATTTTCTGTCGCATAATGAAACTGTAATAGATACCAGAGTGCTTGTGACGAATCCAAAGAGAAGTCCCGTTAGCAAGCTGTAGTCCTGTGCAGTGTTAGTGAAGAAGTCTGAAAGTCCATTCTCGTACGTAGAACCGTATGCTAGCATTCCACAAACTGAACAAACTAGTCCAACCACTCCACCTGCAATTTACAATAAAGTTGAACTTTTGTTGATGTTCACCTGAAGTAAGCAATCACCTATTTCGAACAACCGATGCCGCTGATGTATCAAAGTCGGCCAACATTTTCAGGATATTTATTTTCGTCTTATGATCAAAACAAATATTGTGGGATACAGACTTTATAGAGACTTTTGTACTTGAAATATCTAATCGATTAAAACAGATACACATAGAGAATAGCTACCTGATATTAAACCTCTCGATGTCGCTCCTGCCCAGCCAATAGTCAAATACAGCGTTACAAGGAATGGAGCTAGGAATACCTGCGATGCCATGAAAGCCCAGTTGAGATTCATACCAGACTCTATGATCAGAAGTCCGAATGGAATTATTGCTATGATCACCCAGACCATGCACCATGACTTGTACTGTAATAACCGGTCTTCATAATGCCTGTACTGAAAAATATATATTGATACTGTGTTTGGATCTACTTTTATTAACTGTCCAAAAACAAGAAATACTTATCGTTACACACTTACATGCTAAGAACATAATGCTATAATGGATCCACCTGAATTATTTTCATTCGTATTGTCAACGATTGCACGTACGTGTATTTTTATTAGTTATAACATTTATTTGTGATTTCATATAAGATAAATTTGTTTACACTTTGTAATTTTGAGTCATTAGAGTTAATTATGACTTTCTATTCTTAATGTTTCAGTTGCTCTGTGAACTTTATTTTGCAGTTGATTTAAAATAATTTTTTCATCAAATTTCCAATCTTTTGTAATATCATTAACGAAAATACTCATGATTAGAATTTATCCCGGCAAAGACAAATAGTAGTTTTCCTGCATATCTAATGCGCTTGTTTCCCGATAAGATTTCTTTTCTGATAGCACAATATGTCTTTGATTTTTTAGAATTCAAATACAATGTATTACTAAATTCAATACAATATTCTAACGTTTCATAGAAGAATGGAAACAGTGGTATTTTAGTTTTTGGATGCCATTTAATGGAGTCAATGTTCATATGAAAAATTAGCAAATGTTTACCAAACTGGTTAATAATTACATTAGGGAAAACTTTATCTATAGAATAAGAATCGAAGGTGTACATGTACCTGCACGTGACTGCAACATCTGTATTGAAAACCTAGCTTTGCTTTCCCTGCTAAACGATCGATCACATCTGCTTCACATTCCTGGCAATCAACAACCGAGGGACATTCACATACCTCTTTGGCAATATCAGCAACTAAAATATGAATCTTTGACTTTCCGCATAAAACACAATCTGTTGGGTCTGTATTTTGTTTGAATGTACACAAAAGTTAAGTCACTGAACATTAAAAGTGAAGCAACAGTTACAATTATTTTATATCTTTAATCACATTTTTAACATTATTATTGGACACGTTTTAGCAATTTTCAAATGGCTTGAATTTACTTATGAAATTATAGAACAGTAAAGACAGTCGGCGAAATGATCGTTTCTAAAACCCAGAACCGGACACACCCATGTTCAATTTCATCCCGTTTCGCTTTAGCAAAAACCAATTTTATTAGACACACATTGAAGTTTTTTTTTTTTGCATTCTAATTTTGCATTATGAAACAAATAATTAGAGTCTTCTTTAGGATACAAATATATTAACGGTTAGCTTAACCTGAATGGGGTGATGTGTGTTTTAATAATGTCGTATACCAACACTGAGGAGATGGACATGACTTCTCCAGAACCAGTGGACATCAAAGTCATCGAGATTAAAGTTAATAACACAAAACATCATTCCTCGCCTAACAGCCTCTGTATCACGTATGGACCAATGTAACCTAAAAGGAAAGTTGTCAGAAAATTGGCCCTTAAAAGTGGCAAGAAAAGTGGCTACTTAAAAAGAGCACTGAACTTGGTTAAGTTTTCCGTACCACCATATGTTTTTTTCAAAACCATTAGTCTAAGATATATTGCTTTGAAACGTACAATACTTATTTACAATCATTAACATCCATCAATAGACAAGAGTAAATAGCTCAGTGTAGGTTTTTGACAGAATTATAGCCACCTTTTGACATAGAAAATACATTGAATCTTGGTAATATCCACTTCAGCCTTTAAGATTTTGCTGTGGAATTTAGAATACTTGTTTGCATCATGACCCCATCTGTAGGCAAAATAATGTAGCTCTGTCAATGATTTTTATTAAATTAAGGTCCTTTTTGACTAAGAATATCGTTTTCGTACCAGTCCACGTTTTGACATAACCATTTGAAATATTACTTTGAAAGTTTGAATACTTGTTTACCGTCATGACCCCCACATGAAGGCAAGAGAAGGTTACTCTGTCAATGATTTCTTTTAAGTTAAGAATATACTTTAAAGTATTAATCAATCGAAAACTTTAGTGTAGTGTTCAGGAGTATCAAACAATAGTAAGATAACTCTGAACTTAATATCTTGCTACTTACGGTCCTTTTTTACACTTTGAAAATACACATACATTTGTATTATTGTTTGCCTTTTACTGTCAAAAGTTTTATTGGCAAGCACTGAGAAAACTGACAACTCTTGGTTCATCAAAAACTGTTATCCCTAAAAGATAAAGATATAGATCGCAATTTGAACTCATAGTCAGCGGCAATGCAAAACTGATATAGAAACTTGCTTTACTATAAATGTATTTGTTTATTGTGTAACCGTCGTTAAAAAAATGTTTTGAATTGAATTGAATTCAATTGAATACCTTCATCAATTTCCGCATCTGTCAGAAGATTCGTTCCATTTTGATAACTCATTGATTTGTACGTCATCGACGTTACGAATGAAATTGACGTAGGAATGGCAAAATATAAGAAAGCTGCTATCAAGACGCCAAGCATGCGGTTTGGCAGCAATGCGGCTCTGCCAGTTGGCCTGATCGCAGAAGACGATTGCAACGGTCATAAATAGCGTCACAATTCCAAATATAACACCGGTTTCGCTACGAAATGTTAGGAAGGAATTGCCTGTGTTGCCATCTGGTCCTTTTAAACAAGACATGGCCTTGTAAAGCGCTTCTATTGAAACGATATCTTCTACTTCCGGTTCGGCAAGGTACGTAACGTTGAGAATGAACAAAGATGAAGTGATGAATATAATCGCGGTGTTGAAGTAGGCAATGTAGAAAGTAGTCCCTAGGCCGCCAATAAGACAATAGGAGCCAAACAACACCGCTAGAATCATCAATGTGAACTCATTTGAAGAGTCTTTGCTCAAAACCTCTATTGCCGCTTTACCTGAAACAAGTTGAAATGTGAAATAAGAAATATTATCCCTTATTACCATGAAACACTACAACCAGCAACAATAATGACCCACACACTTAAAAGCAAATGTTCCAACAACAAGAAAGGCATATGAAAGACAACGTTTGTGATTAAAACTTGCGAAAAGGAATTTATAAAATTACACGAAATGACTAAGTTCTAAACCGTTTTAAGACAATGTAATCGTTTCATGCAAAGGCAAAGGAAAAACTTTTTGAATTGACTTTTTGCAAAAATGTAAACATCATGGAAGCATTAACGAGTTTTAAATGACTTTACCAGCAAGAATCATGTTAGCTAGTATAACCATGTTGGTGAATAAGGCGACAATACAGAACAATATGTGCGCGCTCTTTCCAAAACGTGCGTATGCAATCTAAAGAATAAGATAGAAAATTATACAACAAATATTACGAAAACAAACAAAAATAACCTAATAAATAGCAAACACGAGAAAAATATTCAAGGCATGGTTTTCCACGAGCATCTGAGATGCTAAAACACGTTTGAAATCCTACCTGTGGGAATGTTTTTGCGCCTGGTGCACGAGTTTTTAACTGTACACACAACACAGCGAATATAAGCATTGATAAAACAATAGCCAGAGAGTAGTACAGTGAACCAGACACACCAACCTGGAATATAAAAGAAGGAAACAGACCCCAAAATTGTAACATAAAAGAGCTCCCCATCAACATCCATGTTTATACACAGATAGATGAATCATTCAACTATGAGAAAAGACAACAGATAAGTAACATCAAGGCAAGAATGTACATAATAACGCGAATGCACAAGAAAGCATGGAACAAACACTATAAAGTAATAGGTTAAATATGCACTTACCGGCTTAGGACGGTCAATAAGCCGGAGTGTTGATAACTTTATTTTTAAACTAGTGTGTTAACATTCTCACCTCACTCTTAGAAGTCAAACAAATAACTTTCAAACATTATCTTAGATAGGTCTATAATTCTAAAACGTTTACCCAAAACAGTACGTTCTCTTTTTAAAACAGCATGTTTACAATTTTCATATAAACACAGTGTAATGAAAACTGATTTGCCTAAGTCTGACAGCGTAATGAATTCATGTTGGATATTTTTACGCAGCAAAACGTCGACAAATTCGGAAAGTCTGTACTTATTTTCTATCTGTATGCAACCGCCCTCTCCTGTTAAAAAGTTTAATTTGAAATATGAATCAAAATTTAACTACCAAAAATCTTACTAAACGAAACTGAAAAAAGAAAGCAATCTGCATATGCTGTTTATATATTCAAAATAGTTTGGTGTTAACCGCTTAAACATAAAATACACCGTTTATGAATTTATTTGTGCACGTATCTTTGATGTTATTTAATTTGAATCACTTACTGTAAATATATTAGTGTTTTGGCACACCTCGGTACGCCTGTGACACACTCTTTAACCTGAACTTATTTATACTACTTGAGACAAACCTTGCTTGCAAGAGTTGGACTCTGAAGGAAATCCACTGGCCATATAAGTTGTGATGTCACTGTTACGGCTGTCAGACTCAAGCTTACACGTCCACCAGCGTCAAAAATGACATCAAGGCTGTGGAAATCGCGAAAAATATACCGTCTGCAACAAAGAGAACATTTCGTCGCCATGGGAGTAGAACAGAGCCAGTGACATGCACATGACATATAAATTTAACATGACATTTTCATGAAACATATCGTTAGAAAGTGTAGACAAATACAACAAATAGCAAGCGGAAACAATAACTGTAGAAAAGTAGAAAAAGTTCCTCTGCCAAGATAGTCGAAGTATCTAAATATATTAGGGATGGGAATAATTTACGAATATTCGAATTTGATTTTTGCATTCGAAAATCGGCCGAATATTCGAATGCAAAAATCAAATTCGAATATTCGTAAATTATTATTATTATTTTTTTAAATTGGTAACAATCTAAAGAATGCTAATTATGCCGAATAAAACCGTTTGTTCTGTATTGTTTGTTTAGAGCGTGTCAAAAATTTCCCAATTAACACGAAAATTGCAATGCATAATTGACAGGGGGGCATCGTTACGGATTAGCAGTTTGCATCAGGTGTTATTGTGGTGACTTTTTATCTTTTGTTCATTTTAATTGTAGCCTGTTTTATTTAACACATTTTAAAAGTTGTTTATCTCACAATGCTCCAGGATCAACGTCATGTTTACGGAAACGAATAACCAATCACGCTTATACATGTATAAACTCAACTGATATAACTCTTTTGTTGTTCAATCATTCAGAATAACTCAAATATTTTCCTTTAATAAATATGTTTGAAATTATTTTTAACATCCTTACTTTAAGTTTGATCTTCGCTAAACGATATTAATTTACTGTACGCTCTATCAATTAACATGCCTCCCTCGCGTGTTTGGACTTATTTCACGCGATCTGTGATTATTTTTCTTTCCATATATATACAGTTAGACATTCATAGTTAATAGAAAAGGGAGGTAATCTCTTTTACTAAAACACTTTCATACTAAACATACTGTAGTGGCGTATCCGTCGTGTTAAGAAAATATACATGGACACCACAAAACGAATATTCGAATATATTCGAATATGCCAAACCGAATATTCGAATATTGATTTTAGTATTCGTTCCCATCCCTAAAATATATATAGGAGCAATAAACAACTAATGTTTATCTAAAGTTCCATTATCAATGGTCTTACCTGATTTTATTGTAGGCAATACCAATTAGCATGGAAAACCCAGCAAACCCTAGCAACATCAACAAAGCCACCTCATATTTCTCAATGACCGGATTCAATTTGAAAGTGTGAGTAAGTTTTAGTATTAAAAACGAACGAACGAATGAACCAACCAATCAAGCAACTGACCGACCGACAAACCAACAACTTTTTCATTACGCTTTTTCAGGACAATTGAAAACTCATAATAATTTATTATACATGCTTATTACAAATTTTGAGTTTTGTTGTTTCAGTCTGAATGAAACTAATAGACACCATGACCTCTTGTGAGATATTCGTTTGTAACTAACATAATTTGCAACCTCAGTTTCTCAAGTAAAGTTATTAACAATAACAAATCTCACCTTGTAGATTCTGTAGCGGTAGGCAGGTCAAACGGACATTGAGGTTCCAATGATCCTTTCGTTGTCATCATTTCATACCTTTATTGCAACCAATAAGCGACTATTCGTAATACTGACATAGATGTAATGTTCCGCAATGGGAAACACTCCAATTTAAGTCAGACTGTTTTAAATATGAAAATCGTGAAAGTTGATACGCGCCGTTGTTCAAATTTCGACTAAACAAGTGTTTTTTAATCCTGTCAACCATGTAGAACTTTACTGACTGGTAAGATGAAACCACTTAGCCAGTTTCGAAAATCATCAACAAACAAAACTTTTAACCACTGCTATTCATGGCTGGCATTGGGATGCTTTTTACAATTGCTGCATACTAGATTATACTTGAAATTACTTCATATTATCTGGTTTCATATGTGCATAACATGCATGTTAAATTATGAAAACTAATTCTAATCACGATTTTAGTGATGATTTATCAAAATATACACTTTATGCACTTACGATATAGCCGACAACCTTCTTTAACATAGCATGTCTGTTTGTTCATGTCTATTTATCAACTATTCTGTAACACAGCAAATACCGGTATCAATACTGAATTCAGATCTAGGATAGTGTTTATTGGGAGTAAGAAAATGATTGTGTGGTCTGATCAGGTTGTTGTAAGATCGCCAAAAGATCGATATATACCAAACATACCAAATTAAATATAGGAATGAAGGAGACATGTAAGGGGTAAATGGTCTACACAGTGTCCATTAACTCTCTCCTTGATGGTGGTAAATGAGTCTGCATTTGCGTCATGTGTAGATCATAATCAGTCTGCATATCATCAGAGGCTGATCATGATCTACATTCTTTACTGCTACTTTTTAATTTTTGTTTTCTTATATACGTTTAAGGTTACCATTTAAGTTATAATTTACATTTTTCACTGCTACCTTTTGCGATACAATTTTTTTGAATTGAAAATAAGCATAAGATAAGTCTACATTGCTATTGGACTGAGAAAGAAGACAACGTACATTCTGAGTAAAATATAATTTGTATCTGCATTAAACAAAGACAGTTTCATCAACTAAGTTTCAAGACACTATAGCACATAACACGGATTTCATAATGATAAAATGCAACAAATGAATCGTCAATTAGTCTTTACCTACTTTGTTTTTAAATCAATTGTGCAACATGCTCCCCCAATTACACCAATCGTCCTCGAGTCACTATCCATGTTGCGAGTCAGTTACCGTGTCACTTCCATTCATTTAAAATCATATTTGAAGTAATTCTAAGTGCATATATAATAAAACAGTAAACATGTAAATGGACATTATTATGAATCGAGTCAATTAATTTCCATGATTATAAATTGGGCAAAGAAAGTCAAAGGAGATGATATTTTCAATGCACTGTTAAAAAAATTACAACAATTTAGTCGCAACCTCTATGTTGACTTCCTCTTTTTTCCGAGAGACATATTCTTTAGTCTTCTTATACTGCCGCCATATTTGAACTCCCTCCTGTACGGGTGGTATTATAATCACAAACACTGTTGCTATGAGACACCAGTGTTGGCAAACATAAACCCAGGTTCCCAGCTGCGCCTCTGATAAAACTTCTTGACCTGCGGCTATCCCTGGAACTATGACGAGAAAAACCGCGAAACTTATAACCACACCTATTATTGAAAACAGCCTCGTTCTGGCGAAAATAGCTTCCATGTGATGTACGGTAAGAATTTTTCCAGCATATATTTCGTTCAGTTCCTTTCGATATAAGGATCTGTACGGGTTTAAGGGATTGTCAATGCTCATTGTCTTCAGCCACTCTATTTCAAGGCCATCTTGCGTTTCACCCATCAACTTATCATTGCAGTTGGCTTTAGATATCAAATGAAATTGTTGTTTGTTTACTTTAATTCTCGTTTTTGATTTTCTGTCGCATATTGAAGCTATAATAGCTACCAGAGTGCTTGTGACGAATCCAGAGAGAAGTCCCGTTAGCAAGCTGTAGTCCTGTGCAGTGTTAGTGAAGAAGTCTGAAAGTCCATTCTCGTACGTAGAACCGTATGCAAGCGTTCCACAAACTGAACAAACTAGTCCAACCACTCCACCTGCAATTTACAATAAAGTTGTACTTTTGTTGATTTTCACCTATAGTTAGCAGTCACCTATCTTGAGCAGCCAATGCTGATGTATAAAAGTCGGCCTTTTTTCAGGAAATTTATTTCCGTCTAATAGGCCTAATAAAAACAGATTATTGCGGGATACAGACTTTATATACAGACTTTAGAACTTGAGTTTCCTAATCAATTGAAAAATATATGTTTATTACCCTTAAACGAAATTTCCAGCCGTTTGATTGGCCAATGACACGTAAATAGATATTGATTTTAACTGGCAAGCCGGTAATATACACTTGACATATCCCGTCATTGTACACCACGCTAAACAAGAGAGTGTTCGCTAACAGTACGTCAATGTATCAGTACGTGCTGATTTGTGACGTAATAAAGTGACGTCACGAAGAGACATTGGGGTATCATAATAGTATTTGACGGTCTACTTACGTTCAGCCGATAAATGAATGGAAAATGAACCGAAACCTTGAAAATTTAAGAAAGGGAAGGGTAACGAAATTATAGAAAATATAAATTATACCTGATATTAAACCTCTCGATGTCGCTCCTGCCCAGCCAATAGTCAAATACAGTGGTACAAGGAAAGGAGCCAGGAAGACCTGCGATGCCATGAATGCCCAGTTGAGATTCATACCAGACTCTATGATCAGAAGTCCGAATGGAATTATTGCTATGATCACCCAGACCATGCACCATGACTTGTACTGTAATAACTGGTCTTCATAATGTCTGTACTGAAAAATTCATAGTGTGTTTGGATTGGGACAATATTCCATGCTGCAGCACCAGAGCCCTACATTCATTAAACCATCTTCATTCGCTGACTGTCCAAAAGCATTGAGTACTCTTCGTTACACTGATGCGCAAAGAAAATAGAGCAATTTAAAATCTTAGGTCATGAATATTCAGCAGAAATGAAAACATCACTTGTTGATACTGTAACGATTCTAAAATGTTTTAATCATAGGCCTATTGTGTTTCACAAAATCATGAAATAAATGCGCGCCAAGTTTTAATTAAGTTGTTGTACGCTCCCAAGAGAAAACCCAACAAGGGTTACACCCCCTTACAATATACAGTAACTTATCAAATAAAGTCGCTGTAAGGTGTTTTATACGAACAATGAATATTTGTAATAAAATAATCAATTGTTTAACCGAACAACGTATAACACATTTTGTAATACGACAGTTTCAGTAAAATAGATTATGTATACGCCTTTAAAGAAATGCTTATTGACATGTCATTTATCAGCAAAATGTAAGAATTAGAATTTTTACCTGTCCATGGATGCAACATCTATATTGAAAACCGAGTTTTGCTTTTCCAGCTAAACGGTCGATCACATCTGCTTCACATTCCTGGCAATCAACAACCGAGGGACATTCACATACCTGTTTGGCAATATTATCAACCAAAATGGGAATCTTTGACTTTCCGCATAAAACACAATCTGTTGGGTCTATATTTTGTCTGAATGTACACAAAAGTTAGAGTCACTGAACATAAAATTAATGTAAAAGCAACAGTTGAACTTACGTTATATCTTTTATCATAGTTCTATTTTACATTATTAGTGAACACGCTTGTACCAATTGTCAGTGAAGAGACTTTACTTGTAAAAACATCCATGATCCATTCCATTTCAACCAGTTTGTTATACTCACGAGTGCTCCATTTTGTCATTATAATTTTATAGTATGAAATAATAAATGAGAGTCTCCTTTTGAACTCAAATATATCTTACGATTCGCTTAACAGTCGGTCAATTTTTCTAAGAATTTGGCATTAGCTATTAAAATCCAATCTGAAAAATCCAAACCATTAAAAATGTCGTATACCAACACTGAGGAGATAGACATGACTTCTCCAGAACCAGTGGACATCAGAGTCATCGAGATTAAAGTTAGTAACACAAAACATCCTTCCTCGCCTAGCAGCCTCTGTATCACGAATGGACCAATGTAACCTGAAAGGAAAGTTGTAATAGCAACTAATTAAAAGAATAGTTCAGTTAACCTATATTTGTCAAAAGAATCCATCATAAATTCAAACATCGTCTTACCAAAAAACAAAGTTCAATCTAAATTCAAAGTTTTTGTGCAAGGGCACTTCTCGGATGTTACGCAAAAAGCACAATCTGAAAAGGCAAAATTTTACCTTTTCATTAAAAAAAACTATCCATAATTGGTAAGATATTGGGTAAATACTTCTAATTGGAATGTTGAATACTCATTAGTTTGACTTTTCGCATTTAATCTAAACTCTGTTAAATTTCAAAATGAACCTGTAAACCTTTAGATTTAGACAGTATTTATTAATTGTGCAAAGCGGTTCTGGCGTAACATACGAACAATTCAGTAATTTGAACTCGTTATCAGTGATATTGCAAAACTGGCACAGAAACTGGCATTACTATACATGTATACCTTCATCAATTTCCGCATCTGTCAGAAGATTCGTTCCATTTTGATAACTCATTGATTTGTACGCCATCGACGTTACGAATGAAATTGACGTAGGAATGGCAAAATATAGGAAAGCTGCTATCAAGAAACCAAGCATGCCCTCACGCGGTTTGGCAGCAATCCGGCTCTGCCAATTGGCCTGGTCGCAGAAGACAATTGCAACAGTCATAAACAGCGTCACAATTCCAAATATAACTCCAGATTCGCTTCGAAATGTTAGAAAGGAATTGCCTGTGTTGCCATCTGGTCCTTTTAAACAAGACATGGCCTTATAAAGCGCCTCTATGGAAACGATATCTTCTACTTCAGGTTCGGCAAGGTACGTAACGTTGAGAATGAACAAAGATGAAGTGATGAATATAATCGCGGTGTTGAAGTAGGCAATGTAGAAAGTAGTCCCTAGGCCACCAATTAGACAATAGGAGCCAAACAACACCGCTAGAATCATCAATGTGAACTCATTCGAAGAGTCTTTGCTCAAAACCTCTATTGCCGCTTTACCTGAAACAAATCGAAATGTGAGATAACAAAATATAGTCATTTTATACCATGAAACACTACAAGCACCAAAAACCACGACCTACACACTTAAAAGCAAATGTTCCAATAAGAAAGAGGTTAGAAAGACAACGTTTGTGATTTAAAATCGCGAAAAGGAATATATAAAAATACACGAAATGACTAAGTTCTAAACCGCTTTAAGACAATGTAATCGTTTAATGCAAAGGAAAAAAGATTTGATTTGACTTTTTGCAAAAATGTAAACATCATGGAAACATGAACATTAACAGTAATTTTATGACCTTACCAGCAAGAATCATGTTAGCTAGTATAACCATGTTGGTGAATAAGGCAACAATACAGAACAATATGTGCGCGCTCTTTCCAAAACGTGTGTATGCAATCTGAAAAATAAGACAGAAAATTAAATATCAAATATAAAGTAACCAAACGAAAATAACCAAATAAATGGCAAATAAGAGGAAAATATTCAAGGCATGGTTTTCCACGAGCATACCAGATGTTAAAGCACGTTTAAAGTCCTACCTGTGGGAATGTTTTTGCGCCTGGTGCGCGAGTTTTTAACTGCACACACAACACAGCGAATATAAGCATTGATAAAACAATAGCCAGAGAGTAGTACAGCGAACCAGACACACCAACCTGGAACATAAAAGAAGGAAAATGACAAAAAATTGTTTTATAAAATAGTTCCCATCAACATCCATTCCTACAAATTTAGGGATGTATCATTCAATTATGAGAAAAGACAACAGACAAGGTACATACTACTGGTATATAGAACTAATTACGTAAAGGCAACGCTTTTGCCACGGGCAACAAGTAAAAGTATACATGTAATATATGTATACATGTTAATACACACTGTATAATTTATATGTATAACTTGTGACTTTATGTAATATAGGAGTATACTTTAATCTTATTGGTATGGGCCGGGTGTTTTTGTTGTTTTGTGTTATTTGTTTGACATGTTTCACTGCCAATTTTTACGTAATATAGGATAACTTTGTTTATAAATTAGTTTGTTTACAAGCCAACCTCACTCTTGAAAGTTAAACAATTAACTTTAAAACATGATGTATAAACGGTCTATAATGTTACACCACAAACAGTAAGTTCTCTTTTCAAATAGATGTTGACAATTTTTATATAAACAAATGTACAATGAAAACTGTTTTTCCTAAATCTGACAGCATAATGAATTCATGTTTGATATCTTTACGCAGCAAAACATCGACAAAATTCGGAAAGCCTCTACTTTTTTCTATCTGTATGCAATGACCCCATCCTTTGAACGAGTTAAATCTGGAAAATGAATCAAAATTCCTATTTAATGACACAGAAAAACAAAAAGTGTCAATCCTTATTTGCTGTTTATTCATTCAAAACGGTTTGGTGTTTACCTGTTTAATATACAGTGAACCGATTTAGAAACGCAAAGATTTCCCCTGTTGACCATTTTTATTTGAATGACGCTATTGTTTTTATGCCCTCGAAGGGTGGCATATTAAAATCGCACCGTCTGTCCGTCTGACCGTCCGTTCGTCCGTCCGTCCGTGCGTCCCCACTTACAAATTCGTGTCCGGACTGTAACTTGTCATGCTTGAAGGATTTTAAAATATTTACCGTGGCCACATGTCTAGCACATCACCGTCGCGTGCAGCCCCCATCCCTACCTCAAAGGGGAAGGCCCCAATTTAATAAAAAAAGGTGTTCCCCCCTCTATATAGCAACATTCGTGTCCGGACTGTAACTTTGTCATGCATTGAAGGATTTTAAAATAACTTGGCACACATGTCTAGCACATCAAGACGACGTGTCGCGTGCAAGCCCCACATCCCTACCTCAAAGGTGAAGGTCATACTTAGAGTTTGAAGGTAATGGATTCCTCTATATATGCATATATAACATTGTGTCCGGCTTTTATTTTTCATGCTAACTGCATGTCTAGCACATCAAGACGTCGTGTCGCGGAAGACCCGTGTAACTCAATAATGTCATGTCACAGCTAGGGTTTGAAGTAAGGATTCCTCTATATATGCATATATGCACACATTCGTGTCCGGACTGTAACTTTGTCATGCCTTGAAGGTTTTAATAATTTGGCACAAATGTCTAGCACATTAAGAGGACGTGTCGCGTGCAAGACCCACATCCCTACCACAAAGGTCAAGGTCACACTTAGAGTTTGACAGTAATGGAATCCTGTATATATGCATACATTTGTGTCCGGACTATAACTTTATTATGCTTTGAAGGATTTTAAAATAAATTGGCACAAATGTCTAGCACATCAAGCGGATGTGTCGCGTGCAAGACCCAAGTCCCTACCTCAAAGGTCAAGGTCACACTTAGTGTTTAAAGTAATGGAATACTGTATGCATGATTACTCTGTCATGCATGGAAGGATTTTAAAATTACATAGCACATTTATTGAGCACATGGAGAGGACACAGACTGTGAGGCACCTCTTTCGGGGGCATTCGTCACTTGTGAGGGACAGCTCTTGTTATTTCTGTTTAAGTCATTTTTTTGCGATTTATTATTGAAGCTTTTACAAGAATTCAATTTTATATTGTTTTTGTTGTGTATGAAATTCGAATAAATTTGAAACACGATAACACTGTTGAAATAAATATTTTGCCATTTTTTGCGTTTCTAAACCGGTTGAGTGTAAAAAGAACACCTTTGTGTGAAAAGTTTATGCGTTCATATTTTTATTGATTCATCTGAAATATTGTGCACGTATTTTGGTGTTATTTAATCTGCTAGGGTTTTGGCATAACTCGGTACGCCAAACATCTCGACACACTACTGTACCTGAACTTATGTAAATTAGTTAAGACTTACCTTGCTAGCAAGAGTTGGACTTTGAAGGAAATCCACAGGCCATATGAGTTGTGACGTCACTGTTACTGCTGTCAGACTTAAGCTGACACGTCCACCAGCGTCGAAAATGACATCAAGACTGTGGAAATCGCGGTAAATATACCGTCTGCAATGAGAAGAAGAACAGAACCATTGACATGTAATCGGTATATAAATTTAACAATGGCTTTTTGTTAAATGCATCTTTAGGTAGTGTAGACTATGAACTAATACCATTGCGATACACAGTCGAACACATACTGCAGAAGAGAAGAAAACTTTCCACGACCAGCATGTTACATCCCGATAGCACTTATCAATCATAAAATGCAAATGCCCTAGGAAAAATTCCGATGGTTGACTAAGTAACACGAATGCAGTCTCTTTATATATCATAATTCTTACAAGACTCATTCTGTTTGTCATTTAAACAAAGAAAGAGTCAATTGTTTTATAATCTGCAATAACCTACGTTTTGACGCGGGACCGGTCATGACGTCATAAGTGATCTCCACTTGTGCAATTATGACGCACTAATAAATGTCCCCGAAAAATATAGCACGTTGCAGTTTTTAGGGGATATTTAGTCATGTTATGATTGAAATAATATCCTTTTGGCGTTGTATATCGTCTAATAAGCAACTCTTTGTCATCAGTTGCTTAGTTATACGCCACTCAGGCCTGCAGCTTTTGCGGTGTATTTCCGCGCAACTCAAAATCTTGGTATATTATACGATGAACTCCTTTAAAACGGATATCATTTCTTAAGTAATAAGCAACTATTTTTATCTACTTTCACGAAAGTTCTATGATCAATCGTCTTACCTGATTTTATTGTAGGCAATACCAATTAGCATGGAAAACCCAGCAAACCCTAGCAACATCAACAACGCCACCTCATATTTCTCAATGACCGGATTCAATCTGAAAATGTCAGTCAGTTTAAGTATTTATAACGAACGAACGAACGAACGAACGAATAAATGAACCAGTCAAGCAACTGACCAACCGACAAACCAACTAGAGCGGGTTCGGGTATATACGAACATAATGCAGTTTTTGAACTCTACTGATTTTCAATTGTACCATGCATATGTATTATCAAGCCTGCTTTTTTCACATCCGTTGCACAGGAAGGCACTTGCTCTTCAGAGTGAGTCGTTTTATTGTAAAAGAAAAATGATCGAAATATTTTCTTGAATTAAACATATCTTGAATATGCAACATATAACCAGCTAAAAGAATCATGTACTTTCCATAAAGTGGTCGGTTACATCGATAAAATACGATTTCTGTATCTTATTCTTCAACGTAACTTCATGATTACGTCACTTGGTGTGCTAAATGCATATTTTTACACTAGTACACGGGTGGTTAACTCTCCCAACCTACACAAAATGAGGTGAAAAGAAATTGTTGGGAGCACACTTCCGAGGTGGTGGGGTTCTACCAAATAAACAAGAAATGAGAGTATGATTTTTGTAAATTTTGTTGTAAATTATTTTGTTGAAGAACTCTCAAAGATCGGGCAATGTAGTTACCAGTAGAAATGTTGAGACTACCGTTTGCACGAATTGTCGAAACAAAATTCCATAAATTGTAGTCTCTAGAACGTTTATAAGTTGGCGAAAATCTCGATTTTCTGTAACCAAAGTTAAACTATTCTTATTTTTTGTCCAAAATCCCGTTCTTCCGAATATATTTTACATGCAACGTACGAGTACATGTACAAAATAGCAATTTATTGTCACTAGACGATCCGATGAGTAAATAAATTGAAATTACAGCCAATTTCTCAAATGAGGTGGTGGGGTGGAGTACGAGGCGGTGGGGATTTGAAGGTGGTGGGGTGGTGCTCGATGTAATCGGAAATGCCCAACGACGAAACAATGCAAAATACGTCAGGTTGTTTACCGGCAGCTTTTTCCTTAAAATGAAATATGCCAATTCTGTATCATTTAGAATGTTTTTCAGTCTCACAAACTTGCGTGGCCGTTCTATCATTAAAAGATTGCCATTTCTGAAGAATATTGTGGCATAAATGTGGTCTAACATTTTGTCAGAAAATGTAGTGAAGCAGAGATGCAACAGGTTAATTGAATTCAGTTATATCTCACATTCAATGATCCACACAGATTCATGGTTATTGCCGATAGCCATAAGAATGACTCTATCACAAGGTTATGTTTTTATCGTAGATGCATTTTTTGGGGTCTTACCTATGTTTCTTCTACCTGTATATTGTTGCTTATTGCAGGAACCCGATGCTCTTCACCAATAATTAAAATTAACTAAACTAACACTATCTTCTGACGTAAATTTTAAATTTCATAAACATTTCCTGTTTTAAGAGCATCTTTATTACAATACCCACTAACGAGCTGACTTTAAACAACATGTATTGCATATATATATCGAGGTATTAACGCAAAACTTCAATATCTGCTTATATTTCTGTATACATTTACACTCGATATGCAAATTCATAGTGCGGGACATTGAATTACTGCTTACATCAAGGAAGTTGACTCCAGCTCAATTTTAATCGTTTCACAAAAAATAAGTAGAATACGTAAAATAAAACAAATCTTTATAACGCAATAGACGCAAAATAAAACAAATCTTTATTACGCAATAGACGCAAAATAAAACAAATCTTTATTACGCAATAGACGCAAATGATCAGCACGGAACACGGTCGTAGCTTGGCAAATACATTTTGTAGAGGTGGTTTGGGGCATGCTCACCCGAAAAGTTTGAGATTCTATACACCCTTTCAATTAATCGATAATCTACCGACCAAGAGTTGCGTCCCTTACCGGCTGTGACGTCATACGATGATAAATTGCACAAATGAAACCATCGCTGACACTTACTTCGTAAACATCAATCAGGTTAAACAAGTTATTACGGCGTAATTGGTAATGATTTTGTCATTTTATACATCATTTCTACGTAATTATCATAATCATAATATATATAGATATGTTAAAATTAACGGATGCTGTAATTGTTCTGCTTTGAAATAACCAAAAACGAATAACGTGATTTACATGAATTAAAGAAATTAATGCATGGTTTAGTGAGAATTATTGTCAAGAAACTTTATAAAAAGTATGAGCTATGGGACAGGAATACTCTATAGACGGTTCCTGCTTAGGGGATAATGTCCGTTTACCGTAAAAAGTTGCCATATGTCTGGACTAATTGTTACTAATGCCTATTGTTTTAACAATCAATGACATAATTAGAAATATTAATTTTTATGAACACCATCTTTTTTTCATTTCCATGCAATTTATTAATATATCTTTTCAACAATGTAAGGTTATGAAATGAAAACTAAAATGAAAGGTACAACATAAATGTGCAACATGAATACTTTTAAATTGAAAGTTGCATCATACAGCAAACTGTTTTCGTGTTAAAATGTGAACTATTAGTGATAATAACATTGTCAATTTTAATAAGATGTGTGTTACAATTAATTGGTGCCCTACTGCAGTGTACATGTTATAAAACATCAGGTGGCCACGAAATGCCTATGGGCATAATCATGTACAATACACAGAGTGCCATAAAACCCCTATGAAAGGTCCAGTGATCGCATAAACAGCTAACCAATTAGTGACAAATTTGGTGACCAGTTATTGATATGTAGCATTCATGTAAATTTATGGTTGAGTGTGAAAGATGAAATCTAATATGAAATCTAAGAAGTGCTACTGTCACGCCTTGATATTACTAGATCTGTCTCATTTTACAAATCAAGAGTAACAGATTATCAAATCAAGAGTTACAGATTATTAATTTAGTTTAATCATCTTTTATTTTTCAACAAACACATATGTTAAAACAATGACATATATACACAACGAAACCAAATGCAATTTGTCGGGCCACGCGTTCTTTCAACTTAGCAAACGGCCCTTCCCAGAATGAAAATATTAAACAAATTAATTATAAATATAAAATACATAGTACTTGTTTTCTTAACTAAATATTTTGTGTCCGAGATCCCAACGCGGTGGATGACTGTTCCCAGTTTGGGAACTCTAAACATTATCAAACAAAAACAGAATATTTAAAGAGGCTGCACTGTTGCCACCTACACGTAGGAAGTTTGGTTTGACAATTGGGAACCTGCAATGATCTGAACAAAAGAGAGAAACATGTCTTTGCCTTAGAATAGTAAAATAATTGTTTGAATAATGTACATGTATGTAGCAAAATATATCAATTGATGGTCGAGTGTTAAACTCAAGACTGTGCCCTGGTGCGCATCACTGCTGATGATGTAAAACCGAAAATGATTTCTTCGTGCCAGTCATTTAATCACTTAAGAAAAGTGATGTTAGCAAAGACAACCTTTTTCTGTAGCAGTTCCTTTATTGTAGATTTCATAATAAATAAAGTAAACACTTTTAGATGAGTCAATTGTAGTACCCACTGGTTTTGCTACATATCTACAACTGCATATCACCAGACGCTAAAAACTTGAAGTATAAAAAAGCTTCCGGTTAATTCGTGCAAACATTTGATTCACTTGTCTTCGTCATTCCACTATGATTTCATTTAAGTTATCTCTATACGGTATATGTCTACAGTTTCAAGCTGTAAAAGCTACAAAAATACCTAGATTTAGCGTTCCTTCGATGAAATAATATATGCAGTGGTCAACAATCACGCTTGCGCCATTATCTCGTTTTAAAGGCGCATCCCCGCATGACGTCATCAAAGGGCAGATAATTCAAATTACCGAATAATTGAAACGGTGTATATCGCCACAGCTGTATTGGTAGGCTTTCTGGGGCATATTTTGACGAAAAAATAGAGACAATAATAATTTTAGTTTTTTCTCACGGTAAGATTTTATTAACAGGCATGTGCTCATAAAATCTTAACATGAATTGAAAATCTCATTCCCGAAATAATATACATAATTGAGCAGGATCTGTTAATCATCGCTAGCCTAGAATAATTCTAGAAATAAAGTTTAAGAGACGGATGCAGAGACCAACAGGAGAAAATATATCTTATGAGTTAGTGAGGCCTGGTGCAATGTAACTGTGACCTCGTGTATGATTAAGCTCACTCTAAAATAGTTCCTTTTGTTGTTGTATTGTTATACATTATTATGCTGATTTAACCGTTCAAATATTTTATTCAGTAATTAGGGAAGTAAGATTGGCCTTCGTAACTTTTATGGAGTTGTGTATAATTATCTACAATTATCTCTATAATTAATGTATGCCTTTCGCAATGATTTTCAACCAACGGAATTGGCTTACCCTTGGTAATGTAACGGTATGTGCATTGTGTCAATATGTTTCGCGGAAGTACACACACCGGGTTGAGACATATGTTTCTATCATAGCTTGGTGTGTTATTCTTTAAAAAAAACCTGTGTGAGTAAGTTGTACACACAGAGTTAATTTTTATTTACTTCAAGGTTAAGTGAAAGGCAGGGATTCAAAAACAATACAGGTATCAGATATCAGTATTGGTTCAAGAGTGGTTACCTTTTTGTGAAGCAAGGGTGTATTCCCTGAGAAGATGGTGTTCAAGATGGCCGACAATATACTGAAAAACCACTCATTGTACATGTAACGTGTTATACACCTACATTGAAGAGAGTTAAATTCGAACGTAGAACGAAGACACAACACAACAGACAACATATATATTATGATACAATAAGAGTGAGATTAGCCACTAGCCAGAAACATTGAAATTATTCACACGGAAACACAAACAGGAAGGAAATCTCTTGCACTGACCAAAATAACGAGAATTTAAAAAATCAGAAGACATTGCTATGTGTCATTCTGAATGGTTAAGAAGTTAGAACTGTCAATATCACGAGAATCCCGAGTTTTAAATATAAATTTAGGCGTTGAAACTTGGATATGATTTAAGAAATAATAAATGTGTCCCTGTATTTTATCGTTTAATAAAATACAGTCGGGAATTCGGATGCGTAGTTTTAAATGACGAGTGCGTGCACGAGTGATTTAATTTTTCGCTCAGAATGACTGTATTTTATTATACGATAAAATACGAGATCTTTATTATTTCGATTCTAACACGAAATAGTCTTTGATAAATACCACGAACTATGTTCGACGCGTAGCAACATTCCATAGTAACTTACAAGCACGGAATGCGATTGGACGCGTGCGATATTTACCCCACGTTTTACCCGTGGAAAACGGGCTCTGTATTTTATCGTAAAATAATGTATAGCTTCTTTCCCTCTATATCTATATACGAAAAGTTGCGGATCGTGTTAGAATATAAGTTAATTATCTTTTTAAGCCTTCTTTGGCTTATGATTGATCGTCCTCTTTAAAAAATAAGAAGTGTTCAGATTTACCCTCCAATGTGTTCAGAATCACCCAACATGTTCACAAACTGACTCCACTGACTAGATAGTAGTTACAACAGATACAACATAACGTGTAATATGAAAGTTATAGTTCAGTTAATCCCGCAGCAAATTTGCTCACGGTCACATATATTCAAAGTAGCGGCCTTCCAGATGAAGATTGATGTTTTGGTGAAGATTGTCGCTTAAATGTTCAGAAATACCCGAACCCGCTCTTCTTTTTTCATCACGCTTTTTCATGACAATTCTATATTAAGAAGTTAATATGACCTACTGATAAAACAAGTTACTATTTGAATACTTATATTTACTATACATGTAAATGCTTATCACAAATATTTAATTGTGTTGTTTCATTTGAATGAGATTAGCAGATAAAACTAATTTTTGTGAGATATTACTTCAAAGAGTCTCACTCAAACGACCACACCATACTTTCAAACCTAATAGCAAGAATTGCAAAAGTTGAGGCAATAAACGACGAACTTAAGAAAACAATTAATGATCAAACAGACCAAATATGTGCAGCAAATCGTCAGATTCTAGCCTTAAATAAAACAATGCAGGATCTGAAACGTAGTGTTGAAATAAACAACACAATAGTAGATCAATTTACAAAGAAATCTGTCAAGGTCGTCGACGTCTCAAACGAATCAGAAGAAAACACACAAAAAGACAACACTGTGTTTTTAACATCAAAACATGTGAAGCAGCTAGTACCAGAAGTACAAAATGACATCAGCAAGGGAAAGAAACAAAGATCGAAATCGGAACCCTCTAACACAGCAGCAACAAGCCAAGCTGACATTTTTCTTCCAGCATTTGTGCATATGAATCCTCATAACGGTAATGATACAAATGTCAGAACGAACAATATAATTCGCGAACGAAATTACGCCGATGCTGTTCAAGAAAATACCACTGATAAAACAGTGAATAGAAATAATGAAAACCCACAAAGAGGCACGACAGATATTGCAACGAGTAACAACAATACACATAAACACATCTCACATACAGAATCTTCTAAAGAAAATACAAAACAGAGCAACGAGGAAAACGCAAACGAAATTTTTATTGGAGTATGACGAAAAAAAACGTATAGTTACTTCATCGGAAATGTTGATCGAGCTTCATCTGCGCCAGGAATTAGGAAATACTTCAAGAGCTTGGGCATTTAGCTGCTTGGTATTTCACTTTTCTCAACTAGAAACGGTGCTTGTTTTGCAAAAATCAATGTGCCAAGCACATACTGCGACGCAATAGAAGACTCAAATATTCAACTCCCGGAAAAAGTTATACTTAAACCCTGGCAATCGCGTTCAAGGAGACGCCAAGAACAACCACAACGCCGTGAAAGAAATTTCAATAACTATGATCATGACTACAGGCGTGAAACCTCTGATTATGACAACTTTAACGGTCGTAACGGAAGGAGAAACAAACAGTTCGAAAAATACGAAGATGAATACGACACATACGACTACACTGACCACCAGGAGCGAAGTGATCATTGGGTCGATTATTCCGATAGAATTGACAGCGTCAATTAATTACATATAAAATAGGAACATATACACTACAATATGTGGGTTAAATCTTATTTCATGTTGTTAACATTACTGTCATGGAATTGTAGAGGAATTATGTCCTCAACAATTAGTTTGTGTAATATGCTAGATGAAACGAATTGTGACATTGCAATATTAAGCGAACACAAGCTACTACCTTATTCTCTGTCATACTTAGATAGTATTTATCAAGGCTATGTAAGCTTTGCAAAATCAGATGTGTCGATTGAGAACAGTTTAACATGTGGTAATTACTTAAAATGTGGCAAAGCAGGAGTCGCAGTATTGTACAGAAAAAACCTAAGCCAATATATTTTACAAATTGAAACTTATTCAGATAGGATAATCTGTTTAAAGCTAAACAAATTGTTTGACCTACCACTATACATCTTTGGCGTTTATTTGCCCGCAAGCAGTAATATATCCCACTACAAATCTTGTTTAAATGATCTCTCAGATTTAGTTTCATATTACAAAAGTTATGGATATATTGCTGTTTCCGGCGATATGAATGCCAGCTTACTTGATAACGTACATATTAACGTAAACAAAAGTAATCTATTACAATCATTTGTACAAGAAAATAACCTTTCTATCATTAACAATAGTCGGTCAAGATACACTTTTTTACCATATAAAACCACACTCGACTATTGTTTAACAGATAGTATTATAAAAGAATACGTATCAGACGTACGAATACTGCCCGAAGATAACGTTCACACAATTTCGGATCACTTACCACTTGTTACAACGATTCACACAGTGAGTGGAGGTAATACTAACATGCATCCTCTTTCAATTTGCGACAAGTTAATTTCGTGGCACAAATCCAACACGGAAACTATAAATTCGTATCAACTAAAATTATCTGCAAAACTACAGCAATTGCCTGTCATAAACGAGCAATATACAGGGGTTGACGATTATTGCGCGCAAATTTGCGATTCCTTGAAATCGTCTGCATTAGAGACATTGTCAGTTTCCAAGTTTAATGCTCGGAAAAAGCCATACTGGACCCGCGATGTAAAACACGCGCATGATCTAGCTCGAAAAGCCCGGTCAACGTGGTTGTCTGCTGGAAGACCACGCGCTTACGATGATGTACATTATAGAAATTACAAAGCATGTAAAAACAACTTCAGAAACGCACAGCGAAAGGCTATCGAAGCTCTCATCGAGAAAAATTTTGAGGAAATTGATAATGCGGCGGGTGTTGACATCAAATTATTTTGGCATCTTATAAGAAAACAGAAAGGGAAACTAAAGGCAAATTTATCTGAGATAATTGTGAATGATGTCATTCTTAACGAAACAAGCCAGATCGCTGAAGCTTTTGAAGAACACTTCAATAACTTATATGACCCCTCTCACTCGAATATTAATTCAACAAGTGCGGCGCTCATAGATGACAAATATAACCATTACTCCATAAACTCATCGTCCAGCATACCACATGAACTCATCGACGACGAATTTACTTTTGACGAAATATCAAAAGTCGTACAATCACTTAAAACTCGCAAGACACCGGGCATTGACGGAATACAAAACGAACACATTATGCACGGGGGTAGTAGTCTCATATATACTCTTGTTGGTCTTTTTAATCTTATTAGGCGCACAGAATGCATACCTATAATATAGGTTCAAGAGAAGCTTTGAAAACATTTAGGTTAAATCGAAGTGTAGCTACCTTAAATCAGTATCTTGAACGAAAAAAAACGTATAAGCATACTTGTAAACTGAAAAGGAAACAGTTTAATAAATCATATGTGCAAAAGTTAGATTCTTCTATACGAAACTCTAAATATTTTTGGGGTGAAATAAAAAAATTGACTTGTCCGCCGAAATCTGAACCTTCTATTACACCACAAGCTTGGTTTGAACACTTTAGCAAAGTATTTGCATCAAGTGATGGTGGCAATGCATCCGATGAGAGTAATAACCGCTCCTATCATGTACTTCCGGAAAAACTATTCCATAATAGGCCGCCGCCGTCATCGGCGGCGCCAATAAAAAGTTTGATGACACTGTCACAGACGATAATTTAGATTCTATCGGCAGTATTATTTTCAATTCTCCTATAACAAATGAAGAAATTATTAACGGTATAAAGTCGATAAATATTAATAAGGCATCTGCGGGAAATTTAATTCCCGAACATTTTGTTTATGGTTCGGAAATTTTGTTACCATACATGAATAGATTATTTAATAGATTATTTGATAGTGGTGAATTTCCAGATTCATGGACTTTATCTATTATTGTTCCTATACATAAAAAAGGAAGTGTGAATGTACCAGATAACTATAGAGGAATATCTATACTCGATACTCTTAGTAAAATATATATATCTGTCATAACAAAAAGGGTTACTTTTTTCACTGAGGCTTATAACAAAGTGGCTGAATCTCAAGCCGGTTTTCGGGCTGGTTATTCAACAATAGACAATGCGTTTATTCTCTACGCGATAATTAACAAATACTTATCTAGGAAGAAAAGGCCAATATATGTTGCCTTTGTAGATTTTCAGAAAGCTTTTGATTCTGTCAATCGGACTATTATGTATAACGTTTTAAAGAAACAATGTTTGAAAGGAAAACTGTACAGTTCTATTTTAGCAATTTATAACACAGTAAAAGGTGTTGTTAGAACAAAGTATGGACATACAGACACATTCTGTTGTCCAATCGGGTTACGTCAAGGATGTAGTTTGAGCCCCATACTATTTTCTCTCTTCATAAACGAATTGAATGATTTAATTTGCAATAGCGGTTTAAGAGGTATTCAACTTTTTCCTGATTTTACTGAAATATTTCTGCTAATGTTTGCGGACGATGTAGCACTTTTAGCTGATACGGTAGTTGGACTACAACGGCAACTTAATGTTTTAGACAGTTTCTGTAGCACATATAAATTATCGGTAAATGTAGCAAAAACTAAAATTGTAGTTTTCAAAAAAGGTGGCGCTGTAGCCAGACGCGAAAAATGGAAATATGGTGAACACAATATTGAGGTTGTTAATTCATTTACCTATGTAGGTGTACATTTTACAAATCGATTGTCTCCATATAAAATGTCCGAGTGTACATGTGTCAAAGCTAAAAAGGTTTCAAATCAACTTTTGAATTCATTTGCACATCTTCAAGAAATACCGTATGATTCTTTTTTCAAAATATTTGATACAAAAGTCATACCTATAATGCTATATGGCTCAGAAATATGGGGATTGAATGAGACAAGCTGTTGTGAAAATGTTCATATACATATATGGTTGTAAACGTTATCTGAATGTAAACACGGGATCATGTAACGATGCAGTATTGGGTGACTTGGGACGTTTTCCAATGTATATAAATGCATATAAAAGTTGCATTAAATATTGGTTACATTTATTAGAATTAGGTAACAACAGATATACAAAATTATGTTATAATATGCTAGTGCACTTTGACAGAATTGGACATGAAAACTGGGTTACACTTGTTAGGAAAAATCTCTTTAGAAATGGGTTTGGATATATATGGGAAGCGCAGCACGTTGATAACCGACAATATTTTTTAAATAAATATGTTCAAAGACTTAAAGACCAGTACGTACAAATTTGGAGAAACCAGTGTTGTAGTAATGTCAAATTGTCGTATTATAAAGATTTTAAATTATTACATGGAAAAGAGAACTACGTATCTTGCATTGACATTGGTAAATTTAGAAAATGTATGGCAACTTTTAGATTTTCATCTCATAATCTCATGATAGAGCAAGGACGATACTATAACATCCCGTCTGAATATCGTTATTGTTGTTACTGTGAGTGTGTTTTAGAGGATGAGTTCCATTTTGTTTTGATATGCCCTCTATACAATGACCTTCGGGAGAAATATATAACGGGTTACTATATTACAAACCCTTCTCGTATCAAATTTTGTAATTTAATGTCATGTACAAATGTTACAACAATTAGAAGTTTAGCCATGTATCTATATTACTCTTTTAAACGTAGGACAGAATTATTAACTAGTATATAGAAAAAAATATAGTTAAGTAGATATTCAGGCTTATTATGTATTTTGTATGTAGTTCGAAAGTATTGTCCTTTATATAAAGACAATTTGTACAAATGCAGGGATCACTATGGGCGTTCTTTATTATGACACTATCGCATACTATGATAATATGTAAAGATGTTTTGTTTGTATTCACATATTTCAATGTATGTTACTACTATGTACATAAGTTGTGTATGGGCCGGTGGCCTACAGATCACAAATAAACTATACTATAATATGGAAAAAAGGCCTCATAATACCTATATTTAAAGGGAAAAATAAACCAGAAACAAACATCAGCAGTTATCGCCCAGTTACTCTTCTGTCCTCTATGTACAAGGTTTTTGAAAAGGTCATAGACTGCAGAATCAGGAAATCTTTATTTTCCAATCAATTTTCACACCCTTATCAGCATGGGTTTAGGCCTGGTCTCGGCTGCACGACTGCTTCATACTGATAATAACGAACTCGAAGTTTCTAAAACATGTATACATTTAGGTATAATTCTGACCGACGACAGAAGGTTTTCAAAAGCCATTGAAAATGGTTGTAAAAAAGGTCGCAGGTCATTCTTTTCTACTGCAAATATTGGTGTAAGACCAAGCGGTTTGAATCCTTTAACTGCCGCGAGTCTATACACAAAAAAGTTGTTTTGCCTTCTGTATTATACGGAGCAGAACTTTGGTCTAAAATCCTCTCATCAGACATGGAAGAACTTAACAAACTACAGCACCTCATATGCAAAATTATTCAAGGTCATCACAAGCACACAAGGTCAGACATGACCGAGTCTATGCTAGGCCTGATGCCTATTTCTGCTGAAATTGAGAAAAGAAAATGCATGTATGTCCAGAGAATAGCAACTATGCCATCCCATTCGAGAATAAGACAAATTTTTGTTTTTAGACTATTTTTTCATTTCTCAAGTCCGATGATAAGTTTTGGATATATTCCAGACTTAATTTCTATTCTCTGCAAGTATAATTTACTGCACTATATCACAGAGTACATGCACACTTGCAGATTCCCAAACAAATACCAGTGGAAGCATATACTAAACACAGTAGTAAACTCAACCCAGCATTCATTTTGGCGAGCACGTATGAACCAAAGCACTGACTTCGATTTATTTAAACAAGTTCAGGTAATGCAAACTGCTTCGATCGTGTGGTCGGTGACAAGTAATTCTCGTGAGCTTCGTGTTGCAAATCACGTTGCGCGTTTAATTGTAAAAATACCTAAATATACCTGGATGGGTGTATGTACGAACTGTGGGCAAGTTATCAATAGTGATTTTAATATTCATTTAGCATCAAACTGTAATATAAATCTTCCGGAACGATTACGATTTCTATGGCAAATTTTGCGCTCTTTTGGCGTTAACGTGTATAATGAATTATTTAATTTCTGTCCCAATGACTTTTATCTGGCTTTATAAGGAAAGCCCATACAGTCACAAATCGATGATTACAAAGCATTTGTCTGCTTATGCCACGAATATCTGTCTCACGTCACTGAGGTTTGACCCCAACCTCAGAATATATGACGCATAGGAGGTAACTAGGTAGATATTCTGCGCATTAAACAATTGATGCGTAACAATAAATTATCTATTTCGCTTACTAATAGATAGACTCTTAGATGAAATGTAAAATTGTATATATTTTGATGCTTCAATATGCTCTTTTTTGTTTTCTTTTTCTCTTTCTTTTATGTTTTTGTACACACATGATATAATGTTGCTTTGTATGTATATCTCCTTAAAGGAGGAAATAAAGAACTGAACTGAACTGAACTTCAAGATACATGTAATTAATTTATCTATCTTTTATCGCAACATCAGTTTCTCGAGCAGAGTAATTATCAAAAACAAATCTCACCTAGTAGATTCTGTAGCGGTCGGCAGGTCAAAAGGGCACTGAGGTTCAACTGATCCTTTCGTTGTCATTTTTCACACCTTTATTGCAACCAATAACCAAATATTTATTTTAATGACACAGATGTAATGTTTCACAATGTGAAAACTGTGTACTTTAACTCATATTTTAAAAATATTAATGCATTGAAAGTTACGTTAAGCTGTCCAGATTTAAAGTGATCAAGCGTATTATAAATCCTAACAACAATATGAAACCACGAAACCTAGACATCTAGAAAATCATCTGTACCGCTGCTATGCATGGCTGGCTTTTGGGATGATTTTAATTTCTGTGTTATACATTATAAATTACTTCATATTATCTGGTTTAATATACGCTTAAAGGTATATTACTCTTCAAAATGATCACATTAGTTTATAGGTAAGAATGATACTCAAAACACAGTGGATGCTTTAAGATTTCCTCTATATTCAATGTAAATAAAACTTTTATAAAGATCGTTATGTTCGGGTTACAACGATGACAATGTTCATCATTCTAGGAGTTTAATCACTGATTAATGTTTTATTTAAAATGTTGATGGTCACTTTGAACGGTAATATCATGCATGTTAAATTATGACAACTAATTTAAACAATATTAGTGCTGATATATCATTATTTTACCACCGACTCACATATGCTGAATTCAGGTCGAGTTTTTTTCTTGTCTCATTTCCCTCGTTCCTTATTTTAAATTCAATCCATGTCTCTATTGTACCTGCTGAGTCCGATTGATGCAGTCCAACAGAAGTTACTACAGGTATGAGATGCCTAAATCGGTGAAAACCGGAAGCAGGTTATTTTGTGTAGGGAACTTGCGGACCTACACTATGTGTTTGATTGCTGATTGGCTGAAAGTAAGTGGATGCATACAAAAAAAAATATTTTGAATTAATCGCTGGATGACAGATCACAAATGAAATATGAAGAGAAAAATCTGGATATGAATTATATTCAAAATATTTGGTATTTGAAAATACTGACATATTTGGTCGGTGACCACTAAAACTGCCACAAAAATGGGGGTGGTGTCATTCAGCTCCAAATTACTGGCATAAAGTATTGGATCACATGTATAAATTTTGTTATTTTTATGTGGGACTAGGATGATTCTACAAAGTAAAGTTCATTTCAGCAATCGGTGAGATTTTGGGTAGTCGCACCAGAAGAAAACCTTATAATGTAAGTCTATGGAAATGTATTTAGGCGTCTCATACCTACACTAATATATTTGTACAGGAGTTGAGACTTGCGTTTCAATGAACGCTTTAGATATGAGACCATGTCTTACTTTTGAATTTCTCCACTACATATGAGAATGGACGCTGCAT
>JAFMSR010000003.1:2556696-2566698 GCA_022818135.1 Saxidomus purpurata | reverse complement strand
TGTCGCAAAGTATGACGAAAAAAAGGAACATACGTATAAATTGTAATAGTTAAGCAGTAAATCGGCAGTTTGCGGTTATCATCTGTTTCAGTATTTATTTAGGATTATTGTGTCTTTGTAGCAAAAATCAAGAGTCCAAGAACGAATAACTTATTTAGTTTACCTCGATCAGTTTCTACAATAAACTTATTAATAAAATAGTTTTAAATACTTGACACTAAAATAATCCTGTCTTAACTACTTCGACAGTAAATTTGCAATGATATCTGTTTTAGCCGATTATTCTTACTTTATGGTTCATTAAAATGAAAGACATGCTGACAGTACTTTAGACAATGGCAATCATCACCCTTTGTTAATATTAGCAATAAGTGTCTACTCAATTAAGATGTGACACTAATTATCCCCAACTTCAAGGCAAGCGTCGGAATCAATTTTGTTTAAATACATACATAATCAAAGCGCTGTGAGCGCTGAAGGCCTGGGGGCTATAGGTTAACTCCCCGAAAAACAACTTTTGACCTACGTGTTCTGCGTTGAATCTTACCTAAAGCGCGGGTCGAAATGTGCAGAGGACGAAATTCAATATATGACACAGAATGAATGATTCACAAATATATGGGTGACAGGGAAGTTTGTTTTATTATGAAATGTACGTTAAATGAAAAATAATCACATAGTCAACATTATAAAATGTTTAAGCCAGTACAAATAATTCGATCTGCGCTTTGTACAACTTCAAGCGATATGATCTGATGATGTGGATCGAAAATTATTGTGTACCAATGACAAGACCTTGAAACAGAAATAAACAAAGCAATACCAGCAATGAAATATAAATACAGTACTGTACAATGTGTATAACATAGAAAACTAAAAATGATTCTGGGTTACCTTGTAGTTGTAATCAGTGAAACCGTTGGGCCTCGACATGCAGCGTCCTCGATAAATGGCGGGTGATTTTGATCACGTTAGTTCCTTCTCGGGAATGTACGTAAATTATATCTTTTTTTAGAGACATTTATTTTTAGGTAAATATATATGTAATCATTCGTAAATAACAAAGTTGTCAATGAAATAACGTCGGAAATTTGAAAATAAAACTACAAACTCTTATATCGAGCTTCGTACGTTTTCGTAAATTTCCGTAAATATCCGTACTTTTCCGTGATATGCATATGATTATCTTCCGTAATCAGCTAACAGCGCATTAATTTCTAAAACAGAAAAAAATGTGTAATGCAGCCCGTAAACTATATACCTTCCTGCAGTCGTTTGAAGTTTTATGTACTATTTTTATTTGTAACATGTTCTTATCATATGCGGCATTCAAACAGAAGATTGATCTGGTCTGTCTTGCACTACTTTCGCATAGCGCATGTTTACAGTTGTTATTCGCACATAGCACGGTTAAAATTCTTGCAGGGTTTGAAATGTGGTATACTAACTTAGGCCTTGGGGACTTTCAGTCCCCAGGCCAAAAACGACGACAAATTATTGATAAGCAATAATGTTATAATTCTTGCGACAAACAACGATATCTGTAATAAAAAGTTTAGAATAAAAGAACAAAGTCATGAAAATGTTACAACTTTTAATTATATACAATAATTATTTATTAAATAATTATACATTTGTACTCGAAAGATAGTAAACTGCAGTAACTCATGCAAAAATTCTATAAAATTATATCTTATAAAACCTTTTACAGAATTACATGTACATTTTGTACATTGTGCAAAAGGCATTCATTTTTAAAGGAAAAAAATAATCCTTTTCGCCGCGTCACGCGACATGGTACTTGTCGCATATCGCAAATGACACGCGGCATATAGATGCCGCATATACGATCATATGCCGCGTGATGCGACATGGTTTTATTGCTCCCGCGTTGTAAAACCTCCCGCGCTATAGCGCGGCAAAAACGGAATCCGCCTGTGCTGTACTGTATATTATAAATGATAAGCTAGTACAATAGCGTACATTCATTCCGTAAGTTCTCTTTAGTATAATACAGTCTACAACAGAAAGAATATCAAAGTATAGTCAGTTTTCAAAGCAATACACTTAACTTTAATGACTTAACAAGAGCTGTCAGATGACAGCACGCTCGTCTATTTGAATCGCGTTGCTAGTATATTATACATTTATCAAAATGGCTTAAAATTGTTGATATCAATACGTTTAACGCTTTCTTGTAGTTTTAAGTGAAACTTATATGTGATTTCTGATATATGAGAATAGCATAAGCATGAATGAAAAACTTAAACAAGGGCCACAATTAGTAGCAAAACAATTGACATATAATAAAACTGTTGTTTTTTCTTCATAGTTGTTATAATAAACTTCAGATTTACCTTACGTCACACAGAAGACAAATGTCTACAATCTGATAAGAGAAATACACAGACTTTGTCAAGTCGCCAACCAGACATTTACAGCAGGAAACTGCTGTTAAATGCATACAAGGAGACAGGCGGGAAGGTATGGATAATGAAAATTCAAAGATCTTGATAAATTTGCAAAGGAAAGATACTATCGTAGGGCTTGTTGCCGAGGTCATACGAAGCTATTTGAAGACATTAAGTAGCCGTCCGTGATCTGTAAATCACTACCAATACAATGTATTCCTTTTTAGTATGTTATACGAACAAAACAATAAAGGCGATGGTTATGAGATATATATATATTTGTGCATGGAGATCTCGTGTGTGAATATAGTCAGGAGTGATATGTAACAATGTGAATGTAATGAACGCAGATGTTTACTTACTTTAACTGTTACCCACAGCTGTTTATTTTTCTACAAGAAATTAGTCCGAAATACAACATTGGTTCGTGGATATCTGTGTTAAATAGTTTTCTTGGAGTTAAACTAAATAATTTTGTGTTTATAAGTGTAGGTTTAATCATACGTCAGTCGGAAAGTCGATTGGTACAAGTAGATAGGGTAGGATTGGGTAGATTAGGGTAGAGAAGAGTAAGGTATAGTAGGGTTTGGTAGGGTTGAGTAGGGTTTGGTAAATAGTAGGGTAGGTACAACAATTACCTATTTCTAATATTACCAGGGTACATTTAGCGTGGGAATTCCGGATCATGGTGTTTGCCGCTCATCCCGAAGGTTGCGGGTTCTAGCCCCACTTGGGTCACCATCGTACCTCCTCATAATGACACCAGTACTGGCTTTTCCAGGAAGCGGACTCGAGAGTGACTCTATAAGCTTGAGCTTCTTTCACAATCGAGTTGAAATAAAAAAAGTATAAAATGAAATGTAATCAGCACTTATTCATTATATTTGCCAACAAAATCATCCCTCAGTCATTCCTTTCCAATTGTTTGATGTTTTTCTTAAGCTTTCGTCGTTCTTCATTCGTTTAGTGCTGTTAAGTAGTGTTTTGACCTCGCTAAAGATAATTCACCATGATACCAGTTCAAAGCAATGCAAAATGTATTAAGCATAGGTGCCTTGGGATTACAATATTGAACAATACTTAACCGATTTACCGCGACATGAACAGGCGGCATACTTAGTTCCAGTCTCAACAAAAGAGTTGTTAGTCGGTGAATACTTGCTGCTAATAAAATAACAATATCAGAATAGCTGTGATCTTAAATGAACAAGAGCGTGAACAAAAAGGGACATGATCTGCACGAGACAAGTCAAAAGAGTGTTCAATAATGTAATTATTTAACAATCTCTTCTTATCTCTTCTGGTGAAGGAGGGGGGATTTTGTTCTGAGAAAAGATTGACAAGCAACAGCTACTAACTTCGATGACTTTATGGTTGAAGTAAAAAAATTAAATAATATAAACAAATGTGATATTTATGAACTCTCACTGGATGATATAAGATGCCACATAATTTTAAATCGTTAAAGAAATACATGTATTTTATGAAATACTCGGAATTGTTTTTTAAAAGTTGTTGATATTATCATCTTAAGTAACTTGTAAACCACATTATCATAGCACTTTGATATTCCGAATACTTTCGTCATGGCCATGTTAATTGCACAAACTTCAACGACGGTGAAGTGAGACCTTAGCTTTGCAAATTTGTGATATACAAGTTATGTCTTCAGAAAGGTAGACCGTCCATTTCAAATTTGCGATCCTTGGTATTTTATAGCCCGTTATAGAAAAAAAAAACAGTTGCAGGTTCGTTGATTTATGACAAGTTTTCTGCGACGGTTTATGTAAACTCGCGTGTTTACCACAAACAACCAACTTTATCCATGTTAGATATGAGTGCATCGGTTTGAAGCTTTGACGCGTTTATAACAAACAGGGTTTAGGCGGCCTTCGGTCGGTAAGTATTGTGGTATTTTGGTTAAACAGAATCATGTGCTGGGGCAGTTAGGTTTGAAAGAACAGTGTTTTACCTCAAGAGATGAAATATGCAACATGATACATGATTATACGTCTTTGTACCTTTAAAGTTAATCCTTACACATAAGGATTTTCATTTTATTATTATATTAAACATGTCGCTAAACACAAATTTTTTTCTGTTACGTCAATTTCCTTATACATGTACATATATTAGTCTTGTTCAATGCGAAAGAAATTAGAACGGATGTAACTAAAAGTATGATTACTTATTTCTCAGGCATTTTTTAATTTCAATACCAAACACGCTGTAGTTGATCATAATTACAATTTAGAAATGGTAAAATGTTCCCATTATTAAGTCTAAATGCCAGTGAAATACGGAAAACATACATTAGGACGCAAATACTTTTGCAATTTAACGGAAAATGAACACTTGCACGCAAAATATTTTTGCACCACTAGAAACAATAAAATTGCTGAAATGGTTACAACTTGAATGTCTGATAGAAGTTTAACTGTATCCCGTTAACATGGTTTCACGTACAAACATTTCTAGATTAAACTTTGACGAACTGAGCAAAACTGAACAAAATGTTGAAGGCAAGATGGTATTCATTTTGGAGCGCTTTGTAAAATTTTCGCAATGCAATAAGTTTCCAATTGAAAATAATCCTTTCCGTGATGATATAATTTCCTATCTCCCTGATATAATTTTAGAAAACAATTGTTCTGAGATCTGTAGCACAGATCCGGTGATTTCAATTGTTCAGGGAAAAACACGGATATCGTCGGTATTGGAAATTGTCTACATTTATTATATTAATTTCAGGGACATGAAAAGAAGCAAGAAGAGACATATGTTTTACTTCTGAAAAGGAGTCAGGCTTGTTGTCTCTTAATGTAATTAGATTAACAATATGCTTTCCTTTACATAACGATATTGATTGAATTTCTTCTACTTTTTTTTCTAATGTTGATGTTTGTGTCTTTCCTAGGATGCTTGATAATTTATATGTAAGGAAATAAGAATTCTTGCGATTTTGTAACGTGTTCATTCTCAATTATTATTTTGATTCATATGTCATTTATATGATGATTGGTCTGGGAATAAATCGTTCTCTTGTTATCTTATCTCAAACCAGTTTGTCATTGATTACTTTAAGAAAGTACAATATTTGTTTTTGTGCACAAAGTATCTATGTTTATTCCAAATGTCCACAGCTGTTTCTGTCATATTTTAGCACTACATTTCTAATATAGAATTACGTAAATACTGATAACCCTCTTCAGTGCACAAATCGACGTTGAATCAAACCTAGCAAAAATCAATGATAATAGATATCAAAGACAATAAAAGTTGGTCACTTTCAGAGCTATAAGTAAAAACTGAATTAAAATCTCCGACGAAATCTCGGAAGAGCTACCCAATGGTCCTGGTAATAATTCTTTTAGTCGCAAAATTTAATCAAAGCGCTGTAGGCACTGTAGTTCTTCAGTCTGAAACAAGCACAACTTGATGAACTGTCACCAGCTTAATACTAAGACGATAGTGTGCAACTAAAGCCCTCGTGCCGTAATGCTTCTATCTTGCAGTTTATAATGTATATCAAAGCTTTCAATTCAATTCAATTCAAATTTGTTCCCGCATAAGATCATTATACATAATCATCTTTTTACGTAATGTATGACACAAAGACCATTATACAGACATTTGATGCTAAGAATTTCTCATAAAATGACTAGCATGATTAAATTAATGACTTAAAAGTATTGTCCTTTATCTGTTCTTTTTATAGCATAATAAACTAACGTAGACACTGAGGTGTTACAGGGATTCTAGGCTTGCACATTATGGCTATATGAATTGTGCCCTGGTGTCGTCATTGTGATAGTTTTGGTGGTGCTCTTCTTCTTCTATAAAAATGGACTGGAACATAGCATTACCAGACGTTGACGACTAACAATGATGCCGAACATAACTCTCTAGTTACGCATTAATGTTTATTCAATGGTTAACAAATGTTAAATACAGTTGTATTTATGACTACAGGTCATCTAGCACTGAAATTCGATAATGTTTTTTCTAGCCTTCTGTCCCTACCATACGACGAAGAAACAATAGACATAGGTAAGTCATTCCATGAAGTGCGCTATGACCTCATGGTAGTGCATTTCATATGGAGTATTCAGTCATTTATTCGAATTAATTTTCTCCAGTCCGGATAGTCAGCAATGTAGGACAGATATTTTATCTCAAGAATATCTTCAAGTGGTCAAAAGCCTAATCCTTGAATTTTGACATTTTAAATCTTTAAGTAAGTGCTGTTGTTGGTTTTTGATATCCGCACATAACAGAAGTACAAGATGGCTAAGATGACCCTAAATCGCTCTCCTGGCTACCATTTAACTATAATACAAGGTCAACAATGGTTAGTTTAGACCTTGGCGATTTGAATAATATTCCTAGAAGTTTTTTACAAAATGATACGTTTCAACTATCTATTGTGATCCGGGGGACATGATTTGAACAATCTTGGATGAGGTCAATTAGACAATGCCACATGCCAACTATCTAAGCTCTGGGCCGGCCTGTTAGTTTATTTAAAAATTTTAAGTTTTTCTTCCGTTGCCATGGCACCCAGCGTTCCACATGGAATGGAATTATTTGAACATCTATGACAGTTTCATGAAAGGAATATCCCTACCAAGTTCCATCAACATGGCAACCCAGATGTCGTTTGAAGGTAATTATGAACGGACTTAGGACCCTAACAGCTTATCCTTGCACTAAAACACAACAAACATAGCATTCTATTCACGATTTGTATTGTCAATTAAAGTAAAAAATTCTGAATATGTACAAATTTGGCAGCTCATAACATAAAGTAAAATAAAGAAAAAACTGAATAAATAAATAAATGTAAACTTGATGTTTTAAAAATCAACTAAGTAGAATACATGTGCAGTGCATTTTAAAAGAAAACAGAAATTCATGACATTACTTTAGCAGAAATACATCAACAACTTACTGCAGCATATGTATCATGTCATTTCGATTCAGAAAATTTCTCACTATTTTCAATCAAGTACTTTTAAAGAATTTCTCTCGAGGTCATTGCGGTGGGCATTTTTTACATTTGAAAACATTTCAAGCTATCTAAAACAACTAAAACATAAATTGATATTTATTTAACTGTTACATTTGGAATTCAGTTTACCAAAAAATCAGGCAATGGTTAATTCTGATTATACTATGAATACAACCCGCTTCCATAGAAAAAAAAATAACTGATACAAATTTTGGGCACTGTGTAAACAGTATTCAACCTACATGTAGTTAAATGATTGTCCGCCACAAGTATATGCACAGTAAAGTAACATGACAACACAATTCTTTAAAATAAAATGGATTCGTAACATGGAAATCAATAATTATTTTATTCATTGCAATAAGTATACTGATAGATCTCAGCACCAAAACATAAAGGAATATCGTAGCATTTTATACGAGGCCTAATCACGTGTCATTTACAAGTTTTCCCAGAAGAATGGAAATTTCATCAATCAAAATCTCCGTAAGAGCTCTTGAAGCCTCAGACAGATAGAAATTGTGGCTAGAGGTGATTGCAATTTATTTAAGAAAGGTCAGCCTTAAAGCTTAAATACGTGGATCTTTCCGCCTCATGACAATAAATCCTCCACATTGGCAACTGTTTCTGAAATTCTGCAGATTTGACACCACTTAGCAGCTTCTGAAAACTTTTAAAAGTATCGTAATATAAAACAAGAAAAGATGCATCGTATGTCGTACTCAAAACTATCTTTAAAGTCATCTGATTTCATTATAAAATATATGTTTCGGTGGAAAATTACTGAAAACTGCTCTGAATAAATTGTAACAATATGTATAACTGGCATCTTCCGAAAGAATCTGATGCTCAAACAACACCGGTTATGACACTTTATTGCTCAAAACATTGAACAAGTTTATTTCGAAATAAATCATCAACTACTTTTCGTTTTAAGTTAGTATTTTAAACTAAGGTACTATACAACTGGTTTATATGAACTAAAAATAACATAATTACCTGAATGCCGTTTAGACAAATTCAATCAATGGTGTTCACAAATCTGCTCATTTGTGGAAGTCACAATAAGGACTTAGTCAACTTATTAAAAGCTGAACATAACTGTATAACATATCCTCTTATCCTAGTTACCGACTTTAATACTGGAACATTATATCATTAAATACCATTGCTATTATCGTCAAAGGGCGCATTGACATTCAAACATAAGCTGCGTGCACGGTCATTCTAGTAAATTGAAACAAAACACGAGCCCTGAGGATTGGCCTTGAAATTATTTTTGTACATCATTTTTACTGTTTTCCTTTTTATTTTATAAACGCAGATGATAGGCACGCGTTGAGGTTTCTGACCTTTTGAGATGAAACGAAAATTCATATACGTGTGACCTATCAAATATGCTATGCAAATATGTAAATAAAGAGAAATATTTTTAATGGCCAGATCAATAATTATAAATATTTACGCAGTTCAGAGTTGTAACTAATAAGTACTAATAAGTTAGTGTAAAAGTGTATCAATGATTTCTTCAATACAACATTTCAATTACGTATTCTTCCGCCAAAATCTTCAAATGTTTTAATCTTTTAATTATGTTTAAAAAGCATGTAAATTCATACAGTTTGGGAAAGGTATTTCCAGTCTAAACAGAAATAAAACATGTTGACTGCGGATAGAAATAATCCATGTTCGTACTTGTTCTCAATATTTGAAGGATACTTACAGATAGGGGTAACACCAAATGCAAAAATGTCGTTTGTACATTGTTCCCGGCATTAAGACCGTGTAACAGATTTTTTGAAAACATTATTTGTTACAATTTGGTGACAATTTGTGTAAGGTTGATTGAAGAGTATAACCTCTTCACTATGATTTCTTTGAAACCAGAAATAAAACTAGAAGTATCACTGAAGGTGATGAATACACTCCCCCCGACATACTACATACCATTTCTGTAATATTTGAAGCTTTAATTATTGGAACTACACAACTTAAGGCTTCTGACTAGGGCTTTTGTGGATTAAAAGCGCACAAGATATTACTATCTTAAGCCCCTGTGACTTTTGATCTAGTGATCCACAACATCGACCATGCACAACTAGGCATGGTGCTTATCACTTCTCTGAAGTATCATTAAATTCTGACCAGGGCTTTTGGAGATTTAGCGTCCACAGGATTTTACTATCTCAATCACCTGTGACCTTGATCTTGAACTTAGTGACCCTAAAAATCGATCATGCACAACTATGCATTGTACTTATCACTTCTCTGAAGTATCATTAAATTCTCACCAGCGGTTTTGGTGATTTAGCGTCCACAAGATTTTACTACACCGAACCCCTGTGACCTTGACCTTTGACCTAGTGACCCGAAATATAGACCATGCACAACTATGTATTGTACTTATCACTTCTGTGAAGTATCATTAAATTCTCACCAGGGCTTTTTGAGATTTAGCGTCCACAAGATTTTACTATCCCGAGCCCCTGTGAGCTTGACCTTTGACCTAGTGACCCGAAACATAGACCATGCACAACTATGCATTGTACTTATCACTTCTGTGAAGTATCACTGAATTCT